>VXAB01001514.1:0-111473 GCA_013399175.1 Odontophorus gujanensis | reverse complement strand
AAAGAGAAAGAGAAAGAAAGAAACTTGCATTATAAATTTCCTCTCAATCATGAACAGTGAAAAGACCAAGGAAGACTGTTTCCCTGGTATAATAAGAGGGACCATAAAGATTACAATAATACTTTTGAAAAGCAACGTCCAATCTCATAATGTCACTCTTCAACATAGAAGGAGATGGAAGAATATATCTCAAAGGGACCTGTCTTATTGTTGGTAAAGTGATGTTTTTTCAGAGAATACCTGGTAAGAAATAATAATACTTGAAAAAAAGATGAACTTTAGCATTATCACTGATAGATCTGTGATTCATTTGGAGCTTATAAAGAAGCTACCACACTGAAAAAAAAAAATTAAAACTGCAATAATGCTACATTCATCATTGATCTATTGCCAAAATGGAGTGTCAATGTAGATGATCCCATTATATAGCTGCTAACACAGAAATATCAAAGGGTGACCTTCACATCGGTATTAGAAGAATAGTTCCAAAACATGCTTGGATAACATTCATTTTCTATTTAAAAAGTGCTTTACGAGCAGCTGCACAGTTTTAATAAAGAAAAAACTTTACATTTAATCCTGTTGAAATTACTTAAAATTAATATCAGTAAGAGCTACTAGAGGAAGTAATACATTTGGGCTTTAAGGAAGCATTTGCTCTTATTCCAAAGACTGATGATGGTCAAGAAATGAAGAAATTTATGAGGATCCATGAAAACATATGGATGAGCCATAATAATTCACAATGCAAAATTCAGTGTGGACAATGTATCATGGGAAAAAATATTTTAAAAAAATACTCTTAATGGAACTTTTAAATTACTTGCAATCTCAAAATAAAAATGAAGACAAGTGCCTGTTCAACAAGAAAAGATCTCATTTGATGCTTACTGTTCATTAAAGGAGAAAAACATTTTTGAAGGAAGCAAAAAAGGAAGGAATGCACTCACACTGTACTACTGAATAAATTGATGATACTGATGATATTTTGTACAATACTTGTTTTGATCTCTTCATCAAAAGCAATACAGCAGGAAGAAAAGAGCCAATACAACCAATTTAGAATAATTTCGGTACCAAATTGACCGGACAGGAGAACAAACTGTTTCCATTAAAGGGAGACTTTTAAAAAGCTACAATAGCAATTATCTCATATAGATACACACACACACACACACACACACATATATATGTATTAGGCGCATGTCTGTGTGCATATACACAAATATATTATATACACACACAAACATATGCATATATATACAGAATGATATACATGGAGAACAATGACATATGTGGGAATATATAGGGCTCCTATCGCTCTCTTTTTTCCAAGAGAGAATGGCTGTTCATAATGAGAAAAGCTGCAAGTTATTAGGTATTCTGTGATAACTAATAATTACCCTGAAGAAATTATTGCCATGAGGTATTACCTAAACACCTTATTCATATTTGCAAATAGATTAGGGATGTATGCAATTCCCCTATCAATGCCAACCTGAGATAACATGACAGGAGCTATGCACGGCACACTTCTGGGAGAATGTGGCTGCAGCTTGACCCAAAAAGAAACTTTCTATACGACAGAAGCAGTCAATTCCATTCTGTGGTACCAGAAAACTCAAGTGGCAAAATAGCACTTTGTGTGGACTTGTGATTTGTCTGGCAACTTCTTCTTACTCTACATAGAGACATTTATGAATAGGAGAATGTTTTACATCTGCAGTGACCACTTTCAATTGCCATGGCAGTACAACAAAAGCAACTTGCCCCCGCAGCTCTGAAATGTTTTTCTGTCACTTACGTGACTTTGCAGTGCATTAATGCTGTCTCTGTGTACTTGTGTTGCAAAAGCTGTGCCTTGACAATGGGAGACTGTCACTGTGGCTACAGGGCTGTGCTATGTCTGAAAGTGACCTCTTCCATGGCAACCAAAAGCTTTTGTGGCATTTAGAACATTCTTCCATTGTTATCTGTTTGGTTTTAGTCAGTCAGAGGGAGTAGAAACCTCTCTGGGAAGCAGAGAGAGAAAAATGGAATTGAGACAAATGTTGGAAATATCTGCCTATTGCATGAATTAGCAGTACTCGCTTGTTCTGCATTGAAGAGGTTTTTACTCTTTTTCTTACTTAACTACGGTTGAACTGCGATGCTGTCTGAAGAAAATGGAAAGCAGGAAGAGAGAAGAAAGAGTAGTAGGTTTTTTCCATTCTATCAGGCAAGTCATTCAGAAAATGTGTTAGGTATCTTTATATACTAGAGGAATTTAGACTTTCGTTTTCCCATAAAACATTTATAAGGTACATTCACATCCATTTCATGCAGTAGCATGTGTTTACAGGTGTAAAGTCTGATTTCCCTGGCTGACACCATTTCTTCTTTAGGAAAACAGAACTTCTAGCCAAAATATTTAATGTGGCCAACTTGTCTGTTCAAAGAGCTCAATGCGTTAGCAAGAGTGACGTTTAAACTATAAACACAAATGTTTAGTTGACAATGTTATTAAATACCGAGCTCAATTTACGTGTCTAATTAAATAGCAGCCTTGGTCAGCTCTGGGAGCTGAGGTAAATTCAGTTATTGTTGATGTTAATGGAATGAGCTGATCAAGTTACACAAAAATCACCCTACAATATTAAAATCAAACTCAGTATGAAAAATTTAGCATTACTTGCAAGAGACAGAGCTGCCAGCTCCATACAGACAATGAGGTTGGTAGTCCACACAGCCTGCCAGTCCACACCTACATTTAAGGCTTAGGCAAATCTAGCCATCGCAAATGGCAGCATGCAACAGACTTACAGAATGACTGCATTTTCAGCTTTACTGCTAAAGAGTATCCCCTGACATAAGAATGGTAACAAAACAAAGAACAAAAAGGGTAAATTTTTGTGCATTTTTCTGAGGTCAACTGTCTTACTTGTATATTGTTTTTAATGCCATGCTATGTAGGTAAGTACATAATGGCATTGCTTCTATCTCCTTTAAATGCTTAGAAAGTCTTGAAATAGAGGCCTCATTTACATTAAGTGTGGAGCAAATAAAAAAAGAAAATCAAACCACTGTGGACCTTTCTATAGTCAGGGTTCTACCTCGTACAGGAGGTGGAAGAAAATTCAGAGGGAATCAAAACTATTGACAAAATACTCCTTTACAGGAAGAGGCAAAACTAACAATTGGCAATCTTATATCAAAGGACTTTGATTCAGGAAATATGACTGCTTGTGTTAATGTGTTTAATCATGTCATGGTTATGGTAGAAAGCAGTATTTCCTGGATGTTTCCTCTCTGATGGCTTAGAAAAAGTTTCGAAGATTCAAAGAAAGAAAAACCCAAGCCCCAAACATTTTCTTATTTCTCATTTATAAAAGCGTAAGGAACTTGTAATAAATTTATTCCAAATCACTGTTTCATTGACAACAGAATAACCCTGATCTAACAATCATAACTTTAATAATAGCTGTTTTTTTGCTTTGTGAAAAAAAAAAAAATCAATTGAAAAATAAAGGGGATGCTGCTCCCTAAAGGAAAAGCACATTAAAATTTCACTGACTGCTTTTGCACACTTTCTGCAATAATGTAGTTTAGGACACACGCAGTTTGGTGTTATTTATTATCTGCTTTTGTTAAGCTACAAGATGGAAAGCAGAGAAGAAGAGCAGCAGTCTAAGAGTGAATAAGTGTGGGCCTGAACTTAACCAGGGCTGCTTATAACAGGACTCAGCACAAGGATGTAGAATCTCAAGCTCCTCTATATTCTTTGATTCCTACAACAATACTCAGTTTCACAAAAGAATGGTGCAGTCATATCTGAGAGAAATAAAAATTAGGTGAAAGCATTCTGAAATATGAAAGAGTATGTGCTTATTAAGTCTGGAATAAACAAAGAAATCCGGCATGAAAGGTCTGTTCTAAGAAAAATTAGTAGATTTTCATTCAATCTCTAAATTATTCCTCGTGTTACCAATACTTAATTTAATCCAAAGCAAAAGATCGAAATAATAATAATAATAAAAAAAAAAAGTAAAAGACAGGTGTCAGTACTTGAATAATAAAAAATGACATTGAAGTTGAGTATTGTCAAAGCTCCCAAGACACCCAAAAGTTTTACAGCCAGATCCAAAGAAGTATTTAAATACTGGAGGATTTAGGCAAAGCTAAAGTACTTTAATTCAAAATCACGACCTCACCAGATGCTTCTTATCTGGCAGAGTTACTGAAAGGAACTTAATGTAAGGATATTTTCATTTTAAGTTTCCATGTAATTGCACTCATATGACTTAACAATATTAACTCCATGCAAACTACATTGATACAGCACGAAAATTAAATGAAGAACACTGTAATGCAGACTTACCTTCCTGATGCCTTCAGAAGGGTTCGATACACAATTATCCACGCCATTATTCTTGCTTATTGTCCTCCACAGTTCAGCAAATGTGTTATCCTGCTCCAGAGGATTTGTTCCTTTTGCTTTGAAGTATTCATACACTGCTGAGTCCCTGACTGTACCATAGGATATATCCATTTGTTTAGACAGATCCTGAAATGTTCTGAAATTCAAGCAATATTGAGATATTAGTGTTACTTAGAACATTACTGAAATCTAATTAATTAAATGATGTATTTCTGTCTTTAGTCAGAAAGCATTTATCAATACCAGGCAGCCTTTGAGTATCTCTTGCCTTCATCATAAAGAGAAACCGAAGAATAATTGAATTGAATTGAGATCATGGAAACTTAATTATGCTTACACTCTTTTATTTTATTTTAGTTAGTTTGTTTGTTCTGTTTTGTTTTACTCCAATAAAGACTTTCTGGATAGATAACATGCATGTTAAATATTATGATACCAAGTTTGCACAAAAAAAAAAAAAAGGTCCAATACAGACATACTTCAGTGCAGGAAAAGCTAAGGTTGTAAATAAAAACTGTCAGCACCACCTCACAGAACTCAGTGGAATTAGTTGGAAGTTATGCCAATACCCCACCTGACTCCAAATCAATAAGACTTTTTAAAACAAACAAATGAAAGCCTTGGTTCCAATTTCCAGTGTCCCTCTCTCTCTTTCCTTCTCTTCACAGCCTCTGGTAAAACAGATATTTTTCATTCACACACAAGCCTAACTTTCATTTACTCATCATACCACTCTGGAAGTGTAAATGGGCCTCAACTTGAGTGACTGTGAATGCATCATTTATTTCCAAATTGTACTGAATGTGATTCACTCCTGTTTTACAGCCTTTTCAGCACAGAAAGGTGTAAATCACCGCCTGTGCCACTGAAAACCAGGCCAAGTTTCAAATCGTTTGAAGCAGAATTGTACCAGTTTTCCACACTCAGCCACCAACTTCTGCTCCTGTGTCCCCTTCCTTTGTCCTCAAATCTCACTCCTCTGTACCGGTGCTGTGTGGCAGCATGGGCTACACTTTGTCTCAAATTATGATAGATATATATATATTTATGTCTCATAAGTGTATAACCTCATATAATAAGAATTATTTCAGATGCTTCTGGTCTGAACTACCAATTAACTTTGGTTGAGATCAAACTAAAGCCTCTCCCATGCAATTTTTTTTCCCCCAAAACAACCTTTTAAGAAAAAAACAGATCTTCAAAACTTCTGAAAGATCCTCTCATGCCCCCTCCCAGCCAACTCCAGTTCCAGGAACCATGAAAGCAAAACACTTTGCCTTGTAGCTCTTGTAGAAGGTTTCCTCAAAATGCTCTCATGCAGCCTTCTTTTGGTCAACAATCAGAAGCTGTTTTCCACAGCTGAAGACTTGCCATAGGCAATATTTTTCTGCCCTTTTACATTCCCTGTTTCACTGGAGCCACCCCACTGCTAACCTTACACTGCTGCAGGACTCCACAAAACACTACTCAGTGCAAAGCGGTCTTGGCACACACACAGTGGCACATTAAAATATCAAGAAAACTCTTCCATTCTCCCCATCATATCACCTCCAGGCCTTCTAAGTTTGGTTCCCAAAGAGCCCCTTTACCTGGAGGCACCATACAAGGCTGCCAGCTCCATCCCTGGAGCAGCAGTTCAGCAAGGATGCCTCTTCTACCCTTACAAACACCCTTCCAATTCACATGCTGCTCCTAACATTATAAGTGGTTTAAGTTCTTAAATTGTGTTAAGGATTTTTTATCATTTTAAGCTGCTAAGCAGCTTTCAGTAAGACTGCAAACAGTTTTTCTCTGCACTTTACGCACTTGTGGGTTGAGGCTAACTCCAGAAGTTGCATCAAACCCCAAATATGCTGCTACTTCTGATCTGTATATGTCATTTTGGTAAAACAGAAATGAACACCCTGGAGGTTGCTGGATATTAAACATTCTAATGAAAAATGAGAGAATTTGTATCAGTCCTCTCTCTCTGTTTAACAGTCCTGAAAGTTATGTTCTGATCTCCTAAATGTTTCTGGTACATTTCATTGAACAGGACCATTTTTCCTCAAATTTTGATCTAAATGATTACATGCTACATTTAGTTCCTTCTTTATTTTTTAGAATAAGCTTCATCATATCACATGAAATTGCTCACATCCCAAGGATGGATGATCTGACTGTTAGAAGACACATTTCAGTCTATTGTATGTACAAATGACTAAGAAAGGTGCAGTATACACATGGAGGGTTTCTGTAGCAACCCTTCTAACACAGTCTGGTGCCTAGATTTCAGTGCCTGTAGAAGCACATATGAGGTAGAAGCACATATAAGGTAGAAGCACATTAGCAGCAGCATTTTTAGCTAATGTACTTCAACTTGACTTTCAGCTAATAACAACTCTACAAATGTCTACTGTTCATGCTGACGCTCTTGTTGAAAATGTGAGCATTCAAAAAAAAAAAAACCAAACTGTAGCTTTCATGTTTCATAATGTGGATCCCTTCTACTGCTTCTGCAACTACAGGAACTTCGACAGAAATCTGCCTCTTGTTTTAGCTAAATTACACTTTATTGACAATCACTACTTTTGTTTTAGCTAGATTATGCTTTATTGACAATCAGTACTGTACGAAAGCACAGTATATCTTGCTTCTCGAAAAGTACTTTTCTTCTTTCTCTAAGCATTGCAGTGCACAGTGAGCATACTCTGGGTATAAATCAAACTCTTTGCTGGCCCAATAAGCAGGTAATCAGTGCAGGTGGCAGGGAGGGAGGCCCAGCCTTTGCTTGGATGTTGCGCAGAAGACAACTATGATCCCTTTAGCTGGCAGAATTTTCCTACAAGAGATAATAAAGAATATTGCATGTCCTGAGGATTATGCATGTCTTTCCTGGAGTGCCCTATTCGATCCATTACAAGAACTGCTCCTGACACAGGAGATTTTCTGTATCACCACTGGAAACATCTTCTGATAGAGACAGAAGGTCACCAAAGGACACAGTCAGGGTCACAGCAGGTAACCAAGCTTGTGAGTGGTTCCTGCAGCAAATTGATATGGATGGTGAATGTTTGAGAAAGAAAATAACCTTACGTCTTTACCAAATGGACTGCTTAGCCCAAGCTACCTCAGAAACTATCCTGATGGGGAGTGGTCTAGACAACAGTTCTTATTTGATGCAAAAAAATTATTTGCACTGTATTTCTGCACTGAATTCAGATTAGTATCTCCTGTCCTTTACAAGATGAATTAAGATAATCACAAGCGCAGATTTTAAACACTATTATTTTAATTCCCTCAGATCTTCCATTGCTTGACAAAATCACTCAGAGCCAGATTTTAGATAGCGTTTATATAATTAGCATTGTGTCATTCTCTAAAGGTAGCTACTCTTTCTTTGCTCCTAAACTTCTTCATTCTTGCTGAACAGTCATTTTGCTGAACCCACCTTTGTCAGCTACACAGATTCTTGGCTCCCTTTCTGTGGTAAAGATTTCATGCATTTAACATATAAAATAATTTGCAACAAAAATGTGTAGCATAACAAGACGCTCCATTAACCTTACCACCTCAATTATTGGATCTCACAACCCATTAAGGACTCTGTGAGTGTGATTAAAGATAAAGCTAGTAATGCAGAAAAAGCCAATGTTCCTCACTTACACTTATAGGAGCTGACCTTCAATTTGTAGATAAATACATCCACTGTGTGATTACTGTAATTGGCAAGTACATGTAAACCAATTGATTTAAGTAAATGTATCTGTGGTCCATCTAAACAGAACAGAGTTTCCAGTGGAAATATTTAACCAGTGTAGTAATATCTGCTAGATAAATAGGACAATTGATAGATAATTTCCAGTAGAGTGGCAATTACTTCAAGTGGAGTCAACTGAAAACTGTTTGCTTTATTTTTGAGAAACATATTGACATAAACCATATGGTGTGAAATAAACATTCAAGTGATAGTTGTACCAGCATTTATAATTAGACCGCTAGAAATAATTGCCACAATACAAATACTGGCTGAGTTTTACTCTTTGGAGATGCTTTCCTACTGGTAAGATTCATGGAGCTGTAAAAACGTAGCCAAAAATGGTTCTGCCAGCATAGGTTTACTTGACTCTAGAGTTGCTATAAAGATAAGAGTTTCTGGATGAACAATATGAACAAATCTTATCTAAGGGACAGACTAAGCTTGTCACCAGGTACTCTGGAGTAACTGCCGACCAATTAACTCAACTTGGATGAATAGCTGAGGCTGCAGTTTTACAAAACTGCCTCTCGTGATCATCAGTCATGATCAAAGTAAATAACCCCAATACACTAACAAACAAAAATAAAATAACAACAACAAAAACCCACAAAAAGATAAGCAAAAAGGCCCTCTTCATTTCAAATTCTTTTTTAATTTTTTTTATTTTTTTCATAACTTGTTTTTTTTTTTTTTTTAAGGCAAGAAATACTTTTTTACTGAGTTTTTCACCATCCTAATTTACTTTTTCTTTTAAGTTAGGAGAACGTTGCACATCTAGACTCCTATGTGTAAATTCTATGCCTGTTAACAAGATAATTAACTAGTAGAGTAATGTCATGAATTCTTCTATACCACTGTAAGAAATGTAGTGTTTATCTTGACTTCAGTCTTAGAGGAACCATAGTGGGAATAGTGGCAGTTCCTTGATTTAGAGGTAGTTTCTTATTAGCATTCACCACTGCCAATATTTTGAGATGGTGAAACTGGGGATTTTTCCAGTTTGCTATAAAGGAAAGATAGTATTTTAGCAGTTTCTGAATCCCCAGCATTTTTCACGCCTAGCTCCTCTTTGCTCATCTGCACATAAATAGAAATAATAAAGGTTAAGATTAGACATAAAAGTGGTGATTAGCACTATGCTCTTGTTCTTCCATGCTGTGAGCACATTCAGAAATAACCACTCCCTTCGTATCACCACATATGTTTGGAAAAACAATACAATACAAATAATTCTTCCCAAGTAAATAAATCGTTTTTCTTAATTAATATTTAGCCCTAAATCAAACAGACACAGTATGCTTTACAATATCTGCCCTGGAAAGTTATGTTCTTATTTTACCTAGGGATGCCAGCACCCTAACATTATTGCTCAATGCAGCATAATATTCCAGGTGACGGCTGCCATTAAGATAAAGCAACCTGGAGAAGATGAGAGTTTTAAGCTGCTTTACCAAAAAGGAGCCTTGGAAACATATACAAAAACATACACTACAAGTTCTAAAGTTCTACTTTTTAAATACCTTGGAATTACTTAATTTTTATTTCAAATTTTCTCAAAGCCTAGGAATTGATGGTATGTACAGAATTAAATACAATTGCAGTTCCTAACTATAAGGGTTTTCTCAACAACGTGTATTGGAGGGAAATATGTATTTTACATACTGGGAAAAAAAAGTACTACAGATAAAGATATAAGTAGCTGAATTGATTTGACAACCTTACATCACCAGTGTAAGCACAAGAGCTACCTGTAAGTAGAAATCCAGCATATATAATCCTATCTGAAAAGAGACTTGTTTCACTATCACCAGTGGAAAAAAAAGGTTTGAGATTCCTTTGAGAATAGCAGAAAAGTGTATGCATTTTGAGACACTACATTGCTCAGCAATAGACCATCCATGGATATATTTGCAAAGAACGAGAACGAAGGAGAAAATGGTATTTGTTGCTGATGAACACTTCAGCCCATCCACTGAGAGAGAGAGACTTTGAAGCCAGGCAAGCTTTGCAGTATCAGCTTCACATCAGCTGTTATTTGATGTAAGAAGACTGGAAGGAGAGAACAGTCTGCAAAATTCTGGAAAACCTTTGGAAGTTAATCTGAATTGAGGTCATGGATTGTAGTGTACCGGCACAGACAATTTATTGAGAACAGTTTTAAACATGTATGAGCAGAAGATCCCCCAGTTCAGAAACTGAGTCCTCTTTACTTTTTATATCAATTTGTTGAGCAGCAAGGCAAAGGACTTGAGCCCTAGTCCATTATTCATAGATAGCCAAATTTTGAATCTCTAGTTTAAGTAAGATTTACAAACTGGTAGAGAATTTCATTAGACATCTGAACTTGAGTTCAAACTCCCACATAAAAACACTTCCTAGAGAACAGCCCCAAGCTGAAATTCGGCTTTAGTTTAGGAAAAAAAGTCATCTGTCATACATATAAATTGCCAGTAGGTGATGATAGTCTCAATGACTCAGATGCTTATGTGAAAAGTTTCACTGTCTTACTAGATCCAAGCTATAAAAGAAGAAGGCCATTTAAATATTCATTAAAAAATAGCAGTTACTCTCCCTAAACACTCTTGCAGCCAATAATGAAAAGAGCAATATATTAGCTGAATAATGAGATAACATTAAAATTAACCTACCCTAAGCACTTGTGAGCTTGACAATCAAATATCTACCCTGCCTCCAATAGAAGACACACATTTGCATGAACTTATAACATTTGTTGCCAGTGTGTATAGGACTGTTACTGGCATCTGATAAAATGGATATGAGGTTACATAAGTTTAAAGACAGGCCACTAAGTGAGGCCAATAAGACTGTTCAAAGTATTGCTAGAATGGCAGTAGCCTTAGTACAGAGAATATTTAAAGGAAAGCAGGGTTAGCACCCCATCTAATAAACTTTGACTACAGAACAATTTGATTCATGGTTTTAATTTATGCAGCTCTTTGACTTTCTTCAAAATTATGAACAAACTGAGCTCTTAAGTCCATCACTGAATTGACAATTTCTATACCGTGATATAACCAAATCCTGCACTGCTTCATTTCACTGCAAATCAAATCACTTTAACCACTCTTAACTCTGACTCACTGCAGCAACATGCTCAACAACAGGTTTCTTCAGCAACTACACTAAGCAAAATATTTACTGAGAGGTAATCCAGCAGAAATCAGCAGTAGCATTGAATGCTTAATAGACACTTTGCAAGTCCTTCACCAGCAAATATATCATTCAACAGTTCACATAAAGCCCATTTCATCAGGTGTCTTTGAAAAATACCATCCATTTTATTCTAAGCAACTAAAGCCTTAGCAGAAAAACCCTCACGGGAGCTTCTACGAGAGAAGTCATAGGCACTGGAAGATTACAGTACACTGAATAAACGGTGTTGAAGCCCTTCACACCAGAACTAAAAATTTCCTGATCCTTAAAAGAGACAAACAATGCAGGCATTTGTGCCTGTATGTGTGCTTGTCATCACCAGTGGAGAAGGAACAGCTGCTACACACAATTTCAAAGAAGCAGGGACTTTCCTCCAGTGGAAAAACCAATCAATTGGTATGTGTCACAAAACACGTTGCCATGTCAACTACATACTTTTACTACCGTGAAAACAAATAGTGATTGAACCCCTCAGCAGGTAATGGCACTGCAGCAGCTGCTTATCATGGCAGCTGTTTTCTTGATGATAATGGGCGCTGCTGCCAGTGTGGTGGCATCTATGAGCCTCATCAACCATCCTATATTAGATACAACTAAAAGCAAAATATCCAGTTATGGATTTAATGGGAGAAGGAAACTAAAGCCAGCTTCATTTCCACCACAGGAAAGGAGCTGATGTGTATTTCCATGCCATTTCTGTTGGCAACAGTTATTTCACCCTTTAACATGGGACTGGTGCTGTCTCTTGATCTGCCCTGAAGAAATATCTTTATTAGAGTACCTAGTACAATAGCTAGACCAGTACCACTGAGAACAGTGAAACTATTTACATACACCAAAGCAGATGCTCAAGAGCTACTAGAATAAGAGAGAGAGAAAAAAAAAAAAAAACAAACACAACAGAGAAAGGCAAAACAAAAGAGCCAAATAACATGCACAGAATGTACTAGAAGCACAAAATATGTTCAGCCTCTACAATTACTTCATTTTCTTGAAATAACTTTATCACAGTTCTGTCTGGTCCAGCAGATTCCGTGACAAGGGCATGAAGGGACCCATGGATCTATGCCCTGGGAAGGGGGTTGGGGGAAAGGTAGGGAGATGGGCCTGGACAAAGGATAATGGTGGCAATGACCTAAGGGAAAAAGTTTAATTTACTAAATAAGAAGAATAAATCAACTATTTCTACTAAATAAGAAATCTAAACACTTCTAAAATCCCAACACAGAAATGATTTTAATGAAGACATAATTTTTTTCTTTGGGATTCTGTTCCTGAACAGCTACTGCATGATTAATTCATAAAAGAATGGAACAAATACCATGTATAACCACCGATGAAATGTAAAGTCACAGTGAAGCTATTATTAAATGATACACTGACACATTTATGAATTTAATAGAAATTAATTATTACTTACAGATACTGTATAGGCAAAGCATTTATAGGCTTTGCTTAGTTTCTAAGAGTGTGATATGTGGCAGAAATGTTCTACACCATCATAGAGAATCTCATTTTTCTTTACTGCTCGCATAATAATCTTCAGCATTTTTGCCAAAGTCAGAGAAGCATAGGAAATGTAGGACAAAAAAACATGTATCTAGTCTGTGTCCCAATGCTCACAGAACTGTTAATACCATTCAGTGGTTCATTTAGGAAGCATACCCATTAAAAATAACCAAACAACTTTATTCTTCTCTCTCTGAAACTCAACCTTGGTTCCAAAAATCAACCTCGGTTCCAAAAATCAACCTCATCATCATAATCAGTAAAACAGGTTCTCCTGTAAACAGAGTTAGATCTGCTTTTTCCTACTCATTGCTATTTCTAAACAATGCCTGCAGGACCACCACAGCAGCTCCTGTCATCTGCAGAGATCTGCACAAGTATGACTTGACTTGCCACTGGATCATAGCAGATATTTTGCTCAGAGCTGACACTGGCTCTGCTCAAACACTGCACATAAAGAAATCTGTTAAACAGCACAAACTTAGCAAAACATCTCAATCACAAGACCGACATTTCTAATTATATCTCCAACCCTCCTCTTATCTATCCTGTCACAGATTGCTGATTATTCCATTAACTAGGGAACTTTCTGGTTTATTGTGTGCAATAAATCTTTTCTTTCTGCATGCACTATACTTTCTGGCATCACTGTCATATGGGAAAGAAGGTGTGATGTCCCCTACAGTATAATTTATGATTGCTTTGTTTGAAAATGTTTTTTTAAACAATCAAACAATAGCATCACAAATACGTTTCTTAAACCACAATAATGATCAAACCTAATTTCCAAAGACTTGCATCTGAATCTACGGCCACACAACAGTTCATGATCTCCGAAGGCAGTTTTTCTCATAATCCCATGTGAGTTTATTTGCTGTCTGACTGAACGAGTGAACACAAAGGGATGTCTTTCCTTTATATTTAAAGTGGGATCTATAGGATTTCTTTTCACCATCCTATTTTTCCATAATTCTAACAAATTAATATGTTTGACATATTATCCATCAAAGTTTGGTAAAAAAATCTGAAAGAAGTAGTCAGGCAAAGAGACATCCAGAATGATCGTATCAGAGCCTCCTGAAGATGCAGGCCCTTGTTTTCAAAAGCTGGAGCTTTAATTTGTGTGCCTAGATGTACATTTAAACTACTGAATTACTGGGCAGATTTTCAAAACTGATCAAGGAAAGTGGGCACAACAGCACATCTGTAAGACATTCATAGATACGGTTCAAAGCCTGGAAGAGGACTCAGAGAAGCTATGAGCTTGTCATTCTGTAGATCTGTAATAATCAGTCCTGCTAGAAAATCAAGGCTAACCTGCATCCTTTATTCACATCCCATAATCGACTTAACAGTGAGGAAAAAATTAAAATGCATGCAATGCAGGAAAAAAAAAAGAGTTAAAAACATTTCAAGAGGTTGTAGCATATTTTGAAGAAAAAAAAATAAATCACTTGGACTACCTTTGAAAGTTTTCTTATCCTAATTTAAAACCAATTTGCCACTGTGACCTTTCTCCAAATACCTTGAAGGGTTAACGTGTTAATTAAAGCAAGGTATTCTACTTCTCACAATATTAATTAAAATAAAAGCTGCAGCTGGTGTTTAACAGCAATTCAGTCCCAACAGCAGGTTTTAGTCACTTCACCTAAATCAAACATATCATAAAGTTGGCATGAAAATCATATTGTCTGAATCAAACACATCTGGCAACTGACATATGCTTCTACCTACAATGAAAATAACAAACTACCTCTATTATTTATGCAGATGCACTTTAAATTGTTTGCTATGCTGATGTCTTCTATCGCTCACATTTGGAAGCTAAAAATCCTAACGAAGATTAATGATTAAGACTGAAAGGGAAGAAATTGCTTTCTCTCTTCACAACTGGTTTTATAGGTACTGATACCACTGCCATTCTGTTTTGCATTCAGAAGATAAAGAGTATCTTTTTAATTAAACGAAGTGTGGAATGGGTAAGCTTGGCATCTTGGTGCTGGCTTGCAAAGCTCTTACGATGAATGGTATTTCATACCATGAATGTTAGGATATCATTATACTATGAGTAGTTCCATTAAAGACTAAGAAATCCCAGTAAGGTCCTGCTCAGCTTTTTATTAATTTTTGATTATTCAGGAGCAGTCTCATTCTGTGGGACAAGGGTTTCTGTAGAGAGAGCTCCAGGCTGCTGCCTGTACCAGTGCCAGCAGCCTCACAGCTGCGATGGAGTGACTGGATGGATTCACACCGCTCAGATCTCTTGGAGGTACAAAGTGATGCTGGGAAACAGCTTCACACTCTTCCCTTAACCACAGGGAATACAGCAGAAGCTATCGAAGTTGACAGAAAGAAGGAAACAGAAAGGCTCTGGGAGAGGCATCTTGATTGCCAGAACATGGGTACTCTTGGGAAATCAACACATAGGGCTCTTCATTAATACTGAAAGCACATAGAGCATTTGGCAGTTATTACTGATGTCTAAAGTGCATGCATTACGTAGGCATATTTTCAAGTTTAGAAGCCCACTCGCCTGTTTCTCAGAGGACCAAAAAGGCAAGTGCTCAGCATGTGGTGTACTTCCCCCCCCTCATCCTGATGTGCAATGATGTAAAGAGAAAGGGAGACCTTCCTGTTCCTCCTGCTGCTCCTCACCCTGAGTCTCACCTGAATACCAAATGCCATATTAGATACATCGACAATACTCCATCAAAACAAACTAGCTGTGCTTTACGTTAAAATTAATTAGTTTATTAGGTAGTCTAATTTAATTCCTTGAAATATTAGCTTGCAAATTCCATTTCTGCCACATAAACACAGTAGTTAACATTCAACCCATTTTGACCAATGGCTTTCTGTTCTTTTTTAGATAGATATGACTATTCATAAATCAATTGAATTAAATCAGTGGCTTATTCTCCTAGGCTGGTTTTAATGGTTCAGAAGGCAAACAACTTCATTCCATGTGATTACATTTCTTTTAATGGAATTTTGGCAGTTGCATCAAAACAACTTTTCTAAGGCAACACCATTCTCTCCCTCATCGGATGAGTTTGGAAACACTCCTGTATCACATTGTATGGGAGCACACATGCAGAAGAAGAGGACAGTGCTTAGTAAAGCCTAGGAACAGGAAAGAACATATGCAATCCTTTTCTTAGCAACACAGTATTATTTCCAAAAAACCTCTTCATTCCTTCTAGAAAATCTTTAACATAGAAAGAACCAATAATACTAAGAATTAGCAGGAAGGCACTCATGCTGATAAAGAATTCCTTTTCCCTCAAAAGCCATAACCTGTATCTATTAACACCGTGTTCTGTTGCAGGCTTTTTTTGTTTGTTTAGTTTTTAAAATATTAGGAATTAAAACGGTAAGTTTACAGTTTTCCACCTCATGTCCAGAGGCAACAATTTATCTAAGTTTCACTATGAAGGAGCAGTATGATCATGCAACTCAATTGACTGCAACACTTGTTTAAATGCATGGGAAAAAAATAATCAGAAACTCAAAAAACCCCCTTTACAAAACTAATGAATCTAGCTTCTATGATTTAATTGTTACTGCATGGTTGTTTGGTTCACCTGTTGTCTGAAGTTCCTGTGTCCGCAACAGAGCTGGTGAAAAGGTACATGCCTATACCCCAATTAACCCAAACAAAGTTTTTTTTCTGAGTTTATGACTGATCTCATCAGCACAACATGAAATAGATGACACTGCATTAAGCTCACCAAAACTGAATCTGTTACCTTACAACCTTCACCATAGGCAGCAAAGCTGCCAGTAAAGGTGATCTGTGAACAGTAACACAGTTCTTAATGCTGAAAGATAGATGCAACAAAGAGGTGCAACAGGATTGCAGTAGTACTGTGCAGGTTGCCTATAGTTTGAGGCTTTTCTGGAAGCTCTTCTTGCCCTCTCTGAATTCCCAGTAACAGGTTCCGTTTTGACCACAGAAGGAAGGGCTTCTGAACCTTACTCCAAGAGATCAGCTTTTGAAGTCTTTGTATGAACTGAGGTTTTAGCTATAGGAGATAAGATCATTACTTAACTTTTATTGCAGGCTATTAATTCAAACCTTGCAATGTGAAAGTCAGATTATCCAAATGGACACATGACTGGCCATAGCATGGTGACACCAGTCAGTTATAACAACAAACCACTACTCCTGGAAGACAGCTGGACAAGCATTGGAGACTTCCATTCTTACCCTTCTCTATCCATCCAAAATAATCTAAGAAGAAGAAATGCTTTGGTACAAGCCTTTGTATTCACAGTTATCCTGTTGATGCTGAATATACTGTAGTGAATAGAGGGTGGCTAAATGAGCATGGTACTAGAATGACAGAAGCACTGCTGGTGTGGAGATGGTAAAGAATTATGCAAGAAGAGGATTTTTTTTCTGGCACAAACAAAGGATGCATTTTCCAAAATACACAGTAGATTATCAGAGCTGGAAGCTCATCTTCTATGTCCTTGTCTGAGCTGACAGCAACTAAAACAGTTACAACTTTCCCTTCTTACTAATTGGGTAGGCCTACTCTTTAATTTTATGTGATTGTTTTATAGAGAGCAGGGTACAGGAAATAACTTTACTGTGATAAAGTGCTTGCTAATTATTGGCAGCTTTGCAAATGGAGCTTGCTTGCTTGTTCTGGCTGCAGAGCTGCTTTGCATCTGACTCTGTAGGCTTCCAAATCCTATGCAAAAGCAGGCACTATCTTACATCATTACAGAACAACCTGTATTACTTTTATAGTAGGACCCACTGTTTCACTAGTGACAGTTACCAGTACAGATAAAAGGTATAAAATGCAAACAATTTTGCAGGGTTTTATTGTTTGATTGATTGCTTTCCAGGAAGTTTCTTCACTAGTAAGCATTATGAAGATACCAATTTTTTTTTAGTCCCAGTTTGACCTGGCTTCCCATTTAAGGGTCCTTGTTTAAACATTCTTTTGAGAAAGGGTCGTGTACAGGGTCATGTAGCAATTTTTTCTGTCCAAAAGAAAAGTAAATATGGCCAGTAGGCAAACACATGGAATTGTATAGTAGCATGAAAGATGTATCAAGGTAATGTTGCAATGTAGATCAAATAAACAGTTATCTGATAGTGTGAGGAAAAATATATGTGGTCTTGCAAACACAAACACAGAGCACAGTGGGTAGACTGCTTAGAACAGTTCTTCCTCAATCGAATAGGAGATGTCTGGAGCTTAAAGGTCATCTCTATTTGAATTCCTGTAGTAATCACTTTTTGCCTTCTTAATATCCTGCTATATTAGATGTTATTATCAGCTGAAAGACATTTTATCAGCTTCTTTAGAGAAAAACAATACAAATATAAATATCATATTGGGCAAAATTCTTCTGGTTCTGTATTTTGTATTGTTTATCCCTTGGGAGTCAAATAGGAAAAAAAAAAAAAAGCAACCAAAACAAAAACCAACGAAAGAAGCCACAAGCATCATAAAGTACATCCTGTAACAAAGGAACACGAAGCCCGAGGACAACTTAATGTATGCAGGCAGCATATAACCACTCTATGTAGTGAATAATTGATAGAATACTAAGAAAATCTGATTTCAAAGACATCTCAGTCTGAGCTGAGAAGAAGAGATTGTGTTCAATCTTGAATTTGAACCAATTCATATAAATTCTGATGGGTTGTCATGAAGGTTTCTGTTCGTGCTAGATTGTCACTGTTCCAAAGCAAAAATAAAATAGAGAAAAGACGAATATCAAATTATTATTATCTGCACAGATGGTAGATTTTGCTAACATCATATCCAAATCATTTACTGCTCTAAACTACATGAATGTTCATGCCTCAACCCACTTAAGCCACAGAACTTCCCCGTAACAAGAACAAATGAAGTGATGCTACAATATAGGTGTTGTAAAGGCAGAATTGGAAAAGGTGTGGAATCACAAGGTTACTGGTTTTCTATATATCTACAAAATATGCCACCTCTTTATAATGGCAACCAATGTGATGGAATGCAAGCCTAATTATCAGCTGTGGATTCTCATATTCCCCAGAAAAAAATACTCCCTTGGGAAATATTTGCACTTCCATGCTTGCCAGCTTGCTCAAATACAGGAGTAATTAGGATCCATTTTAAACCATATCTGAATGGCATATGACAACATTCAGAAAGCTTTATAAAAAACTCAGACTTAGTCAAGTCCTGGGTTTCCCAGAAGCACCCACTTGGGCCACACTATCAACAGAAGGGAAATGACATGATGCACAATGGAGATTCAGCACTGGTCATCATACTGTGCCTTGTTCTGAACTGTGCCTGGAGGCAAGTTCTGCCCCTGAGTGCTGCTGCCCTTCTGCTCAGGTTGCAGAGTATTTCCCTTGTCACTTCTTCCCTGTGCTCTAAAAAGGGAATATTCTAGAAATTAAAGCATATTTTAAGTTTTTTGTCCCTGCTCACTCTTTGTTTTAGCCTTTGTCTTTTTATGGATGAACTTAATCTAGTTATTTAATGATTGAAGTTTTTGCTCGCAGGCCTTGAATAATAATTATGATAATTATTTTTTATCATGCTTATTCATACATGCCTCCTGTCTATGTGCCTGAGGTGTTGCACAGATAAAACATAGTACAAACTAAACGTAAAAAAACTAGCAATAAAAGAAAACCCAATGAAATATTTAGAAAGCCAAGTGCGATATTAAAAACAGAAAGGCTGCTTTCAAGCAAGAAATTTCAGGGCAAAATCGCTGCAAATCAAGAGATTCCTGTGAGCTTCTCTCTACTAGATCCATCAAATCCACTTAAATATAGCAGATGAAACCTTGTTCATCTTCTTCTAGCTGGTATCTTCAAAATACTTTCCAAATTTTCTTTTAAAATATTTTGAGATTGCTTCTGTTATGTATGCAACCCAGAACATCTATCTTTTTTGACTCCTATGGAGCTGTAGTATGGACATTCCCAGTTAACATCTTTAAAACAGCTGAAATGACAATATGCCATATAAGATATGAAATAAGTTACTCTGTTACACAGAGAGGGAACTAGAAAGACAGGAGGCTCAACTTGCCAAGATTAAACAAAGCCTGTGTTAGAAAAAGGATTTAAACCCAAGTCTTCCAAGTGCTTGACTTATCACCCTGACTAAGCTGCTGTAAATCTTCAGCTGTCACCAAAATACATGAAATTTGTGGGCTGAAACGCAAATAAAGCAATCCCAAAGCATGAAATAAATGTGAATACAAAAGCAGGTGTAACACTTCTCTATGCAGTCCACGATTATACCTATACAGATGCATCTAAGAGCATCCATAGAATGTACAAATATTAAGGATCAGTTTGATATAATCTTAAACTCTTGAATTTGTAAATAGCCTACTCTTTATGTCCTATTTTTTCTTGCATGATTCTTACCTCTTACCAGACAAGCTCTCCTAAAACCAGGTTAAAGAATATCTTTACACTACTGAACAGCATGTAGGCTGCTTGTTAACGAGAAACAAAACTGGAAGTTAAGTCACTGTTAATTAAACTCATGATCACAAAAGGAAGGTCAGACGGCAGATCCAAGGGCTATTTGAAAATGTAATATGACAAAAGAAAGAACAAATTCTCATGTCTAGACCTGATTTGGTAGACTGACCCATTGGAAGACTTCTCAAGCTGCACACAGGTCATAACGCAAATATTAGAGTACACGTACATAATTTGGGTTTAAAATAAGACTTGAAAACAATTAATAATTGTTCATTCAGAAGTTAGAATGTATGCTACAGCCCTGCAGTCCAGTCTCCAGCGTGGCTGTCACCAGCACATTCACATAAATGCTCTCTCCTTTGCATTGTGCCTCTCCTCTGCCCATTTGTGGTTGGGAAACCTGCTGAAGCGTGCGCTGCTGTGCCTGTGAATCTTCACAAATGCAGAAAGCATAGGAGGTGACTACTTTGCTGCTTTGGTCCCATTGTTCTGAGACTTGGAACAGACAAAACAAAACTAACAGAAGATGAGAAGAGCATGAATGGTTGGACAGCTGTCTCAGAAAAGTGCTATTAGAAGAGCAACGGGAAGCAGAAATTCACTAGCAAATGGAGAATGGAGGGCAGCTTGAGATGGCTCCCACTGTTTTCTCTTATCCTCAGTCTCCTAAGGGGCCAAAGGTTTTCATGCACGTCTCAAACTCTGCATTCCCACCATCCCCACTGCCCTGCCACAGTGAGGTAAGCAATAGGCAGCTAAGATACACAAGGGAGCAAGGCTGCATATGCAGGTATGCAAGAAAGGGAGAACGAGGTTCCCTTCCCTTTATCATACCACAAAGCTCATAAGGGCTTTGGAAAACCCATGGAGAAGTTTTTGTTCTATCCAAGCATGTTTCTTAGAAGTGATCTGGGCACCTGGACAGCACAGCCCTTCGGAACCCACTTGGCATTTAGGAAGTCACTTTTCAGGAAGTACAGAAATGCAGGCAGCACTTCAGAGCTGCTTTCTTCCATGCCTCCTTCTCTGAGTATTTCACCTTTTTGTGAACCACAGGCAGATTCTGAAACTCACAGCGAGGTGGAAAAGCCTTTGAGAATTGCTAATACCAGGTGGTTTTTTCCCCCCCAAATTATTTCTTTATCAGCAGGCTTTCATGTGACATGCTAATATTAAAAACCTGCCTTCCAACAGTTCAACTTTGCTTCAGTGAATGTCTTGCCAAGCCCTTTCTAATAAATGTCATCTATGATTTCTATGCCAAGCTTGTTTTGTAGTAAAATCATGGAGTTAAGTATCACTGTGTTGATTGACACCTAGCTATTCAAACAAACATACACCTATTCTGTTAGGTGCAGACTGCACATGCAAAAATTGATGCTGAAACAACTTTTATTAGGTATTTTGCGGGGGGGTTAGGAAGAAAATCAGGCTTGTAATGAAAATCTAAACACTGTTTCAGCTTCTGCAGCACCGAAAGTACTATTTTCTCCCCTGCTGACAATTTAGCAGCAGCAGTAATGAGCACCAGAGGACTTTGCTATGGAGGGAAAGATAACAGAACACACTTACTGAGAGGACAGGGGGGTTGTTTCTTAACAATAGAAGTACACAGAGATGGATTTGGCAATTCTCAGCTGGTGAGCAGATTTTTGGTTATAACTCACTGCACCTCTTTTGGTGGAAACAATGGATTTTAAGTAAGCATTCTTTTCTGGGTCTGTGAAAGATCTAATATATAGGCTAGCTCAGTGGCAAATTTAGAAATGGAAAAATACGCAACATCATACCATGCTGAAATTAGGATGTCCCGTGAGCTGAGTGACCAAGGCATGATGCATTCATGCAAGGCAATAATTTACTTCCTTGGGAAATATATTTCTTTGAAACCTGACACTACAACTATGAAAGAGGTTTCTCCTGAAGACAGGTGACATGAAATATCTTCATCGTAGCTTAGAAGTGAATTGATGCTCAACATCCAGAGAACCTGTTTTTTTTTTTTTTCTTTTTTTTTTAAACACCTCTCCAACCTCCTGGGGCACCAGGAGGGAAAATGGATTTAGACCAAATCTCCTAAAGCAGCAGGATACCTGTGAGATTCTGAAAAAAACTGTGAAATAGCTGAAGACGAGACAAAACAAACAAATCCCTTAAGTGGCTTAGTTTTGCCAACTACCCATTAAACCTTAGAGTTTTCTGAGAGTTACCATTTAAGATTACCTGAGGAATGATTTGGTTGCATAAGCCAAAGCATCTGTGATCAATTTAAACGCTCCAGACAGTAAGAATAATCCACACTCTGTCTGAAACACCTATAGAAACCCCTGCCCTTATGGCCAAGCAGCTGGAGCACAGGCAGTGAGCCTTATGGCAGTCTAAGCAACAGTAAACATTTCTGACTTGGCACATGAATGAATCTACTGGTGTTTGCAGATCACAATATAGTGTTTCCTACTTCCTCTATCCTCTCCTTGTACAGTAGGTGCGATACTAAAAACTTTTTAAGTTGCAGCCACCATTGAGTACAGAAGGAAATAGAACCGTAATTCTTCAGTGGTAATCTCTAAAAGGAGAGGGCATACTGGACCCTGAAGTCCCAAGACAACACTGAGCAGCTCCCTTACCCAAATAATTTCTCACATACCTGCCCAAGATTCTTAATAATTTTAATAAGAAGGGGAATAAAATAAAACCCTTATAGATGCTGTAATAGATCAGCCTCAGATGCCTCATCTAATGCTTTGCATTTCAGCTCATAAATACATGTTGGTTTTTTTTTTTGTTGTTGTTTTTGTTTTTTGCAGATTCTCCGCTGCAGTTTTCCTGCTCTGAAATTTGCTGAGTTTTGGCAGGTGCTCAGTAAACCAGACAATTTCTTCTGGAGGAAACAGAACTTACAGAAATCACTTGGAAGGTCATTGTTCAAGCTTTCCAGATAACTATTTCTGTTCTGGGTTACAACAGCAATTTATTCACTGAGCTTAACCTCAGCCCTACATTACAGGATGAACTCTTACAGCAAAGATACTCTGCAGTAGTAGTTTCATTCTCTTTAGTTTCTTGTGTTATTTCCAGAAATTACATGCAGATCTTATTTCTTTTACTGTTTAAAGCCACGCATTCTGGCCAAAATAATAGATAATTCTTTTTAAAACAAAACTTTTCTGGTTTTGAGTTGTTCATATTATTACAACACTACATCCATCCTAAGTGTTACAGTACTTGCACATATGCAATGGCAAGTTAAACCAGAAACACTGTGAAACTCACAAGAAAAGCAGTTTTTTCTGTCCCATGCAGGATAACAAGGAAAAATAAAAAAAAGTTTTTTTTTTTTTTTGAACTTTTTTTTAAGGACTATCCTTATTTGAGTACCAACAGCACAACTGACTGTTTAGGAGCTGTGCACAAAGATTCCAGTCCCAGTTTTTCCAGTGAAAGCACAAATGAGATTGACATAATAACTCTGTCTATTGGTAGTACCAAAAATCTTTGCATCAGCACTTTCTAGGAGAGCCTGCATTGCAATGCCCGTCTTCTAGACACCTCTCCTCTCAATCACTGTCAGATCAAGCATGAGATACCACACTCTAATCCTGACAGCAGTGAAAGAGGACAATAAATGGTCCTCTCAGTGCTCCATGCCAGTGTGAAGCCGAAAATTTTGTCCACTTTGAAAGAAAAAAGGGAAATTTTGTTTAACTGTTACATTTTTAAAGAAAAACAAACAAACAAAAACGCCAACAAACAGCGAGCTGCTCTCAGGAGCTGCTTAGAGGCTTTGCTTACTGAAAATATTCTCACAGGATATAGATTAGTAGGCAGATGGCGGGGGAAAGAAGTCAAAGGGGCAAGATAAATTGGGTTTATTACAGAAGCTGTAATTTATCATCATAATATTGCTAACACAAATACAGAGAATTATATATAAATTGAATATAACAACTGCTATATTACATCTATTATCCTGGAGTCAGATTTGGTTATCTTTTCCTCTGTGAGGAGAAGCCTCTTCTGAAAATAACACCACTGAACAGGGTCATTTATATTTTAGAAGTCCTCCCATATTATCTTACATGCAAACAATAGCATAAAGAACAATGTATATCTAAGTATTAAGAATGTAAGATTATACACTTAAGGCGAGAAGTGAAATAATATATAGTTCTCTAGGGGTAGGAGCTTTCTTTTTTTTAAGAAAAAAAAGAAAAACAGATTGCAGAAGCATTAAGATCTTCAGTTAAGAGAAATACAAGTAAACGTGAAAGACATTCTTCTTGAAAAATGTAGAATTGAAATGCCATTGTCCCCTCCATTCACCTAACAAAACTACTTGGGGGGTTGTAGGAGTCAGTGAGGAACAGGGAGAGTAGAAGAGAAAAGCAGTCACAGAAAATAAGAAGAGTATTTTATTAGAGAGCTGTCTCCTTCTTGCAAGAATGAGTGCTCAAATAGATAATACTTCTCTGTGAAATCCAGGTTTCCAGCTTCATGTTAAGAAGAGGTTCTTACCTTATAGGATTATCCATCCTTGATACTGTGAGAAATGCTGCTAAGTTAGCTGTGTAGGATGAGCACACGATAAGGGTGAAGAGCCACCAGCTTCCCATCACAATGCGCATAGCCACAGAATTGACAGTAGATTCACCACCTGCAAGTAAACAAGGAAAATAAACATGCCTCAGGAGCTTCTACACTGTGTGTTCTACTATGTTCAACTTTGTTGGAGTAATCCCTCTACATTTGTGCTTTCAGACCACCCTTTTTTCTGTGAGCTAAACAGAACTTCCACTAACACTGACAGTCACCTCTTGGCCTGGATACTGTTCTAGAAAATTGTATTGCAAAACGTTTCCCTGAGGCATTACCCAGGATCAAACCTAGAGAGCATGAACAATATTTTAAGTGAAGTTTTACAGTGAAGTACTACTAATATGCAGAAATTAAATCATTACAGTGTTCAGAGCATCTTTCTATTCGTTTAAAAGGACAAAAAGATATAAAAGATATAATGTCTCACATGACTTCAGAAACATAAATTTCTAAAATCAGATTAATATCATTAGAAAACCTGCTAGTTTCTGAGTGGTGTAGTAATGTCACATCAAGCAGCTCGGAGATTTATTTAGCAAGTAATCATTTTCACAAAGTGGAAAAGTCTATTGGGAGTGGTTTTATCAGACTTTCTGAGAAAGAGAAAAATAGAGCTTACCCCCTCATAGTGGGAAAATAGGTGAGCTATCTGGGCTAACAAAACATATTACCCCCACATATAAAACTTCTCTTTCATCTTGAGAACTTTCTGGTCAAGACTCATATGTCATGAAATACTCTAACACTTCTGAAAGTCTGTCAGTGGTACTTGTAACAGACTAAATACCTTGCTGAACAAAGGCGCCGTACACAACCCAGATGGCACTGTGCAGGGTGGAGGAGGCCGAAGGGCTTGGCTGGGAGGCATTCTGTGCCCTGACTGCCTGGATCCGGTTCAAAACAAATATCAAGACACCAACTATAGGGATGGCAGCAGCAATGCAAGCCCACACCGCAAAGTCGAAAGGAGCAAAGAGTGAGAAGATGTTGATCTTCTCTTCAGGCTTCTTGATCAAGATCCCCACTGAATAGTCCATGTAGCGCTTGCTGAAGTCCACAACGCTCTCTCGTTCAGGTGTTATAGTGATGGCTGAAATTGCTAGGTCTGCTCTCTGTGAGACAAAGGAAACAGGTCAGATTTCCTTCATTAACCATTAATTCTGTCAGCATGAACCTTCAGGAGTTTTTCAAAAAGCAAGTGGCTCCAGGCACTTCTAAAACCTTACATGTTTAGTCAAATTGAAATAAATCAGTTTCATCATTCAAACATGAATTGCATTGGTTTAAAGCAGAAAAGTAAAATGTAAATTGCCAAAGCAGGGTAGAACAAAAACTGGTATCATTACTTCTTTTACTCTATTATCATCTCAAAATTACTTAAAAAATTTCCTTACTCCATCTCCATGCAAAATTTATTTAGCTTATGAACTTGGTAGCAAGTTATGAAGACCTAATGTTCACTGTTCTCCCTGCAGAGTTGGCAACTTCCCATATTGATGAAGGGATTTCATATGACATTTGGGGGGGGGGCGGAAGATACCATTGTATTTTACAATGATTAAAGTGCTTGCAAAAATTAATAACTGTAAGAATGCCCCAAAAGCAACTCAGCTCCTGCATTGAGCTCAATATATAAATACTGATCATTTTAAATATAGGAGGACCTTTAAGATTATGCAAACTCAATGAAAGGGAAGTGTTTAATAAATAAGATCCCCAAAGCCTTTAAGAGTTGCAATTAAATTTTGACTATTTTCTCATCTTAATCAAAACAGTTCTCTACAAAAAATAAAACATTTTTTTTGTTTCCTATCTCTATGCTTTCCTGGGAAAGTAGAGTAAATATTAGGTTAAGGAGTTCTGCTTTGAAAATCTTTTGAGCTGGTAGAAAAGCTAGTAGCAGAAATACCACTATAAATACTGTTATTTCAAAGTATGCAATTTCCAAAGAATTTTCACAGGATTTCTTACCAGATTGAAAGTCAAATAGCTTATGTCAATATAAAATAAGTAAAAAATCCTTTACCTTTCCTAACTGCCACCAAGAATATCCCGTTATCATACACACATTTGCTATTGCTTTAATTGCTTCTATTTCTTCCTAAACATCTACTTACCAGATATTGAGACGCCTACTTACTAGAGAACAAGAAAGCTTTTAGTTCCAGTAATAACTCTATGCAGAAGAGTAACCTTTTCTACAAAGGGCAGTAGCACAGAATATTAACTCCTCTGATTCTTTTTCTTGATTAGTATTTGTTACACGTGAGATAGTGAGAACATGAACGAAATACATTCTAATTTCACTCTCTTGGAGATTCTAACCTACAGACTTTCCCCACTTACTTCAATGAAGTTTAATTCATTTATTCATGATTTGTAAGACTTGAATTAAATAAGAAAATACTTTCTCCCTTGTCTAAAATAAATGAATAATCCTAAGCTTAATTTAAAATCCAAGTCCTTAAAAATTATTTACAGCATATATTAATTGGGATACTTCTCTTGTTCTGGAGTCAAACAGTTGATCATTATCATACACATTGCCATAAAGTGACACAAAGAAGGTCATACTTACAAGTAATGTAGCAAACATATAATGACAAAAAAAAAGTTAATTTATATGTTAAGAATACACACACACCCAGGCAGACATTCCCTTTCTTTTTATACTGGCATTTATACAAACAGAGTAACGTTGATATAATCTACATTGATAACAGTTCGGAGTAAATATAACAGATTCTGTGGTTTCAAAATGCATAGTTTAGACCACACTCAACCCATCCAATTCTCTGAAGTGTTCTGTAGGAGCTCTTTGATTCCAATTCAATCTCCTGTACTTTGTTGAAATTCTCCCCTTTCTCCATTGCAATCTCTTTACAGTGTCTTGACATCCCACTCTGAAGAGTTGTTGTTTTTATTTTCTATTTTTCCCCCAAATATAGTTACTTCTCTATGTACCTTGTTAATAAGCTCTCCAATCATGCCATTCCAGGAGCCGTTCTGAAGCTGTTGTCCATATTTCCCATCAGGAGCTTGGTATATCTCATATTTGAAGCCCAGATTCTTGGCCAGTGCATCCAGGACATCAATGGAAAATCCTTTGTAACGTTTTGGTTGCCCAAGTATGTTCTCTGCCACCATCACAAAAGGTTCTTCCTGAGAACAAAACACTGTCTCAGATGATACTGGAAACAAGTTTTTTAGTTTCACTTTTTAGCAAAATTGGTATATTCTGAATTAATTATGGACAACTTAGCACAGATTTCAGAATTGCCTCTTTTTGAGGCAAAAGCTGCAGGCTGGGTGGGATACTCACAGGCATCCCAACCAGACACCAGTGCTTCAAGCAGCTGTTCCATCCATGGCACTCAATTTTGTACACTTCATGAGAAAAGACAGATCCCAGAGGACAATTTTAACTCCCTGTCATCTGCAGAGTGAGTTGCTCTCTGGAATACCTGTGTCTTTTCCTTGACTAATGTTTCAACTAACTGCCTAGAAAACAGGTATTAAGTTAAGCATATGAGTCTTAGGAACATTATGGCTCTCTGACACAGAGCATATTAGTTTTGCAAAGCCATCTTTTATGGACAGTGATTAGTGTTTTATCCACATAGTGAAACAGATGCTAATGTTGTCATTTCTTTAAAAAATACTTGAAATTTTGAAAATTCAAGCAATAGTTTTCACAAGTGCTGTTTGCTGATGTATTTTATATTGAAGCATATTTTGAGACAAAGGAATGCAGTACTTATCAGTGTGTTTTCTGACAGACATGGGGATCTTGCTCTCCTCACAGGCAATTCTGAGGCTTGTCTTAACCTGTCCTTAATTTAGCACTCAGCTAATAGGAGCTCTGCTACCACTCAGGTCAGTAACAAACAATAGACCCAAAAGCACATACTCTATCTTTTTCAAAAACATAGTTTATCAACAAAAAGTTAAGAGCTTGATGGAAGAAACACTCAAATTTTACAGCCTGCAGCACACAAAAGCCAAGATTAGAATACTGTAATTGGCCCATCTGATCTTAAAAATCCATGAAATGTTGGAAACTGCATATCTGAAATGTAGCCCTGGGTACTCAGGTCTTGTGCTGGTTCTGTGTCCAGTAGGATCTCCAATGCAGAAAAACAGCATAAGCAAAGAAACAAATACTGTACATCCCTGACAGTGCATAGATTCACATAAAATAATATAAGGCCATCATCTATGTTCCTTGCTTACGTAACTGATCATCCAAAAATACAAAATTGAAAATGATAGGGAAAAATACTGAAGGAAGTGCCCAGAATACTCAGTCACAACCTTTTTATTTTGAGCATTTTGTTTCCTGAACTCAAATAGGCTCATACCAAGACAGTCACCACTTTGAGTGTCAGTCCTTGTAAATCACTTCCCAGACGCCGTTCTTGCAGGCTACCATTCAGTCCTTTCTCAGAGTCCCACGTTGCCAACTAGAAAAAGAAAGTGCACTGAGTTTGAAACACTGGTAGGCAGAAATCCTTCAGTACTTACAGACACATTTAACAGCAGCTTGATTGAATCCAGAACTAACATACACAGGATAAGAGAAGTGATATTTTTAAACACAGAATCAGAATCAGTGAGATTCAGAGGACAGAAACTAATTCTTTGTGTGAATGTATTTTCATCAACCTCTGTAATAAAATTGCTTTATTATCTGCAACACTCACCATATTACTTCATCTAGATTACTATGACATGACTTTTCTCTCTCTAGTAAGGTTATATTGCCTGACTGTCCTTAGGATTATCTCTATAGCCTCACTATCCCATATTCCTTTCTCAGATCAGATCCCCTTGTACTTTTTAAATCATTCTCTACAGTTTATAAAAGAGGAATCTTTTTTCTGCTGCATGACGTTACTGCTCATTGGTGGTTATAAAATCTTGACACAGATTCTGTGGAGGCAAAATGCTTTCTATCTTGGGCTGTCTTCAAATTCTATATTAAGTCCTATTTTCTCTCTTCTTGCCCTACTTCCACCTCATCAGTAAAACAATGACAGCCTCTCAAGTTCCAAGGTTCCCACTATCAAATACCTCATGACCTTTATAAGTACTATAAGCATTTGCAGGATGCAAGATACGTATTCTCCCGATACCTCCATAGAACGTTACACGTAAAAATTTTCTTTTTCAATTAAATTTCGCACTTCAAAATCAGTGTTAGTGCTTTTTCTAGAAAGAGGTTCAATAGAAAAGTCAATCTTAAGTGACCCTTGCATTATTCAACTGAATATGCTTGTCGGCAGCAGCAGGAATCAGACACTCCTTTTACTTTAAAACAGAATCGTTGGTACTCTTAAATCCAGCTGTACTCTTAATCACCAATACTATGTTCACATATGTGGAGGCAGTGCTGTTAGCTGAAGGCATGCCCTGTAGATATTCAGCTTAGTCCAAGATATGTGAAATGTGCCTTCTTCCTGCCAGAAGCTAATTTTCATGTAACAAGTCAAAATCTTCTTGGAAAGAACTTATTTTGCTGAAAATGCCTATGGCTAGATGTCCTACATGATTTATTTCTATGACTTCAGTCATATCCTAAAGCCTCAAAAGTCAAACCAACAAATAAATTGTGATAGGAGAGATCTGTACAGTTTTTGTTTTGTTGCACTAAACTGATAAACAGGGAACTAGAGAAGAACAGGACATTCAGTGATTACTCAGCCGTATCTATCACAAAAGTACATTTATTATTATTTATTATACAATTATTCTATAGTCACTACATCTTTCAGTAGAGACACAGATAAGAAAAGAACTAAAGCTATGAGGAATAGAACAGGAGAATAAATGACTAATATTAAGCTTTCTAATGACACTCCTGAAAGCTGAATTATCTCAGATTGAAAACTCTCCCTGTGATGTTTGGAGTTACAATGAGTGCCCAGCAACATAGGTAGATACCTATAGCCATCGTAATTCTTAAATTCACATTCAGGTGTTTGCTCTGAAATACAACCTCACACATTTCTTAGCTTTTTTCACTTTTTTTTTTTTTAGCAATAGCTAAGCAAAATTAACCAAATTTTCAGTTGCCAAGAATCAGTAAGGTTCAACAAAGTCCAATCCAAGTGCACATGGTAAAAATACTCTCTCAAATCATTAAAGAATGTTGCACTTCCTAAGTTTTCTTAGTCTGTCCTATGCAATAAACATATGGAGAAGATACAGGGAAAGTTTCAGCAAAAATGGTTTACACAATCTAAAGATAACAACCACTATTTATTCAAGAATGGAAAATGAAATAAATTGATGACTTTGGTACAGGTAGGCTGACATATCAGTTCCTTCTCTTGCTCCTTTCCCCTTCATAAACTGTATTTGATTTCATATCAGGAGGTCAAACTTTGTGAACACCCTATATTTTTCATTCTGTATTAAAATAAGAATTCTTAAAAGGAACTGGAAACACACTATTGCAAAAACGTAAGTCTATTCCTTTCATTCAAAACCAGTTTTCTCTTTTTATGCAGTTGGGTTAGGTGCAAGGAGAAGCGTATTTGACAGCATATCACACAGTTTCATGGTGTTTTGTATGAAAAAATAATTTTTTCAGTCTCTAAAAGGCAAATGATGCAGATAAATTTGATAGGTGGAACATGAGAAAATCCTTTTCCATTAGGGATTTTTCCCCTTAATATCTTTGTGCTTCAGAACATTTCACTTGCTTAGAAGTGTGCCAATTTGAGCTTCCACTTATTGCAGACAGAATTTTATTTATAGGACTGATGCATTTACAGATACGTATACCAATTTGTGACAGCTGACCTATCAAGATCAGTGCCTGAGAAACTAATTTCCAGCACTGTTAAACACAATGAGTACTGCTGTTATTTGATAAGACCGCTGGAGTTTCACTCTGTAGAAGCACATACCATGTTCCTACTAGCACCTGGAACCAAAGGTCAGAGAACAACAGCTGGTAGGAGATACACGACAAACTACTTGCAGAGTCAGCACTTGCAGGACATATTTCAAAAATCAGTGGTCTCTGGAAAATACATTTAATGGCAGTCTAAGTGTAGTTTTTTTGCTTTTGTTTTGTTCTTTGACCCTCAAGTTATGGGGTTATAGGAGTTGAGGATTTGAAAGCAGCTACTTCAATAAAACATTTCAATTTAAACCTTCTAACTAACTTCTCTTCCTGAAATCACCATATTGCTGGTAATCTTACAGTTCTAACCATACATCAGAAGCTCATTCACACTCTAAAAAAAAAAGAAACAACAGAACAAACAAAGGTGAATTTCGGACAAAAGAGTAGTTTCTTGGAAAATTCTGACTTATGACAAGCTTCTGATCTTTATCAGTATTTACTGTGTTTTCAACAAAAAACACAAGGAAAAGCTCAGAAATTACAAATTTAAACATTGTTTTCAAGCTAGAGTATGTAGGTCCAAACACACTTCCTCAACATGGAAGTGAAACCATTACAGGGCCAGAAAACCTGGGAATGTGAAATGATGTCATCCATATGTCACATGAATCCTGCAGGGATTTTTTCCTGAAAAGTATGGATAACTACCAGGACCTCCGAAGAACACTTGACACAAATATAACTTTGGGTTTCCTGAGTTTCCACTGATGATTCATAACCCAATTTCTACAACAGAGTTTCACGATACTGTTAATGATGCAGCACCTGGCTGCCCAACACTTACTTGAGCTTAGATCCCCAGGGAAATCAGATTGAGATGGCAAGGTAAACTTACACCAGACAGTATCAGGAACAACACAGCAGAAGCATGAAGATCCTTATCAGCATAATGAGGCAGACAATTCATTTGCTCAAATAAAGCAAAGTTGCATGCATTTAACTCAGATTTGCAAGATTGACTGCCCTCTTTGATCATAATCAATTAGATTGAGAGCCTCTGTGCTTCCTCATTTAGGAGATAAAAATGATGAAAAACTCAATTATTTGTCACACAGGTAGGTGTTTGTCTGAAAAATCTGTATTTTCATGCTGCTCTACTACACCATAATTACATACTCCTTGAAAAAGTAACTTGAATTTAGTTTTCCTAACTCTGCTGTGAGTGCTCAAACCACTGGACTATAGCAAACATTTGTCTCACACCCATACAAAAGGAGATGTAAATTATCTCAAACTAGTAGGAAATATAGCTGAAAACTGACATTAGCATAAAAAGCGAATCTATAATCTTTATCTCACAATAGTGCATAAGACCACTTAGATTATTTAAGTTTGATGCAGTAGTTACTGTTTAAATAATGCATATCACTGCTAGCTACCTCCATTTTAAGTATGACATCCAAACAAATCAAACTTGGGAACCCCTGCCTCGAAACCTGAAGAACTCCTAAGAGAAATGGATGAGAGAGAACACAGCAGTCAGTTCTCATGCTCTGAGATAGTGACACCTTTGTCAACCCAAACTACATTTCCTATATGAAAGCTGTTCTGGCTGTGAAATTAAATAGATTAATCAGTGCCATTCACAATATAACAATGCTTTTAGATTCATGTTGAACAGAAATGGATTTCAATTCACTGACAACTTGTTTCTTAAACTTCAAGTCAATATAATGTAAATGATATACATTGTCCTTGTACCATCTACATATATTTGGCACTTGGAACTCCTGGCTAAGAACTTACAGAAATATTTAACATTATAAAAGCAGACTTCAAATAAACACAATGATTAAAATAATAAACAAATACCAAACAAATATAAACAATTAAAGTTTACAGGCAAATAAAACAAGGCGGGGGACCGATAAATAAACTGAACAAACTGGACACTCATGTTGCAGTTCCGTAGGAAAAAAGGAGCTCCATTTAAAAAGTAAGTAAAACAAATATTTACATTTAATCCCAGGAGTCTTTTTAAATGCACTGTATTTGTAAACTAGAGACTTGCTGAGGTTCAGTATCATTCACAGCAAGATATTAATAGGATTTACACAATGGACTTCTTAGGGAAGAAGCAGGACTCCTGGAATATCTTTTCCTTCTTTATGACAGAAGTAGCCTTGCCAAATTATTTTCATTTGAAATATGGATTCATAGTTAAGAAAAACAAAAAACCTTTCTGAACTGCGTATTTGTTTAATCTGAAATTACATAAAATAAGATCAGGAAAATACAAAGGTATTGACACTTATACTTACAAGCAAAACTGATACAATGCTTTTCTATAATAGCTACATAATTATTAGGAATTTTCTCTATTCTGAAGCACAAGCATTATTAGCTAAAAAGAACCTGGACACGATCAACAACCAAACCGATTCAAGGTGGTGCTCTGTGCTCTAGCATAATGCTGTCTTCTTTGCAGTGAAATAACTGCAAGCCTTCGAGATCTATACATTTATTGTATTCTACTCTGATATTCTGCATTTGTTTATACTAAAGACACTGCTTGCTTCCAAACATCCACAGTACGATGGAATTCTTATAATCAGAACGTAAATATATTTAGATAGGAAAAATATCAGTTTGTGACAAATTCTGTAAGGCTACTGTGAAGGCTGGAAGTAGTACATTTGGTAATCAAGGTATCATTGCACATTAGGAACCCTAAGTACCCAGGCTGAGAAACAAGGAAATCAAACAGCTCTCTGACATTTTATGAATTACTGTAAGATTTAATAAAGTATTTACATATTTTTTTAATATCCAATAGGCATTTCTGCATCTCTGCAAAAACTAAAATCTAAGCCAAACATTTGAATTTAATTCTAAGATAATATCCATCATCAAGAAGTTTATCACAGGTGTACAAGGGTATACTGACTGAAAGCACACGGGATATGTTGAGGATATCCACATAACCACAGCCATAGAGCTATGGAGAACTCCTAAACATACCAAAATTATGAAGCAGAGGATTGTGAACCAAGACTTAAGCAATACGGAAGATCTCAGTCTTTTGGATGAAGATTTTATCGCATCCTACTTACTGCTCAGAACAATCAGTTTGTCATTACAAGGCCACACAAGGACTGTAGTTGCATGGTAAAAATTCAGAGCATGGCAGGGAGATGGAGTGCTGCTTTCTTTCATACCCAATACTTAAGCAAACAGGACCATACTGAGACAGTAAGCCCTCTAAAGAAAAAAAAAAAAGGAGGATTAGTTAGAAGCTGACCATCCCAGAACAGGACCCTGGCTTTCTCTGTGGAACAATGAAGTACAGTGTGTAGGTTGCTGCTTTAAGAGGCCTTCAAAAATGTGAGGTCTTCTGGATGAAGAATACAGCTTATTCTAGTTTTAGTGCTTTGAACACAGAGGTTGCTATATACACTAAATTAAAACATCTCTAGAAAATACTTGTAAGATGAACATTAGGCAGCAAGATCTAATGATGAACATGCCACTCTGGAAAAATTTGTTTGCTTTCTTGAAAACAAAAATAAGTAAAAGAAATGAAAATATGACAATACATTTGAGAGTGGATTTCAGTTCTGTTCCACATAGCGTCTTGTGAAAACTCAGCTAAGAAAATTACAATTCATTACCTGAAATAAGACTAGCATCACACGATTTATAAATTAGCTTCTTAGTAGCTACAAGGAATGATATATGAAGATGAGGAGTAAAGTTTTGAAGTAGACTGCTGTAGGTCAGTATTAATAATTTATTTACCTAATAGCTTTATTAACAATTTGGAACAAGAAATAGCAAACTACTAATATCAAATTTTCTAAAATGCAAAGATACCTCAAAACTGGGAAGTACTGTAAATACTTCAAGACTAGAACAGAGGGAAAAACAAAATGGGAGCAGTACAAATCCAGAAACGAAACAGCATTATGCATTTTGCCTGACTAGATGTAAACATTATTAAAAAGGAAAGAAATGAGAAGCAAAGATTCATCAATTGAAAAAATTAGAATTGATGTTGAAAAATTGTGCAGGGTTAAAGTGAGCTGCAAATAGATGACAAGCTTGTAATACAGTACAGTGGCAAAAGTGTGACTTGAGATGTCTCATGGCATATGCTGCACAGTGAGCAGTCACAACATAGCTGAGAGAAACATACATTCTTAATACTGCATTGAGCATCTGTCCGAACAGGATTTAGGCATGCTGGAAGAATATCATGGGAGAAGGGGACAACTACTGGGGTGGAGGAGTCAATATAAGAAGCAACTACAAATAGCTAAGCTAATGACGACGAAGAAGTTGGAAAATTAGAAACAACACTGGATATAAGACAACAGAACTACTGATGTTGAGTTCAAATAAACTACAGAGGCTCTTACATGTGAAATCCAAACCAGTTCCTAGAATCATTCTTTCATTCTTACTGTAGACTGCAGAAAGAGAAACAGATAAAAAATAGCCAGACAAGCTCTGCTCTTTCAACAGAACAATTTTTCATGGAAAGACTTTGGCATATTATGGACATGAGTAAGTGCATGAACGAAAAAAATCAAAGAGCAGCCTGACAGCCTGGTGGTTGCTGAATTCATCAGAGATAACTGAATCGAATCCACGTTTCACAGAATTCTGAGCCTGAATTCTGAGAATTCAGATCCCAGCCAACAGTGATGAGGATACATAAGTGCGGAATCACGTGATTTGTGTTCAACAGTGCAAGGTTTAGCCAGGGATCATATCAGCTTATCAGCTCTCAGGTGAGTGGATTGACCACCATCTTAAATGCTAGTATGGTCATACTATAATTCACAAAGACATTAACTGGAGGAGTGGTGAAACCCCAAATTTTTTTTAAATCTCAAGTATTATATATGAATATTATATAAATACCCAGTAAAAAAATAATTCACCACTACAGAAATGATGAAGCAGATAGGGAGCAGCTATGCAAAAAAGGAACAGGAGCTATTTAAGGCCCAGCCTTACAATTACTTACAGATGTGCTTTGGCTTAGCAAATATACATAATACCATTGAGGCCTGAGAGTTTCTCTTATATAAAGTTAATTGAGCATAGAATAAAACAGAAAATAAAGAAAGTTCAAGAACACTGAAGGAGGGATTTGAGTAGGAAAGAGCAATTGACCCGAACTGACATGTGTAAGGAAACAGACATCCACCACTGCTCTTCTGAGAAGCACTGCGAGACAAATGACAAATGTCTGGGACTAAGATGCCACATGAAGGCTGCCCTTGCAGCTGCATAATGCCCTTCAAACCATGCAAGGGAACAGGTTCACAATTAAGAGAGAAGCATTAACTGAATCACCACCTACATGGATTGTCCCATGGCTTTCTTATTTAGCTGCTAAGAGAGCACACATCTCCAGTTGCGTGAACAAAATACACTCCAGTAAGAAGCTGCATAATAACAAGCTGAACATTTTAAAGTAATTCAAAGGGCTTAAACCAAATGAGAAGAAAGAAAATTACATTAAAAACACAAATTAAAATCAGAAACACTTTTTTTTTTTTTTTTACATCCAATATCATATATTTGTATTAAATTGCTATTAACCAGAAAGCAGTTAAGAGCCTAGAATAAGGAGTCTGTCATTTTTAGTAAGTGATACTTAACAGATATGGAAAACCTATTGGTAAGAACTACAACACCTAACCCAGAATTATGAGGGCGTTTTAGGAAGACCAAAGACTATACAGTCAGAGGCTTCGGTAGAGGCATTTCAGCATGAATATTCTTCATTCTGTAGAAGCTTGAGAGAAAGTATTTATTCAGCTCTTGCTCTTATATTCAGCTATGCACTGCAATCAACAGTTTTGACCTCACCTGGCATAACTCAGCAGTACATTGTTGCACTATTTTTATGGTTCTTCATTCCAGAGAATATCAAATATTTTCAAGTGAAAGGCAGTGGTTCTCTTTATATTTTATGAGCAATAGCTCAGTTCAGCTAAATGTAATGGCCATATTATTAAAAGCCAACTATTTTATATCTGAACTCTATTACATAAATGAAGATTTAGGCACATTATGCCTTATTCTACTGATATTAAGGAAACCAAAATATACATGCGTTCGTGTATACAGCAACTGTTTGCAGTACAGTGACTGAGGAGTTTGATGCAGAACTGAAGATGCAGTTGTACATAAATCTACAGCTTTTATTGACCCAGCAAAAGACTTCTCATAATCCCCTGGAATGGTTCAGAATCACATACTTTGTATTTTATATTGCCTATACATCAAATTTAATGTTACGGTGAAAGATAAATTATCTTTCTGCCAAAATCAGATCTTGCTCCATTAATAGGCTGTGTGAGACATTTTTGTGCCTGGAAGTCACTGAAAGAGCAACAATACCAATTCAGGATCAGTTCTCTTTCCATACCTTGAGAGCTGGTGAGTATACCTGATCATTTATATAACACAGAGAAACATCTGCATTCTACTGCACCAAGTCTGAACAGAACAGTACAGGAGAGAACACCTGCAGGAAGTGGAGAAAAGGAGTTGACAGACCATAAGAATATATATGTAACTTCACAGTTTTCGTTATACAGAAGTACACATAGACCATCTTCAACTCTGGTAGAAGGAATTGCTTCAATTAATGCTAGTCTTTGAAGGAGCAATGAAAACATGCTGATGACAGTAAATAGAAGAAATCAGCAGGGGGACATTGCAGCAACACAGATACTGGGAAAGATGTAGCATTAAGTGAAGCAATCATAACAGTGATAACAGTATGAAAATGAGTATTATTCCCTGATAGCATCTCTATGGAGTGCCAACAAGTACTACTCTGTTCCCAAGTATTTGCATTTCACTTCCCAAAAACAAAATCAAAATGCAGGGAAAGGTATGTTGAAAATGAACTGCAACTATTTTCTCCTAGGATCTTACTACTTTTCTCCTGCAGAGCACGCAGATAACCTCCACCCTGTCCATCTGCACTATTCCAGCTCCTCTAGGTTTGCAGATATAACAGTACTCTATAACATAGCAATATTGTTGAATCAGATGGTAGCACTGCTATAGCCCAAGATGTGTGCAGCATCACAATTCTCTTAAGAATTGAATAAACTAATTGTGAGTGCCTAAGATACTGCTGAATCAGGCACTTCCCAGCAGTTTTGAAAATTACAGATTTATATGAACAACCATTCCTCTAAAATTAAGGCTGGTAAGTAATCATAGAAGTTAGACTAATACATGTATAAAATCCACAAGAGATGTTAAAAGTGACTGGCTGAAAAACTCAACAGCAGGATCATCTTGCCACTGGTTTGAAAGACAAACCAACCACCTCAACTTCCTCCCACAGTTTTAAAAACAAACAAAATTATCCAATGAGTGGTGGCGACTGCTGGAGCCCAAGGATACTCTACACGCTGTTGTAGAATTTTAAATGCTGAAAGAAAAGTCAGGGTGTTCAAGAGCAGCTGGTTTTAGACAAAAAGAGCTTGGTATTTTTTGCAGTCGCTCTACATGTGAGCTCTGCATTTATGCAATTAATAGATACACTACTGTTGGGAACATCAAAACATCTGCTGTTTTTGCAGTTCATTATTGGATTTTTGGATATTACCTGAACAGAATGCTTTTGAATTCGACTACCCTTTAAAAAACTTCTAGGTTCATGCAGTTTGAACAAATGAACTTTTCATAGCCTTTTGTCAGACGACAAAGAGACCATGGTATGAGTCCACCAGCTACAGACCTTCTGAAGCTTGGCTATCATGAATTCACTTTCTGATTCTGACTGATGGTTCTGACTCATCTCACAATGAAAGAAAAGTTCAGCCTATTCTTTGATATGACCCGGTGAGCTGGCTTGTCAATTGTGCATTGAAAAATGCTCCTTTCTTAAACTACATGTTCTTTTCAAAAGCTCTACAACTACAGAAATATTTTTTGTTGAAAAATATATTTTAACTAAAATTTTCAATTAAAAAGTTTGAGATTCACCATATTTCAACATTTTCCATTGATTCTGTACATATTTCTTACTTTATTTCATTTCACTACTTTTGCTGTTATCTAATTACACAGTGAATTTTTGGTGGCAGCTCTGAGATCATAAAGGACAGTGTTGTAGAAGAAAATACATCCTATTCATATTTTCATTTAAAAGGCGTGGATTTATAAACATAATTTACAAAACAAATGTAAAACCTTGATGCAGGACATACTTTCTAGAAAAAAATAAAATACATAAAGCAATGTTTTATGACAACTAATTTCTAAAGAAGCTAGACTTCTTCGGAGATGTAGCTAAACACTGTAAGTGCAAAAGTTCCCCTGGCAAACAGTTTAAGTGAATCTGGACCTGTTCTGTTTATAGGCAGTGGAATCTAGATCACTATCCATAGGACACTGAAAATTCCTGTATTAAATCTAAGAGTTCAGTTTTTACTGAACTTCATTTTGATCTTTTCAACATGTCTCTGTTTCCTTGCTCCTCATAGAACATGATACAGAATGGCTTCAGCAATTCACAGACATTTACCTCCTAAAAAGCAAAGAAATTAAGTAAAAAGGTGTAACTTGGTGCTTGGTAACAAGAAAAAAATTGAGACAACATTAAGCAAAATATGAATTTTCTCCTCCATGGTGATGTACTTTTAATGGTTTTCATTAACATCCAGCTCTATTGAGAATGCTTTCAAAAATATTATTTACCATTGCTTTATTTACATACATAAAGCAGGGTTTGTAAAGCCAATAAAATGACTTAGCCATAAAATGAGCAGACAATATACAAACACTACATCCATAGATAGTGTAATTTATATAAACTATATGCCATTTGCTAAGTACTCACAAGGACTGTTACAACACTTAGCTGATATCATAGTTCCTTTATGCAGAGTAATCAGATAAGCCTGGAAAATACTTTTTTAATGTTACTATTTACAAGTATTTAGCTTACATAGCTTTTGTCCTCCTTTATTTTTCCCCCACTTCAAACCAGCACATTTTAGCTGGAAGTCCAGAACTTCTGAGGAATTTTATGTAACAATGAACTGTGCACGTAAGGTACATAAGAAAGATTATAGTAATATATACCTTTCCCCAGCCCCACAAGCTAACATATACCCAAAAACACTCCATCTTGATAAAGGATGTGGTTATTTCAATAAAAGAGTCAAAGCTAAGAAATGAGAGCATATATGAATGCTGGCTTGTACTATCTATTGTGCTTAAAGACTTGCCTTTCAGATTCCCTATCACAGCTTTAAAAAAACAAACACACTGATCTCCAAGAAGCTTTTTAAGTAAAGCTCTATATCATGTTCATAAGGACTCAAGAGTTTTATAATGTTATGCAATTACTCCAAAGCTTATTTAATATTACATCTGGTGCCTTGCTTTATGATGTTGCAAACGGCTGAGCAAAGCATTTTGATTGGCCAAAACTAACTGAAAGAAGAAATTATTTATGCTTTGCCCTCATCCTCAACCTCTCTGAAGGCCACAGGCAGGCAGCAGCAGCCCCAGCTCTCAGCACCAGCTGAGATCTGCCCTGGCCTCGAGGCCACACTGCCCTTGGGGACAAGGCAGCAGCACTTTAGGCACGCCCCACAGGCCAAATGTCACTTGCAAACTGCAAGCTCGCCACTGTAGCTGAGAGTCTTAGAAGATTTCTTCCCACAGTGCAGATGGCTCCTTGCCACTGGAGGCAAAGAGCTTTGCAACAACAAGCATTGGGGTACTGGTATGCAGCACTGGGGTTGATATGTGTAAAGCTATCTATGAAATACAGATCCAGAAATATGACAAAGAACTACTGCAAACATATTTGAAGGGGAAAAAACTACATGCATTACATTCATTAAAACCTTTCCTTACTGCTTTAACCTGATATTCTTATCGTTGCTATGGTGATTGTTATCCAGTCATTTATACATTTAGGGAAAATATCAGTCTTCCCTCTCATGAAATTCTAAGCATGAGAAATCTTTCCTTAATGCAATATAAAGACTATTACCTCAATAGACCTATCAGGAATTCATTTTCCTAAGGTCTTCTGAGTCCATTTCAAGTTCTCTCTTCCACACATTCCGTAGCAATGAATTCCAAAACATAAGCACACAGTCTGTGCAAATGTACTTTCACATTTACTGTAAGCTGTCTGCCTGTTCATTTCATTAAGCATCCTCTAGATTCTACTAAGGGAAAGAAATGAATACTTCTTCCCATTTTGTCTTTTCATCTCTTCGTTTCATAAACACCTAGCCATGCTCCCACTCTTAATCTATTTTCTGAGCTAAAGAGTTACAGTGTCTATAGTCTGCTCATACAGAGGCAGTCTGGTGCCTCCAATCACTCTTTTTTCCTCCTCTACATCTCTCCTAGTTTTTTTTTTATTATTATTTTTTTTTTTACATCAGATTACAGAGGAAACACACACACAAAAATCTAACCTAACAAATAAAAAGCAGCCAAAATAATCCCAGAAAAAATTGGTAAACTGGTGTTGTGATGCAGTATGAAATATTTACTTTAAAATGAACTGCAAAAAGCTGCCTCAAAAACCTGCTTTTTCTTCAACCTGCATTTCATTACTATAATGCAGACGTAGCTGAAGAAGGCAACTGGAGAGCAAATGTCACTTGCCAATAGAAATGGAATGTATTTAGATAGGATAGACTTATAAAATTGTAAATAAATTCTTACCTACTACATGCACAGTGAATTATGTAATGCTTCTTGGAAAAAGAGGCTTTAGTTCACTAGAAAAAAGGAGATAAAACACTACTGTATTAGTTGGGAACTCTTCCTAAAACCTTTTCCTTTACTAAGCAGAAGGTGTCATACACTAAGTAGAAAGCTAAGAGCTAATAATGATCTCCTTCCTTTCACTAGGCTCAGAGTAAAACAGTTTGTTGGTATTTGGCTGTTGGCATCTCCTCATAAAACTAAGGGTAATTTGCAGCAGTTGCTGAACTTTCAGCATTTCTGTAGATTGCTTTTCTGTCTGCATAAAGCACATCAGGCTTCTACATATGTTCCAGCCAACATGCATTTTTTTTGCAACGCACAGAACCCCCTTGCAGATCCCTGAATTTCTAAAGGCTATGGACCTTGCTCGCAAAACAGATGAATTATGGAAACAAAATTAACAGCGTGTTAATAATTATGGGCTGTTGTCCACATCTCCATGGCACAATATTCCCAGCTGCTTTGGAACAGGTTTAGGGCAAGCACTAATGGTTGAAAGGCTCTACAATCTGCTGGCTGTCCATCAACTTAGCAGCTCATTATACTTGAGCAGAAATTTGCCTGTTACTGAGCTAGAAAGGCCTGCATTAAGCAGCTAAAACACTACCTAGCTGGAAGATTTCAAAATGCAGCAAATGCTGGGGTGATGTATGAATATCAGGTGACAAATCCCAATGCCACATCCACCCAGATAATGCTAATACAACGCTGCTGAATAGTGCACCCAAGGTCATAGCTGACAACCTGTGCTCACATGAGCATAAAAATGGACACAAAGATGGAGAAGAAACTGACAGCTGAGGGCCTTCCAGAACTGACAGCTCAGACCACAACAGCCATGTCTGCTTGCTACTCAGTGGCACAAGAAGGACTCCTGTACTGAGGGCTGTCAGGCTGGTACTTGCACAAGCACTCACTCTTGGAGTGCAGGATGGGAAAATGATTTTACTGTTTCTCATCTAAAACATGCAGAAAAACCTGGCTGCCCAGTTGAATTGAGCACCCAGGTCACAGGCCCAGCATTCCAAAAGTGATAAGTCATTGCCAGTCCTTCAAAAGTAAGATCCCAATTACATACAGCTCTGTCAGTGGAGGACCTTGCCTTCACTCTGCACAGTATCATAATCATCCAAGGTCATAACTGAATAAACTAAAATGTTCTCCTCCCTTTGTTCACCTAGGGAGGTTATAAATAACAATTGTTCATCTCTCCTTTAGGAAACATGCAGTTGGCATTATGTACATATATTCATATAATACATGTAGATGTATATTTGCACATAACGAAGCCTGTACAGTTTCCACCAGTAAGAACACTGTTGAAACACAGCTAAGTTTAAATTGCCTTCCAGCACTAAATATCACTGTCATGCTGGAGGCCAACAAACCAACGTGGTGGTTGTTTCTGTTTTTTATTTCCATGTTCTTAACTCATTTTCACAGATTTTTAACCAAGCTAACTGTTTTTCCCTTAGGAAATTTATTTTACTTCTACCAAATTCTCCATGGCTTGAAGTGGTACCATGGTAGCTAGGGGAAAGAATACTGGGACACTCAACAAACAGAAGTTTGCTGTTAGTATGAATAAATCTGATATCAGTAACTTACACCAGGACTTCGGTTTTCATTGGACTGTCACTGTAGAGGCTGCATGTATACACAAACTCTCAATGAGTGCTAGGCTTATTTGTATAATGGGCTGCATATGAATATGTCACAAACTTTTGGTTAAGGAGTCTCACAAAACTAAAATATGAGCAATTACATCAGACAATGCCAGTCACCCGCACATCATTCCTATCCTCATAAGCAGCCAACCACATCAACACACATTTCTTCATAGACATGTTAAATGTCACCTAGTGGATGCTGTGAAAACTGCTGACCTTACAATTCATGCCGGATTTCTCATTCAATATTCTTCAATAAAACAAACTGATATTCTTCCCATCTATGGCAGGTATGGCTTAGGATCTGAAAACATATCAATGATGATGCAAATTACTAAAGAAAGCTGCATATTGATGTGCTTCAGGTGAGTATTTATATCACACTGAAGCAAAATAACCAAACAACACACAGGGTATTTGACATTTTTTAAACATCTTCCCTGTAAATGCCACACTCCTGCAAAGATGACCTGGAAAACAAAATGTTCTACACTGGAGGAAAACAGAGAAGACAACTGTCTCCTTTTTTTTATTTAAATAGGTTCACTAGTTCTATTAAAGAATAATTCCCAACTGTGGTATTTCAGGGTAGTGAAGAAGGGGAGAGTGAAAATGCAAGGTATGTTCTGGCACCAACCCCTGCATACACTAGAATTTATTCAGTGTAACTCAGTCTGTTTGTAGCTAGTATTAGATGTAGAAAAACTAACCACATTCATACTTTCGTTGGGCATATTTCCTATGTAACATAAAGATGTTGGTATATACAAAAACACAAAAGACGTAAGGGAAAAGAAGGAAAAATAAAGACAGATTACATTAGATTAGCTTTCCCAGTCTTCACAGATATCTGTTTTTAACTTTTTCCATTGAAGTGTAAAGCCAAATTGATCCCTACTATAAGTGCAAACCCTGTAATCTCTCCAGAACTGCACTCATTTCACTAGTTCTGACCTATGATCCCAAACACCTTTATTGCTTTATAGTGAATATCCCGTGTTCCAATACAAACCACAGGCGAATATACCTCTCATTGCCTCCACTCGTACTTCATTACTCCTGACACCCATACTCCAGATCTTGTTAGCTATCTCCCAAGATATCTGCCCCCAAACAACCTAAGCACAAATGTGCTATAAACTTCAGCTCAGGTTCACCGCACCATGTCATTCCAGCAATGGAACAATTTCCCCAACTTGCATCTCGTTCTCATTTTATTTAAGTACGTCTCACACAGCTTTTGTCTCCCCCGGGAAAGGTTCTCACCAAGAACCTTAATGCCAATTTAAATTTGATAGGCACTGCTAAGGCTCTGATCCTGGTGGCTCCCTCTGTTCAGCGAGAGCCTTAGGACCCAGTCTGCCACAGGGGTGAGACTATAAACAGGATCAGCTCTTGATTTACTAATTAATGGTATTTCTATAATTAGCCCAAATCCAATACGGAGTTGGATGTAAAACTGAGGAGAGAATCCTGAAGCTGTGAAGTAAGGGCCTTAGGTTTGTATGGAGGAAAAACACAACAAGGATGGATGAAACTGAAAGATAGTGACAGATGACAGCACGCTCCCTGCAACTGAAGTCTCTGAAAGAGGAACAGGTATTTTCCCATCCTTGTAACAACTTCATTAGTGGCTGGATTTACCCTCTCCCTCCCCCCAGAATACTGTAATCCATATGATTACACTAATGGTACTGCAAGCCCTAAGGGGTTTTGACTGAATCTATAAGATGGTGAGTGAAAAATCAGGGTTCCAGTGTACTAATCATATAGAAAAGCAAAGCGTGCCAGGCAGAACCCACCCCACACAACCCCAAACCTTTAACAAAGCCTGATATTAAGTTGTACGCAATTTCAACATGCATAATTTGCCACTGTGCTCCCAGAGCTGGTCCATATGCTTGTGAGGCACTTTTTCAAACTCCCTTTTGGGCATACTATGACTATCATATATTGTGCTTGTTTTATAATTAAATTTGGCATAATTACTTCACAGAGTGATCAGTGACAGTCTATTGTTCAGGAAGAATTAATCCTCTGAGCCTTCCAACATCACTTTAGCTTCTGGTTCTAAAAGAGATATCAAATAATGTAATTTATAATACCCAAGATCCCAAATGTACTCTTTAAAACAGCTTCCCTTCTCATAGTTGTTCAGTAGCGAAGTGCTCCTGAATTAGAACACTCCCAGAGCAATGAGTTACCTGTGCTGCGCAGGACCTCTTGAATGGCAACAGAAATCCAACAGGAATGCTCCACCACACCCACTTCTGCTGCCTTCTCCTTCTGTCACCCTTCTGAAAATATACATGCCATAGAACTCACCCAGAACCAAATCTACCATGCAGGTAACATCCTTATTCTACAAGATTGTTTACCTCTCAAGAAGCAATCCACGAAATACCAGCACATTTAGCAAAGCTTTCAATGAGGCACTGGGTTGAATGAGGATTAGAATTGAGCAAAAACTGGAATTACTGTCACAGGAGAAATAAGGTATTTTGATTTTCTCCTGAAATGAGATATGGAGCTGAGAAATTGTAGGGTAAATAACCCCCATGGATGGTACTTCAATGAAAATAGTATAAAGGATGGTATATTTTAATAGGCCTATATAGATGGTACACAGATAGCTAGCAAAAGAGGGTGGCTCACCTTTAGGATGAATAGAGGCTTGCTGTGTACTCCACACAGGAGAGATTTCCAAGAAGAGATCCTTCCCTGGTGGTGGTGGCCAGCCCTTAAATAGGGTTTGGGAGAGGTGGAGCCAGGCTCCACCCCTTCCAATCACACAGGTATATCACCCCCACCTGTGCCCCTTGTGGCTGACTCGGTGCTTGCCTCAGGTGACCAATCAGTGGTTCAGGCTGTGATTCAACAGTTCCCATACAGAAATCTAAGTTGGAAAGCATGAAAACACTCTGTTTAGGCAGTTTCAGTTCAAACAAAATGTCCTGACTAAGTGTAATTCTCGGAAAAATCCTTCGCAAGTCTCACATATTTCAGTATCAAAATACATTTTTCTACTGTTTTCTAATCATTGTGATGCTGCATCTTAATTAATTCCTGTGGATCGGTAGCTAAAGCATATTATAAGCTAGAGCACAGCATCAAATAAATTCCTGCAAGGCCCAACAGCCTCTCAGGATTGCATGAGAAAACCTGACCCACGATGCAATACAGGAGATACTAAAGCAGCTCAAAACTGGTGGTTTTTTTTGTTGTTTGTTTGTTTTCTCATTAAAATAATTGCTTTCCTCATCAAATTTCTTAACTGGAAGTCTAGCATACTCTCATCTGCATGAACTAAAAATCCCTTATGATTTTTCTTAAAGCAAACAAGCAGTAAAAATAATATATATATTGTCTTCTCTTTCCCTGGACAGAGCTATGAAAGAGAAATATTTGTTGGAGATCATAAGATGTACTGAATATTTTTTTCTCCAAGTAACAGCATGCAAAATAAGATTTTCTGTGCAGAGTTCAGATTACACATTTCTCTAAGCTGTTGAATATGATAATGGAGAGAAAAAAAAAGATCTTTCTACTACTGTTCTTGTTTTTGAAGCCCACAAATACTACAAGCCCAAGGACTGCAGGTGCCTCAATGGGCCTCATACAGACAGATGCCTAGATGCCTCATCCAGGACTTCCAAGCTGGTTTTTGTTTATTTCTATTTTCACTTTAGCCAATGATATAAGGCTAAGAATCATATTCCTATATGCAGAATAAGACTGGAGCCAATCTGCTATCTACTTTTGCAGCACAGAACTTTTTCTAACATATACTGCCTAGGTCTTCTACAAATCACATTGAATTTACAGTCTACAAAGAGGCAACCTAATTTTATTACTATTTATCTCCTCACTATTTGATGAACAGGACAGTTTTGAATCTCAGAGAGCAGTGGGACACAAAGATGAGAGGAAGAGAACAGAATGCTGAGCAAAACATAAAAGAGCAGGAGAGAAGGTGAGAGAGAGGTGGGAGAAAAGGAAAGGCTGTAAGGACTGAGTAAAAACGCCACAGCTCAGAAGACAGGGCAAGCAAGCAGGAACATGCAGCTTCTTGCCTTGACGGCATTCACCACAAGCATTACTTACTGCTAAAGAACCTGAAAGACTGATCACCCAAATAACATACTTTAAAGAGCTGAACAATTGTTTTTCCCTCCCAGAGCACCCTCAAATGTAATGGCAAAATATTATTGTCTGTATTTCTCATGAGCTATCTAATAAAGACTTATTCAAGTCTTCTTTCTTCCACCATTCTGCAGATATCATACTGTAACTAATCTAAAATTACTGTATAAAAGTGCTGTATTGTAATACAATCGTTTCTCTCTAGCAGAGTAAGCAGAATTCCAAATGACACAATATCAAACATTGACAGCTTTAAGTATGTTTTTGATTCATATTATACAATCTCAGATTATTATTGCAGAATAAATGCACAAAAGGAAAAGGCAGATACATTATAGTTATGCTACTTCTGCTCATTGTCTTTCTTCTCTAACTTCTTAGAATTAGAGGTCATATTTTCAAATACGTCTAACTTATTATCTAAAACATTAGCACTGACATTGTAATTTAGCCATGGCACAGTAAACAAGCATGGTAAATTCTCTCATGCTCATACACAAACAGCATGATCTCTCCATTTCAAGTGATGCCAATATATGATAAAGGAAGCTTTCAGGATAATTACAACATTGTACAGTGACACAGTCATCGCATTTACTTCAGATTTCTTCCATGGGCTAGAATTTATGCATCACCAGCCAATCTACTCTTGGATGCATGTATAAGGCTTTCACTGCCTTGACTTGTGCATGCTAGCAAAGGACAAAGTTTTTGCCTCAATTTGGCAAAAAATTACACATGCCAACAGTCACTCTAGATTTCTGGATTAGACTCAGGTTAAAGGTCTTGCTGCTTCAGAGCCCCTTTCCTGCTCCCCTGAAATGCAAAACATCACAACAAATAAACCTGACTATTAGCTTCTCTCACAAGCTGTTTAGATAATTCCTCTAGCATTCAGAGTAATCTATCAAGAAGAAACAACACAAAATAAAACTCCAGAGGGGAACATACTTCAGATGCTGTACACCACTGCTTTATGTGATCATGATAAGGTAAAACCTGAACAAAAGAGGTGTAAAATAATGCCAAATCAGACTTTTCTAGACCTCCAAATCTCCTGCAGCCTTGAATTCACCGTGAGAGATGAGGGAGATGAACCTCACCACCATAACAGCTACAGAGCTCTGCATATGCATACTGCCTGCACTGCCCTCACCTCCATCAGCACGTCTTCCTACTCATTCAAGGTTCACTTTGTTGTATGCAAACGCTGAGATAAAGTGAAATGAAACAGATATTTCAAAAACTTCTCTTTCAAGACAGACTGCAAGATCATCCATTATTCAATGAAACATTAATAATCTTTTACTCCTGGACAGATCAAAAGAAGATTCTGATCCTGAAATCCATACTCAAGAACTCCTAAGAAACTAAGTCAGTGGAACCAGACACTCATTTTAAGTAAAGGGTAGAAGACAAGTTTTCAAACTCAGTTCGATTTTTATATGGTATAGAATTAAGTCCTCTTTGAGAAAAGGAGCAGGACAGCAAACCATTTTTATTTTTTTTTTAATACCAGGGTAATTCCAATCTATTCTTCATTTCAAACCAGAATCATATGTAAGTAACTATCCAGAAGATCTATACTATATCAAGGTATTCTGCTCAAGCACTTCAGAACATTTGTAGGATATCAGCAGTGTTCAACTTTTTTCACATCAATGGACATTTCAAGACAGGAGGATCCAATATCAGTTGTCACGTAACAACGACCAGTGCTTTAGAGGGAACATAACACATGCTGGTAACACAGCCACGTCAGTACATCACTTACGTTGCCCTACTTCTTCCCCATTTAGAACAGTAATGTCAAAAAAGTAGTTAATATATCAGTTCTAGTTAAAGAGAAAATTTGAAATGATATTCCAACTAAGATCCTTAACCACAAAGTCTGATCAAGATCACTTGACTTTACTGAATATACTTCTGTATGTCAGCTGAGGTTCCAGATGTTTCTTTACCACTTATGTCTTTGCTAAATGCTCCTAGAGATTTTCTACCTGCATTAACAAGAACCTATCAGTAATACATAAACATCCAGCCTACTCTTATATTATTGCTTTCTATACAACAATATTGTGGATAACCACATCACAGACTGTATCACCAAAATATCAGACAAATCTCTGATGAAGTAATATCTTGCAGATGAGTTACCTTATTTACAGCTTTTTATTTTCACCAAGTTTTTATTGGCCTCATTTGGTCATTCTTAACTTATGATTAATACAAGTGAATGGCAAATGAATCTCTTTGCACCTTCTACAGTACAGAATATTAAATTATTTTAATGCAATGAAATGGTCAACATGACATTCCATTTATTGGAAAACTACACTTTGTAACTGTAGTCCAAAATAAAACTTTGTTTAACTTTCCAGGAATAGAGATTTTCCAGAGATTTATAAAGGAAAGAAGATAGAAGCTGAATTTCTGCAAATACGGTTTTAAATATAATTTTCACTCAGTTCTGTACATTAGCCGAAAGATACAGAAAGCTCAAAATAAACTAAGAACAAGTTAGTGGTCTTTTTCCCTTCTGTTCTTCACTGATCTCCTTTTTCTTCTCAATTAAAACATGCTGTACACAGAAACAGACAGTGTTATCAGCAGAAATATGACAAGGTTAATAATCTGGTTTAAAGGAATATAATTTTCCCTTGCAGGCAATTGCTGCTATCAGTTTCCTGTGGAAGAATAGTCAATAATGTTTCCTAATCTCTTACAACAGACATGGGACAAACATTCTATTACAAACTAAATAAATGAGAGAAACTTTAATTTGACTTGCCTATCAGAGCAGTATTCCAGTAATTATTACAGTTGTGACTGGCATCTTTTTCTTTTTTCCTCCTCCAGTTTTTTTGGTTAGCCACTGCTTCACTAAACTATCATAATTGCTACAAACAACAGCCAAATTTCGATACAAAAATACAATTATTTGCCACTTATCCACTCTTTTCTAACTTCTAGTTATTCCCAACTCTGTTCACTCCTTCTCAGTCACCTCTGTATCTTCCTCTACACTGCTCTCTTGTTATTCCCAAAGTTAATTTAGCAGGCTGCTATTCACTTCATATTTAAATACAATTTCTGTTGTGGCCCTGAAGTCAATTAAGTTGACTTTTTCAAGTTACAGATAAATCTCTTATTGCCATGCATATTATGAGCCAACCTCTGCATCTACGCTTAGAAAGCAAAATATTCAGAGCAGTTATAGTCTATTAAAAAATGATTGCGGCTCGAAATCCAAGAACAATGAAAATCTGAAAGAGGATATACTTAAAAGACCACCAGTGTTATTCTTCAGCTTTCCATTTCTTTGAGAACTGCATATGAGTACCAGCAGCTTACTGCAAACGTAATGTTCAAAAACTTGTGGGATTTTTCTAAATCATCACATTGGTGAATAGAAGCTGCCACAATGACGTGACCAGAAGAACACAGTTCAGCTGAAGAGTCAATATGTGAAGGCTTACAGCTCTTCTGCACTCTAATTCAGGCTTTTTTCATCTTTACAAAAATTAGTAATCTTTCCCAGTGTTTCAAGGATCTGCCACAGCAGCTGAGAATGTATTAGGTACGTTCAAGACTTCACTTGATTTGGAAGGAAGAGAGAAGAACGGGGCATTATTTCTCTGTATAGATCTCTAAAAACCTAGAATAGTTTCCTAGCTACAGATATGTAATTTTACATAGAAATTGTATTTCAAAACTCCACATACATTCTAAAATGTGGGATTTGAAATACATGTTAAGGCTTATAGATACAGATTTCTGTTCAACTCATTACTTATGTACTGATATTAGGTACTATCACTACTTCAGTATAGATTACTCTGCCACAATGAAAACTGAAATGAGTTTGATTCCAAAGGAAAAACATAAACAAAATTTCTACTAAGCCCAAGCTCTCTAAGCATACTTTTGAGAGAAACAGTTATCTTCAGAAATCCTTCCACTGTGGGTTTTTAGTCTTTGCACATCAGAAAAGTATCTATTTTTTAAATAGCCATTTTTTTCTTTTGATTTTTATTTTCTTAGTAAAGTGAAAAATATCAGAAGATCAGAGGACATCTCTATATGTTCTCCACTTTGGATTCCTGTAGTAAAAAATTATGAAAGATAAACATTTAGGCTTGCAACCTCTATTTAAATGACTACATATCTATAAGATGTCTAACTATGACCTGAAAAATGAAATAAAGGAAATTCTACCTCTCTATAAATGAGTTATTCAACTGTTAATTACCCTTGTACTGAAACACCTACAAGGAGAGTCATAGACAATGTCTTTTTCTGAAAGTGGAGGAAAAATACACAAGTTAGAAGAGATTTCAGGCTCATAGATTGGGTGTGTGAGTTTCTCCTCATTTTACTTAGAAATAACATAAAACCCTGAAAGAAAGACTTCTGATATCAAACAAGATTCTAACCAGACTAAACACTAACAGAACTATCAAAGTTTTAAAATTGGTCCAAAGAGTAAACAAGATGAAAGTGTTCTGCCAGGTCATACAACATTTGCTGAAAAATGTTAACATCTTGATTCCAGTATGTTTTTGTCCCGAGTGTCATGCCCCAAAGGTGCCTTTGAGGTATAGAAACAATAAAATAAAAGGACTGCCATTTCCTGCAGCCAGTGGAGAGCTTAACAGCATGGATCTTACCTTCAGATATCTTGACTCTTTTCCAGATCAGAGAGAAGACTGAAAGTGTACTAACAATACTTTAATGTGCTGTAGTCACAGACAGAAGTAATAAACTACATAACTCATATAACCCTATCTTCCTACATGTAGAAGTGCCAATATTCTAGTCTCCAACATACTAGAATATAGAATAATCAGTATGTCTGTGATTCTGATAATATTCATTAAACTACCCTGAAGATTAAGACAAATACATGCACTTATTGGTTGTTAAACTGATCCCGTGATGTGCTTTCACTCTCATTACAATAACAGGCGACAGAAGAACAACGATGACAGAGTACAGATCCCTTAATTTTAACCACAGATCTTCCAACAGCAAGAAAGCCAGTTATTCTTGTGAAATTAAAGAAAAACTCTTATGAACAAATTCAATCTTTTCATCTTCAACCCACTAATTTGCAATGCATTTCTTAAGAATGTATTTCTCCTCTACTGCATTTCTTGAATAAACCCAAAGTTAGTATTTTGTTTCAAAGATGTTGGACCATTCTACCTCATACCAGTAAAAAGCTTTTAAACAATCATCAATTCAGTGTAACATCTACTGTGCTATTACCACAGAAAAGTGTTACTGTTCAAGAATATTTCCTTTGGATCATAATTATAATAAGAATAGATTCCTGAGGGCATAATGTAACCAAGTCCTGAAGTTGAAAGACTGTTTAAAATCTTACTGAGGTAGATGTCTGCTGTTTTATTTCAGAAAAACACATCTGAAGTTTATAACATGTCTGAATGCTTTAATGGTTTCTATTTTTCGTTGTTTAGAAGAAAAAAGAACCACATGCAGTTTAAAATTTCGCCAGTCAGGATAATCACTGTGGTATGGCAATTTTCATTCTAAAGGGCCCCTAATCTTTTTTGAGATACATTCATTCTTTTCTGGGGTGAAATGTAACAGTTCTTTCACAATGTCAATAGTTTAAAACGTGCTAGGTAAACCATTTCAAAGTACACAACAGCTAAGATTCGGGGAAGGGGAGAAGTCGGGAGTTTTCAGGGGGGTGGATGCTAGCAGCTTATATTTATCCCAATAGAAGTCAATTCACTTCACGTTTTAAGTAACATAGTGAAGAAATGGCTTCAAACACAGTGAAACAACACGGTTGAAAATAAACTTCAAGGAGAAACTAGCCAGGCACAACTGAGCTAATTAGCACTGCAAAACAAGCGATAAGTTAAGCAAGAAATGGCCAACTGTCTTATACACATAAAGGAAACAAAGGCTCGGAAAGGAAAGGGACAGTACAGAAAGGATAACACTATTCCTCAAAGAGGGCATGTGTGCAGCACAGCAGAGTGAGCTCTCCCCTTGGAACTGGTCCAATGTTTTAACAACTCAGCAACTGGGCACTGTCCTCTGGTGTCACTCACCAGCCTGGGCACAGGAGAACCTTGCTGCATTGTGCTTTGACCGGATCCAAGCTCATTTGAACTTGATTTATCTGATACGGTCACCTTGAAGGCACTTGACTTTCACAAGAAGCCAGGCAGCTGCTCTTCCTTGATGAGCTACCCCCAAACCACCCATCTCCAGATACAAGTTACACAAAGCCAATATGCACTACTGACACTGGTTGGGAGCATTCTGAAAAATAAGACAGTTTCTGTCCATTCTGTGCTTCCTCACACTGAATTAATAATTTAAACTCAATACGTTAAAGAAAATATATAAGGTATTACTTTCTGAAGGCACATAATTAGGAGCAGTAGAAACTATCCAGCTTGGAGATGTGCAGGCAGACCACAACCTTCTGTAACTGTAAAGAACTAGACTGTTTTTAGCAAATTAATACGAACTATTAAGAGAATTTCTTTTGAAAGTGATAATTTGATACAGAGCATCTATTGCTATTTTGAGGCATGTTAACTGTTCTGGGTCTAGAAGCACACTCGAAATCAGAGTGACTATGCACCTTGTTCTTCATTTTGGCTTTCAGGCAGGAAATTAATATTCACTCCATATACAAGGCTGGTTCAGAAAAAGAACCTCTGTATGGATTTTGTTCAAACAATTGGACATAACCATTTATTGCTTTTCTTCAACCATCAGTAAACCACTTACAGTGCCCTCTCCAGTTAATGCAGCTGCTAGCTAGCCACTGCTGAGCCACAGCCTGAGGAACTGTGCTTGTGCCTACAACAACACTCTGCCCTCACTAGGCTTTAATGGTACTGCTTGTGCAGCATCACAGTACACAGAGAACAAGTTCACTGGCTAAGAAAAGTTATTTCTCCACAGTCAAGAATATATGTGCTAACAACCTTCAGCATGTAACCTGTCAAAGTTGCCAGTGGCTGTAAATACTGTGGAGTTCTATCCCATGTGCTGTAACTAACAGAACCTAATACTTCTTAAAAAATAACATGCAGAAAACACCACTAGATAATCTTCTCGTCACTGCCAATCTACTGATTTTCTTTAATTATCAGAGAAATAAAAAATCCAATCAAAACCATTTCTAAGAGTATGATTTCCTCCAGAGAAAAAAAATAAGAACTGTAGATGTACAAAGGTCTTCACATGAAGGTAAAGTCAGAGAGACTGCATTGCTACAGAGATACAGCAGTAGCTGTAGAAATAAAATTCAACTAGCTAGAAATCAATAAGTCTTTACAAAGAAAAAAATATGAGCTTCAGAATTCTACCTCAGGTAATCAAAAGAAATCTCAAATGAGAGTAAATTTTAACAAAATTTGTTTTATCAATTAGAATCAGATACACATCAATGACCAGAAAATAATGCTTTTCATAATCTCTCAAGTGAGGCATACATGTGCCATGCAATGACAGCCAAATGAAAAGTGTTTAAAATACCTGCAAAAAACAGGCAGCAGGAAAAGAAAAACAAGAGGACTGTGATACGATCTGCATGTTTAAACAGATCACCTAACACGTGGTCCTTGCTACAAATCAAACATCTGCTTGTCCCGGTTGTACTCACCACCTGCCAGTCTCAGTGGAAAGAATAATTGCTTATTATCTGTGAAACCAGGGTAACATTTATTTAGGTTTTCAAGACTGAGTTTCTCATCTATTCCATGAAAACAGTATATGTTTGTACATATAAATATGCATGCATATTTAAATCTCTTCATAGAATTAACTGAAAATCAAAATATTTGAATCAATTGGCAAAAATATGTCTTAACATTCTGAGAGAAGTTTGCAAAGACAACAAATAAACCCTTAGTCTATAAAAAACTTCCACTGTTTTGAAAAAAAAAAAACCAAAACCAAAACAGCCTGATTTAAATAAAACAATACTTCCTGCACTAAACCAGCTTGTAGTTTCTCTGCATTTCAATTTTTCTTCCCTCCATTTCCTTCTGAACTCCAGAGAACCTACTACCAATTTTGTTGCATTGTTCAAAAGTATCTATCAGGAGTTCACCATAAGCTACACAGTAACTTCCAGCACCAGATGCTAGAGGAAACTAGAGCATCACAGATGCCACAGATCTATGACCTGAGCTGGAGCCCGGCTTTTCTGCTGAGAGGAAGCGTGGGAGCTGAGCACCGCCTGAGCTCCAACCAGGCTTGGGAGATAGTCCACAGCACCAGAAGAGAGATCATATGACTGCCTTCAAAATATTACACATAGAGAAAATACAGAGAAACTCTCTCATAGTAATATTATTTTATGTCCTAATGCACTATCTGGATACCATGCCCATATTTCCAGTTTGTAATCAGCTAAGTAAAAAATTCTGATATCACTTGTCAGGTTTATTAAGGATTATTACCCAGAAATTCTTTCTGTTTTTCTCACATCTCTACATTTCTACTGGGCATGTTGTTTCTCAAAGTCTGAAAGCATTAGTCAGTGCACCAAAGTAAAATATCAAATGTTCATGCTATTTTTTTCATCTTTGTATGTGTCCATATAGAGCTCCCAGAATACTGCCAGAGCAACTGCCTTTTGTGGACTTTCACTTATTACATTTTTTTAAAGTGATGGACAAGAACAGCAGATTTGAAATAGAGGAATTAAGATTCAGTCAAATCTATAAATGCACATGAGTATACAAAAGTTTGTGTGCTTCATAGTCTTTCATATGATTGCAAGACCATGTTGAAGCAAGTAATTTACAGCAATAAACAAAAGAATATCTAAATTTGCAGTTCAGCATATTGGACATAGGAGTCTGAGGCATCCATGACAAGGAATACTTTAGAATAAACATACTTCAGGAAGTCAATAGAATTAGCTTTGATTTGGATTTCAGTAGACTCGCTGTCAATTAATCCAGTACTTAATTCAATACACTTTGTCAGCTTGCTTAAGTTACAGGCTAGCTGGGGGTCTTTTTCTCACTATTCATTCCATGAACTGTTTTCTGGGTTTACTGCAACTATCTGCCTGGGCTCCTGGTTCACTCACCCACAGAGGACTGCTCTGCTACCTGGGTTTACACCCTGCTTAATTTGTCATTAGGCATTTTGAGATGCCTACAGGAACTAAAGCAGCTCTGGAATTAAGATAGATCAAACTAACAGTCAGTCCAATTTCTATTCCAAATTCTGTTGCTAATGTTCATTTTTGGAAATGGGAATAATGGAGAATAATAGTGTATCTGAAGCAGTGACAGTGGCCAGGACCATGTCATTATACAGACACACAAATGGCTTCAAGGGTTAATTTCTGCTGGAGAGGATGGATGAAAGAAAGCAGTCACTTCCTCTGCTCATTGATCTGGAGCAGCATTAATCTGTATAGTGTCTTTCTGGACTGCAATACTGACTGAAGTAGTGCAGAACTAGAGAAATGGCATGTCCTAGAGAGATGCTTCAAAATCAGAGTATAACACCTCACTTCAGTGAGAAAGTCTGCCTCTACAGAGGCCTCTGATTCTAAATAAACAAATTTTTTGGTTATTATAAAGTCCAAACAGACAGGATTTCTGAAATAATTAAAACCAGAGAGGCAGTAGAGGCATCAGTGTACCTAGTTTATATTATCTACATCTAGAAAGTTAATTCAACTACAAGGAAGGATATTTAATCATTGCTACAGCCTGATTAACTACCATGGAGCAACTGAGCATTACTAATGTGGGTAGGCTGTGCTGGGAGAGACAGGAGAGAAAGGTGCTGAGGAGATCCTTCCTGGCCCTATTCCTCCCATCCCCCTTGGAGTCCGAGCTGACTCTTACTCTTCTTCACAAAGTCTTTCCACTGGTGAGAAAATAGACTGACAGCTCCAAAATTTAGTATCAATACTCAAAACACTTATCATAAATCCCCTCATACAGAGACAGCAGCCAAACTAGTGTAGGTCTTTGAAGTGCATTTTGCTTAGTATCTGTGAGAACAGAAGATCATATGGTAGGCAAAAGGAGCAGCACGCAGCTGACCTCTGGAGTGTTGTAAATGGTCAATAAATGTGTTACACTGTTCTCTTCTGCTGAAGCCAGGATACTGTATAAGTGCAACTTACATATTTTAAGCAAGGAAATGTGTTTCCTGTTTTTATTAGAGTAAAACAATATAAGAGCACTTATAAATTTCCAGTGACATTTTATAACTAAGTGGTATTATAAACAATATGTAGAATAACTAGAAATTGCAGACTATACATTGCTTCTTGAACAAAACAAAAAGCAATTAAAAACATCAGAAGGTTAAAATTAATGCAAATAAGAAACAGAAATGCTGCTTTATGCCAGGGAGTGCCAATGGTTTAATGTGCTTCACATATGTCAGAGAGAAAAGAATGCCAAATCTCATTCCCTCTACCAGGAGATACACTTTCCAATTAGAAAGCTTCCCTTAAGATGATGGTTATTAATTTTCCCAAGTAGAGTGTCCCCATGGCAGAGACAAAGGTTTTAGTGGTGGCACCTCTGATTCTTCACACATGAATCAGTTGTCAGATAGTAATTATTCTTATATCCTCATCAGATTTTCCAATAAAAAACTATGTTACAATCTGCAAATCTACCTCAATGATTAAACCAAGTAAGCTACGGGGGAATTAAACGATTTGTTAGAATGTTGAGAGTCCCTGTCATCTTGCCTGGTTCAGTAATGTACTACCTTGATGCTCAAAGGAGGCTGACCCAGAGAGATTTTGTTTGCAGCATACTTGCTAAAACTGAGCTCCAGTACTAGGGTAAGGTTTCTTCTGTGAACCTAAAACATCATAATGAGCTATACAGTAAAATTAACGTAAGTGCAATGATTGTTCTAAAGGCACTTCTATTCAATACCTTAAATGTCTGATAAATTCTGAAAAATACCTCTTTAGTTTAATCCTTACAAAATCTGACTCTCACTGAAAGTTGAGTATATTAACAAAAGGGAACCCAACTCATAATTTCAATTTATATTTCTTCTCTATGAGCTATGATAAAAGACTACTTTGCCCTGCCTCTTGGGAATGGAAGAAATAGAGAAAGATCATGGTATATAGATTATTAAAAAGCCTCGAACAGGAGTCATCTTGGATAAAATGTTATGAAGGTGGTAAGTCATGGCTGACATACTAGAATTGATAGTACACAGAAGTCTTGTTAATACCACCCACAGGCAAAATCTATGGCAATGCATCACATAAATAATGAAAACTTCTCACTTAATTCCTCTGAGATTTACCACTAGGCATTTCTTTTTCCTTATTTCTTTTTTTTTATTAAATAAACCAGTTAAAATAACATACTTATTGATCTTGTAACACTTCATCAGACTTTCCACCAACCCTCTATCATGATTCAAAATAGAAACAGAAAAGAAACCAATACTGATTTGAATTCTAGTTTGTCGTACTGGTTTGTGGAATAGATGGAATGTATTTAATCTTTCAGTCCACTGTATGACTATATGATATGTTCTATTAAAAGGTTGTGGTTAGGCAGCACAGAGAATGGTACCAATTTTTTCGGAGCCAGATTGCATGTGTGGTCACAACAAGTGGCTTGCAGAAATGGGAGATTGTGGCTTCCCTGGAGACAGGTAACTGCTCTCCACAGAGAGAATCTTCTATCGTGTGGGATGCAATACATAGCTAAGGACCTTGAAGCAGAGGGGAATGTGTACAGGAAGAGAATCAAACCTAGAGAGACAGGATGCTGAGAAAAGATTTATCTAGAGATGTAGAGAAGATGGGAGATTCTTTTAACTATGAAAGCCAATGAGATATCCTGTAATGAGAGTAGCAGACTGAGTGGGCACCTTTCATTTTGAACTAGTTCACCCAGCAAATCTGTGTTTTCTGCTTCACTGGTTACTGTATGTGCTCAAATTAAAGAAGCTCTACAATGTCCTTTCAGTAAACCTAAAGAGAAAAAATTCTCTAAACAAATCAGAATTAATGAAAAATAATAACAAAAGCTTGGTGTACTTCCTACATGCACATGAAGTAAATATTTTATGCTCTCTTCTACACTTATTTGGCCCAGTAAAAATATGGACTAGCAACTCTCATTTCTCTTTAAAATTTCTAGTGAAATTACTTTGCAATATCACTGTATGAGCTCAGAAAATGTACAAAAAAAAAAAAAAAAAAGCCTCACACCCAGTATTTTAAAACTTAGAAGAGAGAAGAAAAGTGAATGCAACTTCAGGTTCAACTCCAGAAGTGAGTTGCTCTTTTATCAGCACCTCAGAATGGTTTAATCATGGGTTTGAACAACAAGCACCAGTGCTTGTTATACCTATCCTGGAAAAATCTGAAGCCCCAAGTGTTAAGAAACACACCATAGGAGTTCCAATACTGAATGTTCTAAAAATTTTCTTTTCCATGGCATTTTTCTGTCAGTACAGGAAAACTACAATAGCAGTTTTCTGAATGCATAACCAGATGGCTTATGTATTACTTAATAATAATGTATCTAACTGTACACACTTTTTGGTATAACAAAACCACAGCCCCCCGGTGCTACTGAAACATAAGTAGTTACACTGGCCTTGTAGATTGGTATTGAATGGGGTCTTGAATGAGAGTACAGAGGGTGAGAAAGAGCTCAGTTTAGAGTCAGTGCAGTTCAGAAGCAATCTTGCAAGGAATACTAACTTATGCTTACTGTTTTATTAATTTGATGGCAGAATAAACTGCACATTTAATAAAATTATAGAGGGTGCTAGAACTGCTTGAACTGAAACATTCTCATAGTATTAAATATCATCCATGCTCCTACTTGCTGTGTATTGGATTTTTTTTTTTCCACTCCATGTAAGCAACTGCCAATTCATGTGCTTGTGTAGAACTAGTTTTTGGTAAGGGACTGAATCCTGCCATGCCTTCCATCATTTACATGTCCAAGTGTTTTGTGAGAGCTTTAGACTGCTTTGTAAAAGAATACCTATTTTTTCTATCAGCCTTTGTATTAAATAAATTATTAATAAATCATTATTACTTATTACAGTCCCTATACTTAAAAACAAACAGGAACTAGTACCAGAGAAATAATGGATCAACCTACTGAAACCAAAGATTCACTTGTCAGGACAGTAAGATCATCAGACTGCAAGTTAACTACATAAAACAAAAAATGTCATCACCAGCTTCACCACTGACATATTACCCCAGAAAACAGCACACAGAGGAGACAATAGTTGCAAAAATAAGTTTTCTGATGGTGGCAGAAGCAGCAGGACCAGACAAGAAAGCACAGAAACTTCAGACAGAGCTGGAACAAATGCAAGCACTTGTCCTGAAGCAAAGCAGTAGGAAGGGACCTTCTGGTGGTATTCTGACTGAGAGGAATTCACTGCTATAACTAAACAAATCCTCTTGCTTCTCATTAGTTATGATATTCAGGAAAGCTGAGCTTGGCAACTCAGTTTTAAGCAAATAACTTGTGTCAGTTGCAACTACTTCTATGCAATTCCTTTTCCCAAAAACAAAACAAAACACTGTATCTGGCTACATCTCTTTGACTCCTCCACTATAACAGACTCTGTGGACTGTTTCCCAATACATCTGTTTTACAATATAGCCCAATACCTGAGAGTCCTTCAAATGTCATCATTAAACACTATAGAAATTTGCAACTTATCCTTTCATAGAAAAGATATTGTTGTAAGTGAAATAGATGTTTGCAGGCTAGAGCTGTTCAAATACATTAAAGAAGTGCTGTTTCAAACAGATTTACTTCATACATGTGAAGAAGAATTAAATGATAATAGCACTCATCAACCAGTGATCTCTAAGCACAATACAAAAGTTAATAATGAATAAAGGAAGAGAGCTGCATCACTCTGGCTCTTCATGGCATCGTAAATTCATAGACAGAATACTGTACTAGAATTGTGCATGCTTTATTCTTTGTAATATTCTATTTATAAAAACCTGATGTGCTTTCAGTAAGTAGTCAGATGTTTTCTGCAACCGTTCATAAGAGAATTTTGTCAGCAAAGGTGATTCGGCCCATGCAGATAACAGGCTTCAGATCTACATGACATTTCTGTCTGGTCTATGCTGAACTAACAGCTTTCTGAGTGTGCCCTGCCTTAGTGAAATAACAGTTGTGTTTGTGAGGTCTCTGCCAACAAAGTACAGCCCTTCTTTGTGATACTCATTATGATACATCATTTCAGACCCAGATGTCACTTCAGGTTCTTAACAATCTTTTAAGCTCAGTATGAGCTGGGATCCAGCCATCTAAGAAAATCACCTTTATCCAATTTTCCATCCAGGCTAGTGGCAACAACATTTTTTTCAGTTAAAATAGCTAGGGAGTGACAGGGTGATCCCTCTGAAAGACTCAATCTCCAGAAATTCTTCTCAATAATTTCCATCAACAGTGAATTTTGGTGAGTTTGGAATTCAATATATTTGTTGCATGGTGGTGTGGGTTTTTTTTTTTTTTTTTTTTTTTCTTTTGTACCTTGTGGATCTGATTTAAAGCATAATTCTAATGTGTTGTTCCATTTAATAGCTATTTTAGCCTGCAACAAGGCGAAGAGAACTGGCCTTTTCAAATACTATCAATATTTTTAATTATTATTGTTCTCTGCTTACGTACTTTTTTCATGCTGGCAATCATCTAAAATATATGTACCCATTACTTAACTATACTATGCTGTAAGCATTTAACATAAAAACATTTCCTGTTCATATATATGTTAAAGAAACTCTATAGATACTTCTGTACATCAGTCACATAATGTATTAAAAATACATAGAATAATCTGACCATAATCTGATAGCCTGATACATAGACATCATGCTCAGAAAGAATCTTTCATTATGAGTTACTAGCTACACCTGATAATGTCACCATTCCAGTAAAAAAAGATGTCTCAGAATGGAAGACAAGTTCTACTGTGCCTGTTTATTTTACCCAAGTATATAAATTCATTTATTCATACATCAAGAGATATTGTAGTTCAAGACCAGGTATTTCAGAATTCTTTCCTTGACAGAAACTCACATTGCATATAGATTGTACTTTTTCTTGAATATCTGTTAGAGTGAGCAGTTCCATTGTCATTTGAAAACAGAAAGCCCTGAATTTAATGGTGTTTGTGCCAGGAATTGAAACAGTGAGAGGCAATCTCTGTCAAATATCATTATTCCAGTGAATTAGCCAGTTTGAACAAAGAGGTTTAATCCAATGCCCTTTTGCATGTATCTTTTCAAAAGAATAAATTGAGGAATTAAGGTTATTATTATTTCTTGTTTGTTTTAAATACAATGAAATGGAGAAACTAAGTTAAACCAAGTCAGATAGTTTGTGGCACCGTCTGACCTACAAATTCTTCATGTCCCACATCTCAGCTGACCACTCTGAAATTATACCATTAAACCTGACTATTGATAATGTGAACAGCATGTATTTACTGGCATACAGTAATATACTCTAACACAAAATGGTTAAAGCAGAAGATAAAACAGAAAATGTTTAAAATTCTGTTCTAATAGAGCTAAACAAAAAGGCTTGAAACTGTCACTTTTTCTTATCAAATCTATGATTTTGTGTCACAACCAAATAGCTTAACTGCCTACAATCAGATGTCCACCTTTTTACATATTGAATATACCAGAGGAACATATAGATGAAGATATTCATAGAATTTGAAAAGTGCTGCTGAAATAATAGATTCCTCCATGCAGCTGCATGCAGTTGCAGCTTACCAGATGATATAAAGCAACAGTAATGATAAGCAGAATTAAACACATTTCAAACACCACCAAAAGGAAACTGTTGCATGATTTCCATCAACATGCAGTCCTTGCAACTGTCCCTGACACTGAAATCAGGCCAAAAATGAAGAGATACCAAATCTAGTTTATGTGTTTATGACAGCTAAGTTAACATCAATTTTATTTGTTAGTTAAAATAACGAGCACATACTTTGGTGCTTACAGTATCTTTCAATGTGATTTTGCTAAGGAGATACTATGCTAAAAAGCAAGTCTGACACCTTACAGCAAATTCTTCTCATTTTGGTGTGATCTTTAGACATAATGATTTGAAGATATTAAGTAAGAGTGGGAAATAAAGACAGTCAGATGGTCACTTATTTCTGGAGTGTGCTGTTATTGCCTTATCTCCACACTGATGCTGTGCAAGAAGGAATAGCAAGTAATCACCAGTCTTAGAATTTGTGAAGCTGTTTTCCAATATTTCCTGTTTTCTTTGTGTGTAGATCAACAAATTCTGATCAGCTTCCATGTGGAAATAACTCCACAATGCACAGATGAGAACAAAATTCTATGTGAACTGAAGGGGTTTTCTCTTCATCTTATTCTGAATACTTTCCTAAGATCCATAACTAAATTACAGGAGCTTTGATGAAAACTCCACAATTAAATACGTAATTATTTTGTACAAGGCTTATTTTAATCCTCTTAATGCCTCACTTTTGTGCAATATTCCTTTTAAAAAAAATAAAAAATAAAAAGAAGAGAGAACGGTACACTCAAGATTCACTGAAATATGTTAAATTCAGGCAGTGATGCTTATGGAATGTAGAAGATTCAGCAGTGCCTTAATCACTGTAGGCATAGTGTCTCTTGCTCATAAGTAAGATAAGGCTGCTTTTTGAAATCTAGCCTCAAGATTCATGCTGTGAAAATGTCATGTAAACAGCCAAACAATGGTCCAGTGGAGAATACCAGCAAGATCTGATGCTTAGAGGAATTCCAAACAAGATTTGCAAGACATCCCTCTTACTGAGGGTTGATGCTGGTCTATTTGCAAATATTTACTGGCTATTTTGTGTTTGCAAATACAAGTTACAGCTTACACAAAGTATGGGTTCTGCAGGCAATATTTTCCCAAACATAAATCAAACAAAGAAACATTTTTTTAAAAATGTGTCACATATTTGCAACAAAAATCATTTCCAAACCCACTTACCTTCTTCTCAGTTACTAAGTAAAATAATTCAGCTATGGTTTTACAATGAAAGCATAGAGAACATAAAATATTTCAATTGCCAAAACAAAGAACTCATTTGCAGAACTTGGGCAAACAGGGACTCTACTTCATTTCAGAATAAGACCACTCAGGTTCTTCACATTTCATCTATCATACTCCTCTATGTTCAGCTGTATTTTTCACCATGCATAATTCAACCTACAGAATTTGCAAGAAATGCTTTTATTTCTATTTCTCACATTCATCTTGAACAGAAAAGTGCAACTGAAAATAAAGGAGGTGTATTCTTTTGAAGAAAATATTCTAGATTTTCTTTGGTTTGACACAATATGTTTATAGGAAAAATCTTTATAATCTTTTTCCAAATTATTCTATCAGGATACTTAATCCACTCAAGCAGAAAGGAAAATGTAAACGTGCAGGAACTGCATTCTACCCATAATAAGACTATTGTCCCTTTCCTTTGCCAAGTAACAGAGGGTTGTTCAGAAGTAGTCAAGACCCCAGTCCCATTTTTCAGCTGAAAGACACTTTGCCAACATGTATCAAATAATTAAATTTCTATACCCAAGTGCATATTTACAAAGTGCTCTGACAGCAGACAAGGACCTTTTTTTACAGTCCAACATAAAGAAATTTAGTCAGGCATTTTTCCATATGAGTAAAACTGATTTAGTTATAGTTGTAACCACCTAAGATAATTCTCTTCAGTACATAACTTCTACTGACATACAATGCAACTTGGCAATATTCTTACATACGAAAACACTTAATACTGCAGACTCCTAAAAATGCAGTTCCTTTTTGCAGTTAGCAAGAAGCATGGGAATTCTCATCATGATAAAGATGAAACTTCATCTGAATATAACCATCACAATTAAAGCATTTAATCAGACTCCAAAAATGGGGTTTCAGCAACTTTGGAATATATCACAAAATTACTCAGATTAACTTCTCTAATCTTCCTCAGAGGTACTGTATGAAACAAATGTGACTGTTAGGGAAACAGATGGTCTTTCAAGAAAGTCTACTTAAAAAGAATGAAAACATATCAATTGACATAAATAACCAATGGTAAACGTTATTGTTTTGAACAGAATGTTTCCTGTGTAAACCATTAATTCTGCCTTCAATCCAGACAGCTTGGGGAAGAATTGCAGATTGCTCTAAACATAAATATATATATTATTCCTGTCATAAAACATCCTGAACAAGAATATGATTTCACAGTTGCATAGGCTTTTCCTGCCAGGGATGAAGATGATCTCAAAGCTCCTTACAAGAATTATCTAACTAAGCCTACAAGGGCAGCTACTGGTTATTATATTCTCTCTTTAAGTGGACAAACAAGAACAAGCAAGTTTATATCTCAAGAGATCACTGTGAGTTAGCAAGCTACTATGAATACCACCTGGGGCCTTGACTCCCTTATTTTTGCTCTCACAGATGGATAATTAAACTATTATATTCGACAAATTCATCTAAGTGCAGAAATATAAGAATTATGAACCTGCACAGATGTTCAGAAGGTTACAGAAAGGTTCTCATTAATAACACTTAATACAGATGATGAGCAGAAAGGAAATTAACATAGTCGTGACCTCTTTTCCCACTTCATGTCTCTTGTACTGGGATAGCACAGTTTACTACTGACAATTACAAACAAGCTCTGTAGGGATGTTCTCCTATGCTTAGGAATATACAATATTTAATAATATGATTCACTCAATTTCTTGATGGTAGCAGCTAAATATCTTTTTTATAATCCTTTTCTATCAGAGTTCAAAACATTCCACAAAGCAGCTAAGTACCCTCAGCTCCATGCTACAGCTGGGAACAATGAGCCAATGAAGCAAAACAACTTAATGACCACCTTCAGCCACTGTCAGTGCTGGGAATGAACCAAAGGAAGCTGAAGATAGAAGATATAAAAATGTAAATAAACTTCACTCATTCATTTCCCCTGTGGCACTAAGAATCTTTTCCTATGTAGATGTCTAAATGTGGGTAGAAATAAATAAATGAATAAAGGACAAATAAATTTAAATGAGAAAAGAGAGAGAAATTTTGGTAAACCCAACATTCAGAGGAAGAGTGCATGGTGGTGAGTATTCCAACAATTATAGGAATAAGGGCTGATGCTGGACTTGATGCACACAGTCTAGCATGGGGAGTGGGCATGAGAGGTGAAATGAGAAGTAAGCTTCTATCAGCTGCCAATTAAAATCTCAAAGGGCTTTGAACATAACAGGCTATTCCAGCTGTTCCACAGGCTTCACCTGAACAGCTTATACCACTTTTTTCTTTTATTCCTCTCTTCCTCCTCAAAGTTATGCTTGTTTTCCATTCACTGATTCTTTCACTCCAATGTCACTGAATTTAAAACATGAGTGTGGCATCAGATATTAAAATTCGTACTTTGTCTTTTCACTTCATAGTGTTATTCCATTATGTTTTATACTTTTTACATTTTTTCATTTCCATATCTCCCAGATCTTTATGCCTTTTATATGTGTTTTTTAAATACACAAATGCTTGGGTTGCTATTTGGAACATAAATCATGTGACAACCATCAAGTAGTAGGCATTTAAGTCTTTTCAGTTACTTTGACAGTCCTAATCTTCAACCTTCAAATGTCCTGACTGGTCAACACACACTCATTTCTTTTTTTAAGCATGAATATGCCATGCTTTCTCAAACTACATATACACATAGTGAATAAAGGCAATCACCTGAACCTTTTGAAAAGCAAGGTAGTAGAACTTAAGGGACGGCCCCTATTCCTTTATATTGAAACCAAAGATATTAGAGCATTTTCTCAATTTTTTCTTTCATTAAAGTCTGCCTAAACAATATAAAAGAGAATACACAAAAAGTACATGAAGGTCAGTAACAGCCTTTGCCACAAAAATATGATGCAACCATTGTGGAAGAAAGAAAAGTACATACAGAGACAGGAAATACATGTACTTGCACTCATAATTCAATCTCACCCATGGGGAATGAAAAGCAATCACGGCTGCAAAAAGACAAGATCTCAGGGAAACTGCTGGGAATCAAGTTGCCTTTACAAAAAAGTCCTATATATGGGTTACCCTCTTCAATGTGCTCCTGGGATTCTTCTGATAGAAATGATTACTGAGAGCCTCTCTAGTGAATTTTGAGTCTCATCTTTTGACTGGATTCACTCTAAGTCTCAACACTGAGTATTACATTCCCTTGCTCCACACTGTCACAGATCCTAAGTATAAAAGCTTTTTTAGGGTCAAGGCAGGAATGAATAGGTACTGAAGATTTCCATAAAGAGGTAAGGAAAACCATGCAGAAAGGAATCTGTGTTTTCATGAAAAAGTGCCTCTCCATAGATAAAACCACAGAAAGGCTAATATGGAAACAACTGACAGTAAATCAGAATTGATCTCTCACTCAAGTAAGACACAGCAGACAAGAACGACTTTTGAGGCTTTAAAAATACTTCTGAAATATAACATATTTTTGCTGCAATAATAAAAAGTTAGGCTGTCAAAATAATTGAATACTACTAGTTCCATGGTAGTTTTGCACTGAGAAATATCTTCTATTCAAAGTTCTTCTGCAGACTTCTGGACACGTGCCCTTGCATACTGCTGTATTTTTGCTCTCAGTCTCTGCCCCTCTTTATCATTCTCTCTCTCAGACTGTAAGGTTCATTTTAAGAACTAGATCTCAACTCACAGTAGTATTATACAGCCAATAGCTTTCTACCTACTTAGAATTATACTCCTTCTCACTTTGGAAAATATGTTCTGCGTTTAACAACCAGAAAGTTAAACTTTTCTACATTAACCACCTAATAACAAATTAACAAATAAGGTATCAAAAGTGATCAGTATTACATCAATTCATTCATTTTAGTTATCTTTCAACTTGTTTTTTTTTTCACATTTCTTTGCCTTGTGGTCTCTTTAGACTGCTATGTTTAGTTACCTCCACACATCTGGATTATACCTCAACATGGTCACTGTACTCCACATACTGAACTCAGAGCTTCAATATGTACACGAAATGCACATTATTAATAATAAAATAACATATACTAACACAACCTAGTTTCCACTTAAGGCCTCAAACATTCTACATGATAATTATGCCAATTTTACAGAAAAGGAAATCAAAGCACAAAATGACTGTGTGATTTATTCAAAGTCATTTGGGAAATGTATACCAAAATGGAACTTAACAAGTTGCCCCATGGCACCTGAGATCTCTCCTGAGAATAATACAGCACTGACAGGAGACTCGTGCTTTTCTGTAGTGGCAGTTAGAAACACAGCAGAATAATCCCAAATCATTTCAAACAGAATTGGATTCTAGTTTTATGTACTTGTATAGAAATTCATGTATGTCCTGCTTATAAAGCTGAATTTCTTCCTAGGCCTCCTATGCCAATTCTGGTTTATTAAATCAGCAATACTATTTCCAAAATGATCTTAATTTTTCATCATTCAGCTAGTATTCAGACCTATTTGCAGTAGAAAACTAGAAATTAAGTACATGGACTGAAGAATAGCCTTTTCTGGTCATGACAGCACAGAAGGGTACATAGCCAATCTGAAGTCTTCTGAGACATTTTCTGGCAATGGATGTTTTTCAATCATATTAGCTTTATGCAGTTCAAATGCTTTTTTTCCTTCTTTGAAATTTGTAACAGACATGGAGCTTTTGGCTGCATGTCCAGAATGATCATGCCAAATTAGACTCTGAATCTCAGGTTGAGCTATTTAAGAATATAATGTAAATACAAGTCCTTTATAACTTTTTCCATTTAGGCTGGTATAATTCAGATGAATCAAAATAAAGCACATAAATGAATTGACAAATGAAGAAAATATCACAAATGATAATTCTGCATGGAATTTGCCCATTTCAACTTTGCTTAATACAGGAACCATTAACTATATAGTGTTAGCATTTAAACCAGATGACCAGTATAGGGACAGTTTGTAGATCACGTTCCAGTCAAAACCTTACCGTTCAGTTCAGAGTTTCAGCTCTTTTTGAAGTATCCCTCTGCATAAACAAGTTCTTGGTAGCCTTCTCAGTCCATGACATTTTACGTTAGTGACCAATGGAACCATTCTGTCATCTAACCCTAGTTGGTCCTTGTTCCACTAGCTACCACTGAAAGCTTATTATTTACTTCATACAGTATAACATCAGCTGTTTCTCAAATTATCTTCTCCTGAGGTTTCTGTGTTATTTATTTCAAGTACTTAAGACAGTTATATCTTACACCTTTCTACGTTTAGATAATTTATAATTACAATTAGCTTCCTGAGTAAAACAAGTGTCACTTACATCAATTGTATCTTGATTAAAAATAAAATCCATGAGTAGAATTGCGCAGACTTTAATTTTATGTTCACAGTACTGTTATGGTACTGTATCATTACTGTATATGTGGAAACAACTTGCAGAACCCTTCCCTACTAGAATCAAATTAACTTTCAAAATTTAAATATGTGAGAAATTAAAAAATTTTTCTTCTATAGCAAATTTATTCTGTGGTGTAGTGGTAACTCATTCTCAGCAAAAAACATTTTATCCTGTGAAACAGAATTTACATTATTTAGCAGAAAACAAAAGAGAGAAAGCTTATCTTTACCCTCCGGACATCTTTGCCAAATGTTTCACTGTAGCTAGTGCCCAGTATTTCAAATTGAACATAGGGGTTGGCGCCATCTTCTCTGAACTCCATAACACCAGTAAGCCCAGTTATATGGCCCTAAGGAAACAATTTTCAAAGATTTTAGAATAGAACAAATTTGCCTTTATAAACACTTCTTTTTATTAAAGATACAGCAAATCTGGTTTGAAAACATTTACAGCAAAAATAAATGTACCAACTACACGCTCTTCAACAGCTTGAATACTGCCAAACAAACAAACAGAAAAGTAGATTTTTGAGGAAATGGCTCTAACACTAACATATCCACTGTAAATTGTGTTTAGCAGTGATCATGTCTTTATCTTCACAGAAACAGCCCCTAAAAAACAGGACTGTGGTGCAACATGTGAAAATGGCTCTTTCAGTGTAACTGAAAGCAGTCAGCTGAGCTCTGGGGTTGAATTCAGAAGCATGAACTCCAAGTCCAGAAGAAAAAGTAATACTAGGTGCACTTACATAAGAGACCTGAAGAAAAGATGAAATTTGAAGAATTTTTAAAACCTCTCTTTAGAAGTATCACTAAATTTGTTTTACATTTGCAGCAAAGAAACTTGAGGTGAACCTAAATTTTGAGTTAATTCAGTAACTAAAGATCATGTTCATTAAGATTGCCTAAGCACTGCACAGCATATAACAAAAATATTTCATCAATATACATGTGCTACCTTGAAAGCAATGCCAGCTATTTTATTATGATGGCTCGTGATGTCAGAGGTGCATGTTGGTGCCATGACAGTAGAGGCTGAACCTCACAACCAATATTCCATTACTTTCTGTTGCCACGTGACAGATGGCAGCAGTGTGACAAAATGGCACCTGACATGAAAGGGCATATGAAGGAAAGAAGTGGAAATGAATTCTTCCATGTGGAAAAAATGGCACCCACTGACATGCATCAACACTTACTAAAGTTGTTTAAGTACAAGTACTTTTTTTTACTAGTATTTGTGATCAAATACTTTTGTATAAGAGGTTACCATACATCTGGAAAGTCACAGTACTGTTCATATTTGAGCAATTCAAAATACTTCAAGACAGTTTAATTTTTAGTGACAACTCAGCTAAATCAGCTTGTGTTTGCTCTGGGCTATGGCACAAAAAGAGATATGTAACAACGCTCAGCTAACTCACGAAGCTAGCTGAGCAGCAGTAAATGGAACCTAAAACTTAAACCTTATTGTTTGTTGGCCCCTCAAGCTCCTTAAGCTCTCATGACGAAAGGATTACAACAAATGAACACATCTATCTTTGTGACTACTAGTCACATGACCTCCAGAAGAGGTAGCTAAGATAGCAACAGACAACAGAACACACATCACTGGAGTTCAATGATACAGTATGTGTAATTTGTTTGCAATAAATCATTTGCTTTATTAACAGTAGATCATTTGCTGTAGTTGTAAATCACTTGCTTCTAACAAACAAAAGTTAAACAGAGGTCAAAAGCCTCTTCAAAATCTAAACTCAAGGAGAACTGAAATAACTCAATCACTCAGACTACTGTGGTTTGTCTTCTCTCACCTTCTTAATAGTTTCAAGCATGGATCGTCCTCCATTCCAAGGTTTGGTGGATTTCCTCATGCAATTCAGACTTGCCATGCTGTGCCATTTCCTGTCCTCCAGTTTTCTGTGGAAAGCATTGGCTAGCATGAGCACACTGTCATACAGGTACAGGTTGGAAACCTGCAAACAATAATAAGAATGAGCCTCTTTGTTTATTTCTGCATTTTTTCAAAGAAACTGTAAAAACAAGAAAATAAATAATAATAATAATAATTTTAAAAAAAGAAGCAAACAACAAAAAAAGAAGACGTAACTAAAAATTAAAAGCTAGGCATGTTTGAAATGTTCAACAGCTAGGACAATTCAGACAAACACCAGTGTTTGCATCCAGCTTAGCAACTGGGTGTTTCTAGCCAATGGATTCTGATGCCTTACCTGCATATTACATACAGTACTGCAGTGCAGTGCAGTAAAGTTGTAAAAGATCACAACTCAAATATAAAATCAAGCTACAGAAAGAGTACAGCAGTCTATCAATAAAAGTCAAGGATTACTACCCTGTCAGTCATTTCAACAAGAAGAAGAAGATGGAACAGAATTAAGATCCTAGTCTTGTTCATTTGAGCAATCTTGGTAATTTCTAGCACAGCAAAATACAATACTAATGCATCTACTTAGCACACAGGGAGAAGATACAGAAGCATTATTTTGGCCTCATCATCTCTCTCCACCAAATAAAAATGAGACAGGCCATTGTTCAACTTTCTTGGGATATATTTATGTCATCCTTCCTATCTTCCTCATGAGGGGTAACAGCAATAATTGATGGCAAAGGCTCTAATAAGAATTACACACTAGTAGCATTCAAATGTTACTTTTCCAAAATTTCTTTTTCCAAACCAAGACATAGCCCACTGATACAAAATCAACAGTGACATGTGGCAGTGTCCACTGTAAGTAGTAAAACTAGACATAAAACTTTAGCAGTGGCAGTTAGCTAGAATTAATTTGAAAAAAATAATTAGATACTCTCTTCATTCATTTTAATTCCTCTTCAAACCTATGCACGAGTTCAGGGGTGTTGATTTACTCTTTACTAAACTCAAATGAACAGTTACCATCAGGTGCCAGATCCAGAATTTCATTATTTATTATACTGAAAGGACATTCACTGAGCTGAAGGCTTTAACCATGGTGATCCATTAAGCGTTTGGATTTCTCTAATTCACCAGAGAAGATGGTGTCTAGAGATCAGTAAAAGGCTACATATGAAATTTAATGCAACTTCATATTTCCTATGAAATGTCACACATATGTTAAGCTTAAACATATAATGCTTAAAAATATATGTAAAAAAAAATCATCTTGAAACAGTTAAAATAGAAAGAAAATAAACACTAAATATTAAGGATACCCCCATACTTAAGTGACTAAACACGAGCAAATCGTAATACTATCACAGAGCATGTCTCCCATTTGGTATTGCTATTTTTAGTATAATCTACTTCCCCTTATTTTCCTTCCAGCATTCACTTTATCTTCTTATTATTTTCCTTCTAGAAGAGTTTCCAAAGCAGCTACTTTCCACAGTCCCTCATTTTAAGAAAAGTACATAAAGAGTTAATAATGTTCCCAGCAACTAAGTTCTGTTTTTGTTAAGGCTCTTCTGGTCAACTGCATTTGCACTGTTCTGAAGACATTTTCCAAACAGCTTTCAATTAAATCAACGAAGCAAATCCTTATTATTCAACAAGACACTCTCCACAAAACCAAACCAAAACAAAATTGCTAAGCAGGATGGTTTACATGTATAAAATGTATAAGAAAAATGAAATTACGAGATTTCTTACATGCCACAAAGGACAGATCCTCTCTGCTCCCCATTACATTTGTTTCTGCACCTACATTTTTAACTGACAACTCATTGTCATGTTGCTGTGGAACAGCCACAGAGCACAAATGATTTGTATTTCTTAGTTTGGCACTTTTTCGGATCTAGAGAAATGCAACCTCATTCTCAAATACAGTTAGCTTGGTTTGCTAGCAGAAAGCTCTAGGGTAATATAAGGTGTACTTGGTACAGTGCTCTCCTTCCTCCTTATGACATAGTTCACCATATATAATGCACTGAAAGCTTGAGAGTTTTGCGGATTATCTTAGCCTAAATAAAACTGCATGCAACTCAAACACTACATGATGTACTAAAAAAAAAAAAACAACAACAACAAAAAAAAACCAACCCAGTCATTTGTTTACCAGCCAAAACAAAATATTTTAGCTAGTTCCATAATGGATTGTGTATCACAATTGTTTCATTATTTTTCTTTGGAAGAAAAAAGGATATAAATTGAGTGACAGAAAGAAAGGGCCTGCAGAAGAGGAGTTTCACACTATTTACTTCCATCACATGTCTGGAGATGTGTAGCAAGGCAGGCATAACCATTGCAGGGGTCACAGCAAATTACTTTTTTGACAAGGAAAGCCTGCTCCATACATCCTGCTGTACATGCTGATCCACTGCTATTTTGCCACTTCAGTTTTCTTCCATTGCTAATTTTGTACAGAAAAAAATGAGCATACACTACTATTTAATCTGAAAAATAATTAAAGACTCACACTCTGAGTATCTAGCTCCAACAGCAGTGAACAACCAAACTTATTCCAGTACCTTAGAAAAGGTCATTTTGATGCTTCAACGTTACACAGGAAACCCCAGCTCCTGCACTTTCACAGTAATATAGAATAAGTGTCTTTGCTTAACCCCAAAGGGGAAACAGCTTTGTGCTAGAAAATTCAGTTATGGTTCCAGTTCTAATCTGATGCCTGACTCTGAGTAGTTTTGTATTAGCACAACTGAACAGTTGCTTCCTTGAAATCTACAGCTATGGGGATTTTTGTTTGTTTGTTTCATTTTTATTTTTTCCTAGCCATTTCCAGACTACTAAAATCAGAGGGAAAAAAAATAAAATAATAATAATAAAAAAAAATAGAATAAAAATAAAAATAAAAATTCTGTTTGTTCTAGACCAGGAATTAACAGTGTTTCCAGAAAGGAAAGATAAGGTATATTATCATCTTACTGGGAAGTACATTTTTACCTTCTTTTCTTAAAGAAAAGAATACTAACAGAAAACTAAGAATACTACATAAAAATAAGAAATACTAAAACCCCTTAAATACACTCTTCTTCTGTAAGTCATATTCACTTTCTGCTTGAAGTCATTACTGTATATTTTTGGTTAGAAAAAATTTACTGAAAGCAAGACATCAATTTTGCCCTGATGTCACATTAATGTGACAATACTTTTCTTATTTTCTATGATATTCTATTTTATACCTTAACAGTTCTACAGGCCTCCAGGGCTTATCAAAGTAAAATAGTCATAATAACCTTGCTCACAACATGCTACTAATAACTTGCATATCTTTCAAGGGCACCATAAGTCACTGAATTTTAGATTAGACTAAAATAAAATGGTTTATTTGGAAGGGGCCTTCAAAGATCATCAAGTCCTACTGCTTGACTGCTTCAGGGCAAACAAAAGTTAAATTGCTGAGAGCATAGTCCAAATGTCTCGTAACATGGAAAGGCTTGGGGTATCGACTACCTCTTCTGTAGGTAGCCTGTTCCAGTGTTTGATCACCCTCAAAGTAAAGAAGCATTTCCCAATGTCCAGCCAGAGACTCCCCTACTTCAGCTTTGTGATTTTCCCATCCAGCCATCAGTTCCCAGCTACATAACCTGTCAGTCTCCTTCGCCTTCCCTGCTCAGGGAGCTGCAGAGGCCAACAAAGTCACCTATCTTGGCCTCCTCCAGATTAGAAGACAACCATTTTAGAAGAAAATGTTCCTCCACAAAATCTCAGCATGTGTACTGGATAGTGCTTGCAACTGTGTATGTTTATTGTAACCTCCAGAACAGCAATACCACAAAATTAAAAAGGATCAATGTTTGATAGCCTGTAAATACTTGTAAAGCCTGTACTGCAAGAGCACACATATTTCAACTTTCAGCTAGCTATCAAACTCTGTCTGCGTACAAAAGTGACCCATGAAAGGGAATTTGTGAGACACCCAAGGGGGATCAACTATACCTTGTTTCCACCAGTGCTGCCTGAGACATGAGAGAACAGTACATTTGAAAATTAATCTTCAGTAGCTATTCAGAACTGGAAGTGAAGCAAGCGAGAATTAAAATTAAGGCAACAGACTTGACTCCTTTAGGTTTTCCAAGCTCTGCAGCTTTACTTATTTCCCATACTTAACAGATTTAAAGAAGGAATAGGGAAAGACATGTATCTGCCTGCAAAGATGCCCCTTCATACATCAAAACTTCCTAAATTAGAACAAAGTGTTTAATTTCCATCCTACTTGGAGCAAGAAACGGTAATTTTCAGTTCCACTTTCACTTGTTGAGAGCTGTACGAGCTGACTAAATGCTTTCTGACCTATCTGCTGTAAAAATGACGTTGGCTGTTTTACCAGAATTTTAAAGGGTTTGCACTGTACATGCGTAACTTTCAATTCATTCTGCTACATATTCTGAAAATTATTTCAGGAACCTTTATGATCCTGTTAGGAACCTTTGTTACAAAATGAAGAAAAATGCTACCATCCACAAGTTGAGCAGAACAAATTTTCAACATAAGAACAGAAATCTTTCCATTATTAAATGGGAATTTCAGGAGACTAATATGTGAATTCCATGATAATTTCCAGAGAGAATTTACTTCTGAAGTTGAATATGAAAACAGCTTTTAGTGCCTTCATAAGCACTAATAAAGACAGGTGCTATTCTGGGAAGGACAGCGAGCCATAAAGACTGACCCCAACTTCCGATCTGCCAGAAGTCCAGGCAGATGACTACTGAAAAGATCAGCTGGGAAGAAGACTCAGATATAACTACTTCAAAAACATATTCCCAAACTCTTCATCTGTACCCTGCTGCTGCCAAAATCATCCTGTGAGTGGCCACAGCAGTCAGTTCCAAGAACAAAGCTGGTGGATGCCATGCTCAGACCAAGCACAGCCTGCCAGCAGCAGAAATGCTCGCTGCATGGGGAGCGGTATCATTGTGTTTGCGTACATGCACACTAGTGTGGACTAAAACTGTGTTTCATCTTTCAAAGTTCAAGTACTGACAAACACAGTTAGGCACTTATGTCTCTAATGACAGGATGCATCTTGCCAGGAGCAGTGAAGATCGATGATTTACTTATGCTGTAACAGCACACTTAAAAGGATATTGTTAGGAAGGAGAGACTAACAATGTGACCCATTTAATTTTCTCAAATTAGTTTGCAGAGCCCATTGTGAGACTTTGTGTGAGTGTCTACATTTTAAATGTATGCTTTGCTGCTCATGGAGAACAAAATCACAGCCAGCAGTCTGGTATTTGTGAGAAAATCAGTCAGAAAACAAACTTTCATTAAAGACTCAAATATCAGCCTCAAACTTCCAAAGGGTTATTTATTGTCACGGAAGCAAATGACAGCCTGAATACAATCCTCAGAAAATCATAACAGAAAACCAGATCACAGGAGTACATTTAGGCAAGCTCTCTAATGATAAGGAATTTAAATAGTATATTATTTAGTGCTTTATCCAGTCTAATTTTAACTGTATCAAAAATGGGGCTTCCAAAAATTTATTTAGAAGTTTGTACTACTAGAATCTGTTTTTTTCTTCTTCTTTTTTATATTGATAAACAGTTTTTATCTCTTTTATCTCCTTTTATTTTTTTCTTTTTACTGATTTACACGTCTCACACCACTCTCCTTACCTACAGCTTCTGTTCTCTGCATGCTTCATGTCCTTCAGCTAGTTATTGCAAGCATTTATCACAATTATGTGTGTTTTCCTACTCAATATGTTTTCTAACAACATGTTGACAATAAAACAAGGCCTGGAGTACACTGTACAGCTTGAAACTTGTCAGCTGAAGGCACTGGTATTGCTCACAATACATCTCAAGAATTTGGCACAGTCAACACTCATGGTCTGAGGAAAGTTTAGCAGAAGATATGTGACAAAGGAAACTGATCACAACTCAGAGTCTTACAGGAGGACAAACAGTAACACTAAAATGCAGAAGAGAGTATTAGATAATAATTTTACCTTCCGTCATATATAAATAAATATGGCTACATATTATGTTTTAGAGGCAATAAAAATGAAAAATTGAGGTACTAATCCTTGCTTCCTGCCATTGCTGTTCACTCTCTGGTAAAGCACTGAACAACAACTCTTTGCATAACTAAATATTTCACTTAGAGAACTCCAGAGGTCAAAAGAGCTAGTCTAAGCAGAGGGAAAAATCACTTCACAATTTATCTGGGTTCCAAAATCCAGACTCTCACAAAACTGTAAAACCTCACTTGGTCAGAGGGCACCTTTTTTTTTGTTGTTGTTTTTGTTTTTTCCTTTTTCTAATGCACCTTTTTTAGACATGCCATAGAGTCTGAGAGACAGATTATACCTGCAGTGGGCAGTGAAGTCTCTTTAAGATTACTTTTCGTTCATTCTGTTCTCTGAAAATGCTTCATCTGTGACTGACTATCGAGCCAAAAGTCCAAACTAAGTTTTGCTAAAGAGACATGCTGTTACAGGTTTTGTAATGACAGAAAAAGGAAAATGTGGCTCATCAATTCTTTATGACAGAAAGTATATGTTTTAATAGGGCTCAATCAATATTTGCTGCTTCCTGTAGCACTTAAAAGATGTGTCAAATCAGAGTCAAGCTGTTTAGCTGGATACAATTGCAGGAAAAGAGAATGAAGTTTATATACACAAATGCTTTTACAAAATATATCTCCATGTACAGTAGTTAAACTGCAGGAATTCTGGAAAAGAAGACAGTTCTTAAAGAAAAATGCAGCTCTGAAGGAGCAACTGCTAAGAGTTGCCTCCAAAGATATCTCATGGTCAAGTCTTTGGAGAAAGGCATTTTCACACCGAGAGAAGAGTAGATGTTTCAAGGAATACCCTCCTACACTCCTCAACATCTTCTCTTCAAATGTGTCAAAGCAATGCCAGGAATAGTTCTTCAGTAGAGAGGCAAGACTTTGAATCCTTTTAAGAATAACCTAGTTATTTTTGTGACACAGTTTGCTGGAGTCTTCTTTTAGATTTTCAAATCTTACTGTATATATATTTGGTCCACATTAAATAATTTCAGATATGCTGTGCCCATTAATATGTTTTACTATAGACAGACTAACATAAATTGAACTTATCAACTGCAAATAAGAGATGAAGGTATCTAGAATGGACACCACATTTCTAAAGAGAAATATTTCTTCAAAAGCATAACATGAAAAACTTTCTGATTTTACAACTGAACACACCATGAACAACCTTGAGAAAGAAAAAATGATCTTCATCAAAAATCATTATAACTAGATCTGAAACAAACTGAACACCTCAATAGCAGTAATCCCACTAAACACCATCTCAATGCCATATGGAGATATATGTAGGGCATATCTGAGATGAACAGGATTTGTTATAAATCCTGAAGTGCTCCAGTATTCTTTCTCCAGTTGATGCAATAATGACTATGCTGATGAGTATCCAAAGTACAGGATATTCACTGCCATTGGAAGAGAGCAAGTGCCAAACTGTCTTTACCATTTGTAAAGAGTAGAAGAGGGACGCAGGAAATCACGTATGAAGAATAAAACACAGATTAATATGGACCTCTGAATTCAAATAAAATGACCAAGATGAAAACCTTATGAAGTCTTTTGAAGAAGAAACCCAGTTGATAATATATACAAAAAATAAGGGCATGAGCAAAATTGTGACAAGTGGGTTGATGGAGTACGACTGGATTTCCACAAAGCATTCAGAACAGATGAGTTTTTGGATGAGCTTGCAGAACAGCCCGATCTTTAAAAGCTTTGTCAGAATGCCAACCTGGGATGATCACCCTCTGAAAAACAACTTTCCAGGATACGGTAAAAAAAAGACACAAATTGTTCAGAAAAGATTTTCATTAATTTAGCCAGAACGAAGTTAATAATCCTTGATGTAAACGTTCCTTTCTTTACTCGCTTGTTAAAAATGCTAAATTCTCTCCTAAAAATCTTACAGCTAGAGGCTGACAGAATTTAGCTAATTCATCTTCAAAGTTGTTAAATAAATAATTAACTAACAATAGCTGGTAAGTAACCTTGACAACAAAGAATTATTAATATGAAATTGCCCCAGGGAGAACGAGCCAGGGATTTTCAAACTGTGGTGTTAATCAAACTACTTCAAAGCAAAGCAAGGACTCAGTGCTGGCAGGCGGTCACTGCCTCTGGTGGATTCATGCAGCCTGACACAGAGCTAGGAGCCACCGCTGCCTTTGGCAACGCGGGAAATTTAGTGATGTACTTCTGTACAGCAAAAGGTCAAAACTATTTTTTAAGCAAGAAAAGGGAAATAGAAGATTGAAAGTACCTGAATTACAGAACTATTAATAATATGTCTTACTGAGAAATGAATATATGCTCTATTCCCAACAAGATATTACATAAGATGTTTAGAGAATGTCTTAAAAAAAAATGCAGCTACAGAATGCTTCAGACATAACTGCACATGCTAAGAGCATCCTATATTCAATTTGTAGGAACTTAAAGATAACATAAGGTATACTGAGGGCAGTTTATCTGAGAGATGGGTAATAGTACACAATGCCCTTCACTGTTCATGGTACTACATTCCAGCATGGCTGGACACAAAAATTACAGAATCAAGTTCCACAAGGCTATCTATACCCCTCTGCACCTCTTTCTTGTTTCTAAGAACTAAGAATTAATGGGCAAAGAATAGCATTACTTTCCATTCTGTTAATGACTGTTTCTAAGGTAGCATAGTACTTCGGAAAGACAAAAAATCAGAATGCTGAAGATATGTTACTTCTTAAAACCCACATTTGTGAAGTAGTAGGAAGAGTTTTTAGATTCCTAAAGGGTCTTTTGTCAGTGAACTTTTATAATAGGCTGTAAGGCTATTCACACCAACAAAACAATTACTGGCTTAGCAAATAACTTCATCAGAGAAGTCAGTCGGTGCTCTTCAGACGAGCCTCTGAACTACATCAGGCATAAGCTAGCTCAGACAGAAATACTCAAAATCCTGTTGTAAGGTAAGATTGTTGTTCCCCAATAAGTGACTTTTGTGCAGGTTACAAGATTTTTTTATTTTTTTTTTAGCATAATGGAAATTTTTTTGATCCTCTGAAATGACTGACCTTTGCTCTCCTTACAGCATTTATCAAAGTTGCTATCAATCACCAAAAATAAAAATGTCTTTTCTTTCTATGAAAAGATAGGCACAGACTTTCCCCAGTGCAGAAAGAACAGATTAGTGCCTAGTGCTCAGAAATGCAGTGTATGTGGTGGGCATTTCCCAAACTTTGCCATCAGACCTGCTGTGACAAAATCTTTCTGATTCCCAGAATCAGAAAGAAGGGGACAGACTCTTTAGCAGGGTCTGTTGTGATAGGACAAGGGAAATGGTTTCACTAGAAGAGAGAAGACATAGATTAGACAAAAGAAAAAAGTTTTTTACAATAAGAGTAGTGAAGCACTGAAACAAAGTTGTCCAGAGAGGTGAAGGTCCCATCACTGGAGACACTCAAGGTCAGGCTGGACCAGGCTTTGGGAAAACTTATCTAGCTGTAGATGTCCCTGTTCATTGTATGGGAGTTGGACTAGATGACCTATAATGGTCCCTTTCAACTCAATCAATTCTGTTCTATGAAATCTGTTGCCAAAACCTGGAACTCAATCCAGTAGTGCATATTTCATATGCTCAAACAATTATTGGCTGCTGGAGATGTCGGAGACTATTGAAATGGGACAGATTGAATACATCAGCTGGTTTCAGTCCATTTAACTAAATATGAAATGCCCCACAGCCCAATATATATCAGAGTTCTGTTATCCTCCAAGATTAATTCCTTAATATCAGATATCTGAGGCATAAATGTAATATAAAAGTAGTGCACCAGAAAACTATAATGACACAGTTGTTGGTTTTTTTTTTTTTCCTTCCAATGGAAAAAGATTCATAAGAGGATGGCATATCCAAAATAATCTCTGAGTTAGTGATTTCTAGTGTTTTATGGACATGATATTATGTCTAAAACACTCGATTCTGCAAAATCAAATAAAGAATTAAATCAGAAAAAAACTGAGCAAAAACTACATGCACAGATTTATCTGTATTCATGAGAGGTAATTCCTCTGAGGTAATTCAGTCAGTGAAAACTATCTCACATCAAATTCCTAAAATGGATTTTTCTGCTGGACATTGCCACTGACCTGCAGCATCTGAAGATAGCCTTCTTGTGGATCACAGAGCAGTGATGATATTCGATGATTGTTCCTCATGCACCTCTGATTGTTGTCCTTTGAGAGAGGGAAAATCTGCCGGATAACTGTCATCCTCCCAAGAGCACTATGTACCAACTCTAGTATTTCATTATCGGTGATTTCCTGTGAATGGAGACACAGGATTTTAGAAACAAAGGCCTGTCCAGACATTTTAATAGATATGTATCATTGTTGGAAAAAAAACCACCAGGCATTGGAAGAATGAAAAGTTACAGATGCATATGTTTTGTCTAGACTAAAAGTTCTTATTTTATGTTTAATAACAGCATTTTTTAATGTGCTATCTGAAATGAAAGAAAACAGCTTAACATAGCACCATCTATTTTGGCAGTATTATCATACTGTGGAAGTAGTTTCTAATAGGAAAAGCACAAAAATGGTCTCAGTGTAAAGAACAAGAACCTTCAAATGAAATGTATACAGAAAGAACCTCATTACAGACTCAAAACAAAATAACAAATAGAAAATGTAACCATCTTTAGGAAATACAGCCCCTACTCTGAGAACAATGTTGAGAGAAAATTCTTCCCATAAGAACATTAAATTATTTCTTCAGACTAATCCTTAAAATGATGACTCAATCAAGTCTTTTGAAGTAATCTATATTATGAAATCAAAAAGTAAGGTAGCTTCATGGAAGGGATGGAAGCATTTAAGAATGTAAATTACAGCACGGAGAATAATTTCAGATAAGATTTGAAGAAAATTCATGACAAGGGACAGAGTTTTCTGCATCTACTGCCCTTACGTTGCAACTAATGCCAACTCAACTACATGCTCTACACATTCTGTACCTAAACAAACAAGAACCTCTTCTCCTTGAAAATTATGGGTTTAGCTGCTCCTGAAATCCTAACAGCAGCAAAGTTTGTGATGGTTACCGGCTGCATAGAGATTCCCACCCCATAGGGAATGACAGGCTGTGGCACTGCTGAATGCATTCTTTCCCTCAGGCACATACTCCACAGAGAATGGCTTTACAGCCAAGCCTCCCTACCACTGTCACCAGCAGCTTCACATGTCACATTAGCCCATCTCCCACATCAGCTGGCTGTGCAGTCTGCACAGCTGGGCCAACTCCTGCCTGAAGTTGCAGAGGGCTGCACTCAGCACCTCACAGAATAGAGAGCTGCCAGCAATTCATACTGATGGACATACTCCGTTTTGATGCCAAGGCCTACACCTTGTGATGTGCCACCAGAGGAAGTGAACCTGATCCTGTATTTTCAACATTCAAGAAAAAATATTTTGTTTTCTTGATATTTTTTTCTGTCAAGCTGTGAGTGAAATGACCATGGGGTTATTATAATTGCTATAATTGTTATGGTTGACTAGTACTGTAGCTTTGGCTCAATTCTTCTTTGCTGATTTCCCGTAATTTTTTAGAAATGCAGATTTTTAACCTTGTAAAAGGTGAAATTCATTGCATTAATGATAGACCAACTGGTGTGAAGTAAATACAGAAAATATACACTAACAGAAGTCAAAAGACTCTGACACTCAATAGAAAATACTGGGCTGCACCTGTAACCTAGTAGAGGATCACCACAGAATTGCCTTGAGCACACCGAAGTCCCTCCAGAAAGCAGTTTTCTCCAGTGCTAAGAGTGTTAATGCCACACAACATGTCTAAGTTTCTGTCACTGTGGCCTAAGGAAGAGCCAGCTTTGGGGAATACCTCAAACTCATCGCCCTCTAGAGGCTGCATTCCTTAGCAGGCAAACACAGACAGTGACTGGAAACAGAAGATATCTTTTGAAAAAAAGATAATCATCCATCAGGTTAATTCAACTCATACCACCTGTATTTTGCATTCTACCCAAGAGATGAATGTTTTTTAAGACATCCCATATCCTGTATCAAAATGCTTCACCCAGAACATGTAAATTTACATGCAGCACATCAGAACCGCTTTTTTGGCGGGGGTTTCCAGAGATGATGCAGCAGAGTAGATTGGATCTACTAAGTACATTCAGACACATAGTTCACACTCAGCTATGGGCATCAAGTGAATCCTGAGCAAAAGAGCCTAGTCACTCAACGAGACCCTAGGGAAACTCAGAGCATAACTGGGCTAAATCTGACTCTCAAAGTGCTACCTTTTCCTGTGTAGACAGCTGACAGTAGCTAGAGGCTTCAAAGCCTTAGTTCTGTAGTGTGGTTGCCCTAGCATTACATGTAGTGTTTTTTTCAGCTGATTACCCTTAATACCAGCAAATTATCTGCTCATTTTAGAAAAAGGGTTCAATTTCCAAAATTAAAAAGGACAGTAAAAATAGTTGTTGGGAAAAAAAGGGTCTATGTGTGACTACATTTCAGAAATAGTGCTCTAAAAACTATGGGTAACACTGACCCTTTCCAAGCTGGTACACAGGATCCCTAGCAAACTGCAAGCAGAGTGGTACAGGGCAGCTCCTGGAGCAGAGAAGTAACATGAGTGTCTGAAATGCTGAGGGAAACAGGAGACCCCATCCTGCTCAGCAGTGGCTGCACTTCCCAGGCCGGGTGTCATGGCCACAGGACTTCCCCTTACGTGGTGTTGGCAGATGCTGGGGGTTCATTTCTAGAAAAACTGTGGTTCTGCCTTGGCAGCACGTGAAGCTTTAAAGGTCACCTGCGCTCTGACTGTGATAAATACAGGGAAAAAAAAATGCAAGCCAAAAAAGGAAATACATTTATATGTGAAGTTGTGTCTTATGTTTATATCCATCAGGGTAACAGCGCATAGTCAGTAAATAGTCCTAGCTCTTGGAGTCACAGAGGGAAAAAACATTTCATATTGATCTTCTAATTGAATTCTACTCATCTAGTTAATTTTTAAAAACTACTCTGCTTTTTAATTTGTTTTTCCTGTATATGACATCACAGAATCATAGAATATCCCAAGTTGAAATGTGCCAGAGCACACTGCTCACTCATATCCAGTTTGCCATCAATCAGAACCCCCAGATCTCTTCCTGTGGGGCTGCTCTCCTGGCTCCTGCTCCCCAGTCAGTACAGATACTTATGCAGGGGTGCCCAAAGCCAAATGCAGAATCTGGAACGTGCTCTTTTTAAAACTCATACATCTGGTGATTGCCCAGCTGACAAATTCTTTCTGTGAGGCCTCTATGCTCTTGAGGAACTAACAGCTCATCTCAGTTCAGTGCCATCTACAAATTTACTAAAGTATACCTTTGAGTTCTCCATCCAAGTTGTCAATGTAAACATAAAAGAAGCTTGGCCCCCTAAAATCAAGCCCCACAGAATCCCACGACAGTCTGGCAACCAGCTTGATATAACCCCATTCACAATAACCCTTTGAGCTCAGCCCTTCAGCCAACTGTTTACTCCCTGCATTATGATTTTGCCTAGCTATGTGCTAGATGTTTTGTCCAGATTGATATTGGGAGAAGCAGCATTGAAAGCTTTGCTGAAATACAAAAAGATTGCAACAACTGGCTACTGGCTTCCCTTGAACGACTAGGGACCCAAATTTTTCGTAAGTGACAACTGAGCAAGCCATTTAATTCAGTCTTAAAACTTCTCTTCAAGCAACTAAGCCCCAAAGTTCAAATCTCAATCACGGATCATTACACATCAAAACACAGCACACTAATTACCTTTCATACTATGTGTGGACACTGCATTCTAAATAGATCTTATTGATCGGTTTGCAAGATCTCCTTACAAAATCCCATACTAAGTGCCCACTTTCTGGCTTTCATGATTCCATGGTGTTACTATTACTGTTAATTGCTATTACTTAATAAAGATGGTGGGTTTTGCTTGCTTCAGGGATATGCTCTAAGGAAAGAGAAAGAGCCTAACTGTTGCCTGGCACTTCAAATAGGAATCTACAGCCAGACCTGTAAGTACTTTATTTCTTGAATGAGGATAGAAGCAGAGCACTTTTCCAAGGAATAAAGGATGTTCTTGTACATATGTGTCCCAGGCTGGATTTTTTCTTCACTAAGGGAAAGAATTTGGGCAGTCCAAATAATTCAGGGAACACTTCAATATTTTGTTAAGCACACATAAGTGTAAATCTGAATATTACCCCAGGCTATTAGTAGTTCTCACCATCCTACTGAGCACTGAAGGAGTATTCCTATAAAACAGTTTTCTGTTTCTGTGGTATATTAATGTCCAAGTTAACTCATCAAGAATTTGTGGCATTCATTTATCTATTTATTTATCTGCACATTAAGAACTTCAGTTAGATTGTAATACCTAGCTACATTGCTCAGGGGAATATTTAAATTTGCTCTAGTTGTGTCCAACTATCATAACACAAATTGCAAAATGAGACAATTATGTTTCACATTACAATCTCTATTTTCCTAGAGGTAATGACAGAGTATTATAAATTTTAATGACATTAATAATTTAAAGAACCAAAAGAGATTTCCAGAAAGAAGATCCCTGAGAAAGCTGGAGGATAAAACTGAATGGCAATGAGGACAAGGATGCTCACAAAGACAAGCTACAGATACATGCTTTCACAATACAATCGATACTATTTGTTGGGTTATTTTAACTCCACTCAGTGCATTACATACATCGATAAATGGACACTAGTTCATGTGTTAAAAATCCAGAAAACATCCTTCACAATAAGCTGCTTTTAAAACATTTCTGACATCTCATTCTATAGACAGATTTATTAAACCTTAACATTATGTTGGCTTCCCTGCATCCCACAAGAACAGACACACACACACACACAGAAAACGGTTAATCCTTTAAGGAAAGGACATAACCCAGTTTTCATATCACAGAAAACATTCTAATATAGGTCTGCATGACCACCTATCCAATTTCCATCTTTGCTCTTCTCCCACATCTCTTCCTTTTACCTAATGCCCCTAAAATTTTCCTGTGGGAGTGTAATTTGTTTAATTTTGTTAATTTTGTTTAATTAGATCTATTTCTATTTTCAACAACTCTGCAGTGGGTGTCTAGAAGTCTTTCTCAGATCATAGTGAATACCTACACAGTAAAAGCATGAAAAATGACTGTAAACAAAAGCCAAACAAACAAACAAACAACTTGCCACTGATTTTAACGCAGATTTCACTGACAAAAGAATAACAATGTACTCATCTAACATTGCTCCTTGACTGTTTTAATGTAACTTGAAAGCAACTGAATTAGGTGAATTCTGAACCCTAAAAATTACTTCGAGCAGGATGCAGGTGCATATGCAATTCAGTTTTACATGGACACATACATATTAAAAAAAATGGTAAATATACAGTTTTTTTTCTATACTGTCAAAGACAGCATTCAAAATGAGAGAAAAAAAGATTTCTGTGGGCAAGTCACAAATATAGACTGCTTGGAATAAAATTGGAATAAATTCAGACACGTAAATGACTAAGCTTTGCATTGAAATGTGTCATTTGCTAGATTTTTTCTAAGTCTTTCTAGTATTTTATTCAATTTTTATAAATCTATACATTTTTTTTTTTTAAGTTTGAGTATGCGTATAGTAGAATGCTTGCCCTACTTTCTTTTCTGAGGTATCACTAAAAATTCTGCTTTGTTCAAGCAAAATAGGCACGAGGAACTACATTAGACTTATCTTCTTGTTGTCACAATAAATGCAAACAGAATTGTGTATTTTCCAAAAATCTTTTAGAACTTGCATATGCAGAGAAAAAATGAGTACAATTCCAGATAGTCCTCATTCTACTCAAGTAAAAATGAAGCCACAATGATTTGCAAATACCTGTGGATCTGAGTGTTGGCCACTCAAGGGGTATAACTTAGGCATTTCTGGCCAAAGGAAAAACATTTTTCAAAGGGGAAGGAAGAAGAATAAACACTGCATTCATATGGAATTTTTCTTCTGCAGTCAGAAGTTTCTCCAAGATTACTCTACAAGCTCTGCACCAGGAAAACACTGTTCATCATGCATTATCTAATGTCTTATTACATGCTACCCCTGGGGAAAAAGAGAGGTAATGCAATTTGTTGAGATGCACGTTATCTGATAATTGCTATATTTTCTGTTCCTTCTCAACCTTTGAACAATATTTTATAGAGATCTCTATGTCATTATTTTACTCTGGAGGAAGTTCCTTGATAATGGCTGAGAAGACATTTTACTTGAAAAGCAAAGGGATGAGTAATTGTGGATATACTGGATGTGTTACATGGAAAAAGGAAAGATAACTATTGGCAGAAATGATGGAGCCGCAGGGTAGAAATAGAAAGCACAAAATACATCACACCAGGGCAGAAAGAATGGAACACTTTCTCATTCCTCATATAACAAACTGCCTCGTACAGAATAGAGAATTGACGTAGAGTCCAGTAAAGAAGAAACATATTTGAGTGAATGCTCTGATGGCAGAAGAAAAAAATAGCATGAATAGAATAGAAACTTTTTTCTGTACTTGGTTCTGAATTATCACGTGGCTTGAGTTCAAGAAATTTTTCTTTATCTGCTGAAGCTCTAGACATTCAAATGCTGACATTACCACCAGCATCATTAGAAATGTGTCACCAGCCTGGAAAGGAAGAGTAAGGTCACTTTTTTTCTAAAGTTTGACTCATATTCAAGCAATGAGGTTAAACAAATCTTCTGGATAATATCATTTCAACACAGCTTAGAGTTCCCAAGTCCCTTAGCACTCTAACTTCCTGTCTAAGACTTCTTGCCACCGATGAAACCTATACTATTGTTTTGTTTTCAGTTACTTTTACTACTACTCCTGTAGAGGTTACAAGGTATTTTCTTTCTTCTTCCCTTCTCTCTTCTCCTCAACTCTGAGGGTATCCTCTAACAAAAGCCACCAATTTGGGAAGAATTTATCCAAATATTTTACAGTTGCAACTTCTTCAGTGGTTTGCCTGTATTCACAGTCTCCATTTTTTCCATTTCAACCTTTTCTTTGGACTGAAAACAGAAATATTCCAGAAGTATCCTTTTTTGGGACTTCAGTTTTATTTTGTAGCTGAAGCTTACAAGAATTTCACTGATCTAACTATTGAATACTTTGTATTGCTACAGATTTAGAATTGTACCTTTCTGTTACCCATCTTACAGTGCTGCAGTGTAAGCTGTTTGGTTGATTTTTGATTCATTTAAATGTGACAAATAACAGAACTTGTTTTTTTCTTAGTGATAAGGAAATGACCCCATATTGAAGCTCAGAGTCAAGCTACTCTGCACAGCCTTAAACTGTATCTTGAATCAAACAATACAGCCATCTACTGTGTAAGTCCCCAGGAACACACACAAACACTGAGAACTGTGCTAATGCAACTAGCAGGGCCGTTGATAGTACTGATTCTTTTCCTCATTACAAAGTTAAATTCTGGCATCTTTACAACAGCTCCCAGAAAAATGCAATGGAAGAATACATTATAAGCTTTTTTCAAAGTAACAGAACTTTGCTTTTTTAGAAAGAAATCCTCTCTTTTTTCTCTAAGTGTTTTGCCTTGACAATTAACCACAAGGGTAGCTGATTGTCACAGGAATTTTCCCCACGGTACATTCCTTTTCAATAGAGTTCCATGAAATGACTTGATAATTTACATAGAAAGAAACTACTGTATTGACATTTCTGCAGTTCTCCCCACAGTTCCCTCATTAATACTTTGAGAACTTAGAAGTGAGCATTGTTTGAATTTCAGCATTTGCTATTTCACATGGCATTCCACATAGTCTATATTCTGTGGAATGTAGGCTTAAAAAAATCAGTATAAACAATCAGTTATTGTTGTTAACAACAAAGACCCCTTTGCATCTGATCTGATGAAGGCTAATCTGGACCAGCAAGAAACAATTAAACGGGAAATCAAAAAATGAAAACTGTAGGCAAGTGGAAGCTCCAACCTTTGGTTTTCCAACTTATTTCTACACCTTATAATTAAATTTATTTTTAAAGCACTGAAAGTATCAGCAATTAATTAATATGTATATTTCTATCAAAAGTAATAACAAGTAAAATACATAAGTTTCAAACAGGTGCTCTCTAGAGATAAGCTTCATTCCTGGCCTACTCAAATCTTTGGAGCTAACCCAGACGTGGACCTGGTTAACAGAGTATAATCAAATGCATTCACTCTGGCTTGCTCAGTAGCAAACAGAGGACAGAGTTTCATGTTGACTGGAAATAAAATATGTGACATAGTTCCCTTAAATTTCATAACTGTCAGCAAAGGTAATGAATAAACTATATGATCAGAAGTATAAGCAATGGTTATTAGTATAAATTGGCACTGACACACATATTGAAATAAGACATTTGAAAGAACCTAGAACAGAAGGTACAGATCTGAAAAGTAACATCCAGTGGTATTCATAATACAGTTGTATTTGTCTTTCCAAATGGAGACCTGGATCTCATTTAGCAGACTCAAATAAAAAATGCCCAAAATAATAAAAACAGTAGCAGAACAACATATGAAGACAGAGAGATGACTGAGACAGAGAAAGGTAACTAAGGAAGATGCTCCTATTCACTACAATATATTTAGATTATAAACCATTTCACAATACCCAGTCCAATTTTTACTACTTAAGATTAAATCGCATTTCCTTTATCTTTCCAGGGTAAATATGACCATACTCTTCTTTTACTTATATGTATTCTACTGCAGTACATTTGCTTCAATTTCTGAATTTCTCAGGAGCAAATTCTTTCAATCTTTCCTCACAGGTCATATTCTACCGAGCTTTCACCTAGGTGGTCTCCCTGGATTTTCAAAATTGTTCTCTATACTCTTGTTTGTTTTACAGTGTCTTGCTCCAAACTTCCAGTACGGTTCCAACAAGTGCGAGCTCATGTCAAGCAGTGCAAAGTAATTGCCTCTTTTATATTACTGGAAACATCTGCTGTAAGATATCTGAGAACTATACCACAACAGTATTGATTCATATTCTGTTTATAAGTTGCTCCAACAGGTGCTCAACAGCTATTTTGTGGCCAAAATACTCAGCACAATATTGAATTTCATCTAGTGGACTGCCTAAATAAACTGGACTACCAAAACGTATTTTTATAGCAGTATGGTTATAATTAATACTTTCTATAATGCAGATTCAAGTCAGTCAGTAAAAACATTAAAAAACCACTTGCTTTCTCCATAGAAGTCACCTAACACTTTACCTTCTAGAACACCCAACCCGTACATATCACTTTTTATGACCCCTGGAATGAGCCAATTCACACCTCAGAAAATCATTTTCTCCATTATGCCTTTGCATTCCTCTTTAGTTATCCATCCTTTTTTTACTTTTTTTTTTTTCTAGCAGAATCCCTCTTTGATTTCAAGATCTGTAAGAATATCCTAATTGAACTACAGTATATTATTACTACTTCTCCTCACAGAACTCCACAGTGCTTTTGCCATACCGTTCTCAATATTCTATCTTTTTAAGAGCTCTACTAGTTCCCTAAACTTGTGAAGTTGTGACAACTTTTTACAGAAGTCCATTAATCCTTCTCACATCCTCCTCTTCTTCACACAGTGCATGCTACGATCTCACAATCAGATCCACAATAATTATCTTCTGACTTGATAGTCCTAATCCATCCTTTCTTAGCCTTAACAAAATCTGAACAGACTAATCCTTAATGTTTTACACATGTGGGGATAACACTGTCCATCACAAGAAACTATGCCCTAACACTACATTTTCAGCTACCAGGGAAATTAAAATCCACCATTATTACCAATTCTCATCCTTCGTTCATTTATGTCAAAGATGAACAAAAGTCTACTCCAGTGTATCTCCTTGTATTTCCACACAGCTATTCAACATGGTTCAACACTGCCCAGCTTCAGAGCTGAGGTATGTGTACATGCTAAAGGTATGTGTAGTTTGGACATTGAAACAATTATTCCCAATTCAAAATTCTGAATAGTGAAGAAAAAATTGTTGAAATAGAAATGAAATAAGGATTTGGTGAAACAACTCATTTTATTCAACAGTTAAGTTCAGTAGCCATCCAATATCAGTGAAGAATGGTTGATTACTTCGTAATTTTTACTGGTTTATATAAAAATAATGAATTTATATATGTATGAAAGAAAAAATCTGGAATCACAAATCTGTTGATATACAGCAATAAAATACTGTGTTTAACAATTTCTTTTTTTGATCCAAGTTCAGTTTCACAGAACGATTTATTTTTTATGCAGCCTTTTTTCTCTCCCCTGCTTGGAACAGAGAAGATTTCCAAAACACAAAATCTCCCAGGGTATGGAAAGCATGGCTTCTAGTGGTATTTATACCCCTACACCTACTGCTGCTGCTAAGAAAAAAAAAAAAAAAAAAAAAAAAAAAAAAAGCAAATGCAGATTCCTAGAGCATTGTTTCTTGTACAACCACATACAAATTCAGTTTCAAGTATTGCTCCTGTGTTTCTCCCACAGACATATGCCGTAGGCAATGTGAAGCATTTTCTCTGGACGTGCCAGAAAAGAGAAAGGGAGAACAAAAAACATCAGGAGTAACCAGCAGAGATACTAGAAGTCAGGCACCAAAGAGAAAGAAATGTAAGAGAAAAATAAAGTAGAAAAGGAAAACAGTAAGAAAGATGGAAAATAAACACTCTGAAAAGGAGGAAGTGAGACTGGAAAGGATCTACAACTGTGTCAGACTCATTCCACAGGAAGGAATAGCATGCACATATCAAAGCTGGCAGGTCACTTTACCAGTGTATCAGGAGATAAACAGCAAATATATATGCATAATACTGAATTCGTTCTAACATAGTTTACTGCAGGTCAGAATTGCTAATTGTGGGCAACTGCCAGTAATCAAAGGTTTTGGACAATTCCAGAGATGAAGCAAAGCATGGACAAGTCACTGTTCTCAAGAGGTGTTTGCTTTTGCAAAAGATTTTTTTTTTTTTAAAGCACATATATCATGGCTTCTGAAAAGCTAAAAGCATCTTTAACCCAGAATTCAGATACAACCACTACCTAAATGCAAGAAATCATTTAGCATTTCTAGACAAATAAATGTGAAGAGGAAAAAACCATAAATCTAAAACAGAGAGGTGATTAGAAATACATTTACTTTTTCCCCTCACATCTCCACTACTTTAAGAGCTCTGCAAGTTTGAAACATGAAGCATCTGAAGTGAGAAAATCAGATATATTTCACAAATGTTTATTTTTAAAACAGTAAGGCTCTTAACATATACTGGAAGATGAGGAGAAAGACAAGTAATCAAATAATGCCCTCAAAGAGGACATAGAAGGAGTATATGGCCTGCAATGTGGCCCTATGTATTCTCCTATCCAGAAAGACTTGCCATGTAAGACTGCAGCCTTCCAACCCACCAGCCTTTTTTTAGAGATGATGACTGACTCCTTTTGTACCACTGGTGGCATCTAAACTGAATGCATAAGTCAGCATACAGATTCAGGTTATCAGAAACTAAAAATGTGGCCTCTTAACAGCAGAGTACTACAATTTGTGCACAACCTTAACAGTTCAAATGTGTTCTCCTCAATTATAATAAGCTTAACAGGCATATAGTTTTATGCTATCTCAGTTGTGTTGCACATCCGACAAAATGATAAAGTAAATTGAAACTCCCAAATTTAACTCCTATTCTTGCATAGGGAACAGAGATTCACTTAAAAAAAATAAATCAAAAACAAACCCACCAAAACCCCACAAATATTTATTTGACTATCAATGCAGAGAAAGTAGATTTAATAATAGATTTCTTGTAGAAATAGTACTGTACTATAAAAGCATTTTAACTATAACCAGGTAAGTCCAATAGGGCAGACTGAGAGATTTCAAGCTCAGAAGTTATCACCTGGAGGCCTCAGTGGTCTATCTATCCAGATAGACTTCAATGGCTCCTTGAAATAAGAATAGCCTAAAGAATCTATTTCCTAGAATGCCACACTCTTTATACAAGAAATTTTCAGTGGAAACAACAGTCACTGTATTCTGTTCTTACTACTTTCCCTTCAGGTCAGTTATCCCTATACCTCTCTTTCCTTGCAACGGGATGATTAGGTCACACATAAGATAGGGTAAACAGATCTTCAATCTGCCTGAGAGAGGAAAAAAACAGACAAAAAAGGGTGGATCCATATTTGGCACTAGTTTACAGAAACTGTACCTGGTTTGCTACACATGCAGAGCTGCATCAAAAATGCTCATCTGGCTGCTGGGAATTAAAAATTAGTTTGGTGCTGCGAATCACAGTGCCTACCAATATCCAGCCAAGGACTAGCTTTTTTTTCCATCAAATAACCATGCAGTTTTCATTGATACTAACTGGAAACACGTATATGGAAAGTGTAACCAGTTTGTCTTCTTGCCAGCATAGGGGAACACACACTATTAAGAAAGAAACAGGCTCTAAAGAATTCATCCTTCTAAGATGCATCCATATGGATGTTCAAATATTTTTTGCAGTAGTTCTAAGCACTCTAAGATCAACGCTTCATCGTGAAATATTTTCAAATTTTCTCTAAAGCTTCACAAAGTTTAAACACTTCTGCAACTCTGTTTGAATTGCATTCTAAGACGTTTGTAAGTATTTTTCACTAAAGTTTATTTATAAGTTCATTTGTAATAACAAGTTCCCTACGCTTTTTTAGATAGCAAGGAAATTTGCTTTTTTCTTGTGTGTGAGAAGAATTGATTTCTACTTTAGATGTATATTTTGCTACCATAGCTTTCATATGCAGGGTTTAGAGAGAGAAAAATAAAAGCCCTCAAAATAAGTGCAGACACCTTGTGCAATGAGTGTGTGCGTGTGTTTGTGCATGTGTGCTGAAGGCTTTTATTTCTGATGTTAGAGATTCAGGTTTTAGGAAGTGAGTTTTAACACGTGAAGAGCAGTAATAACAAATTCACAAACACTCCCTCTCAGTCACTGTTTAGAGAATTATGTAGTTATCTTTATGTGAATATAAACACTGCACTATGAGCATCTTGCTGGTATTTTGTAGTTGGTCATTACTGCAGCTAGCAAATCAGGAGGTACTTAAACGTAACATAGCCTAGGAAGAATTTATAAAGCCTTTATAAGTAGAGATTTCACTGTCTCCTCACCCTTGTATTTAATTAGAGTGCTTTCTAATGCCACACAGTACAATTCACAGTTACTTTTAAAAGTAATCTATTCAAAATTATGAGCTATGTGTAAAGAAAGGAATGAGATATTAAACAAAGGAATTGGATAATAAATTAAAGGCTATGCATTCAAAATATAAAAATAAAAGAGAATGCAGACCTTCTAACTTAGATATTATGCTATACTTTAACAAATTATTATTAAGAGCAAAAGCATATAAAATAATGCAATTTATTATGAACAATGAGTGATTTATAAATGATTATGTATGGTACAGGATTTCAAGCTTTCTTAGGCTTTTTAAGTACAAGTCTGCACTCATTCCCATCAGGACATCATAGTATTAAGCTAAAATAAATAACCATAGTAGCAGGACAGGCTACCATTTGCTGCAGAGAGAAAATCTCACATTTTAAATCTGTGCTGTCCTGGGTCTTAGCCAAAACACCAACAAAATTCTGCTCTACAGAAAACCTGCATAGCATGTAAATGTATTCTCTTAAGAAACTAAGGTTGCTTTCTTTTCTCTTGTGCTATCTGAGTACAGTCATTCACACATGTGAAAGGTGAGATTCTGGCAAATTCAGAAGTATTTATTCAAGGTTTATTTTGAGATATCACTTGGTAACTAAATAGAAAATGGAGTAGTGTCAACACAAAGGTAGAAATAAAGTATTTGAAAGCTTTAGTTTGATTTTTCATACTCAACTTACATCAATTTGACATGCAAGATAAAACACCATAGTTTGCCTTTTGTAACATTCAAAAAGCAAAAATGATGAGTATGCTCAGTGTGGTGTACCAAAATACAGAAAGCAAAGGATGGTGATGAGTGAATGTATCAAGCTAAGTTGTCTCTTGACTTTCTTACCTCATTTACATAGACCCAGTGACTATCTTTTGATGCAAGGTTGGTTTCCACAGCCTAAAAAAAATAAAAAGAAATATAATAGAAATAAATAAAACATAAAATATATTCCAGAGAGAATTTACAATTTAAGGTACTGTAACATCTTATGTTGAACACTTTATTTTCCATTGGCATTGTTTCAGTACAGTTCTTGGAGTTTTTTTCATTGCTACTTAATTGAGAGGAAATTTATCAGTTGCAGACACATTTCTCTGACTTCTGCAGTCAAACCAAAGTACCCTGTACCATGAAGGTAATCTGTAAATGAAGTATGAAGGCATATATCAGTATGGTGGCATTTCAGTATGATATGGGATCCTGTAATGAACAACTGCACTCAGAACATATGTGGTACATTTGTTTTAAGTTCTATACAATATTTAAGAGAGCGGCTTTGAAAGTTACGTGGCGTGCAGGCTCTTGTTCAACACTGTCAAAAATACATATCTAACAGTGATGACTATGTTGAAAAAGAGTGTTCTGTAGCTGAGAATTTGCTCTACCAAATAGTGTTACTGTGCTCTTTGTAGCTGTTGTAGTTTCTGTGGAGATACATAAGAGACATTACCTTCAGAGTGACCTACATATAATGAATTCTGGCAGACCAGTTTTCTTCTAAACATGCCTCCCAAATATATTACTTCTGCCTTATTACAACTGTTTGTTTAACTTTAGTTAACCTATTTAATTAAAATCATCGCTCTCAGACACTCAAGAGAAACTCGTATGAGTCATCATCTCTTCACATTTAAGAAAGACCCGAGAGAAAGTTATCATTGACATGGGCACTTTTTCTAGCTTCCTGGTATGGAACTTGGACAACTATTTCATACTATGAAGAAGAACAGTTCATCTTGTCAGACAGCATATTTATCAGTTTACAGATAGCCCTCATATTTCACTAGGAAGGTAAAACTGGAAAGGGACATCAGCACAATAGTCACTATTAGTAATGAGAATCTTGGTGGAAGGATGTGGCAACATAGATGGAAGTTTTTAATTGCCTCCTTTGATTAACAGAGATGAGTTATTCTGCAGTCTCATAAAGCTATACCAAGCATCAAGAGGTGTACACTACAGTGATTATGACAACGCTAATGTCCTGCTTAACACATAGTTAAACAACTAGTGTGGATTCATCTCACCTAATAAAAATGAGACAGTCTCAGCACACACTTGTATTTCAGGAGGTAGTTCATTACACAAAACCAGTTTTTCATGTCACTCCATTTTTTCTTCTATACCAATATAATCCTATTTATTGGGCAGATATTCTTATACCATGCTATAAAACAGCCCTATGAATCACTGTAATGTACTCAGTTAAAAAAAGACAAATACAAATGAACAAAATCCTTCTAAGTTACTGTTTTTTAAGCTGGATAATTTTACCACCGCTATCACTGTGTCCTCAAAAACAACTACACTGACAGCGAGAGACTCTACAGACTGCAGCTGGGCTGGGTAGGAACATCATCAGCCATCTTCCTCTTCAAACACATTTGCCTAAGGCTCTCAGATATTCTGCATCAGATGGGATGAATCACCTTTTCTCACGACACTGACTACAGATGACTGGCTGAGCATAAATGAGCATGATTTCCAAGGCTGAAGTGCAATGACAAGAAATCTGTTTTTAACATAGGCAAAGGGAGTACCTGATTCTAGCAAGAAGACAAAGCAAAAACTGGTTAAGTAGTCAACATCAACATTTTTAACATCACTCTTCATTTATAATGTTAAAAAACATACACGCAAATTACTTGCCTAAGTAATGGTGTTTCAAAACTGCATGTGTTACACAGCCTACATAAACAAGAGAAAAAACTGTGGGCAATACATGGATCTCAATCTATTTCTCATGTCCACAAGGTGAAGGACTCCTTTAAAGAGACAAAAATCCTTAAAAGAAAAATCAAAAAGAAGTCAAAGGAGAAAAAACATCACAGACAGTACACAGTGTTTCTCATCCTCATCAGGAACAGCATAATGGGGAATGTAACTATCCCTGGTGTCAAAGTAGGTGGGAACTGCTAGAGATGAGATAATCCTCTGCTCAATATGCAGTGAAAAATTGTCTATTTTGGTTAATTGCCTACTTAGCATTGCTTCTAAATTGACAAGAAAATTAAACTGACCCCTTAACTGAAGAATTGCAGCTCCTATGAAAGCTAATTGTAACAAAACTTGGAGCTTTTCTCCCCATTCTTCCCTCTAACGCGTTCTTCAGATGAAATAAAAATAGCCCTGTGTAGTAACATACAGAGGAAAAACAAAGTGCTGCCAACATGAGCTGAGCAGAACTAAATAACACTCAGGTGCAGAGTGATTGTGTTGGCTATATTTCTTGAGTGATCTGCAACAGTGAGCCATTTGTGTGAATGAATATAAGTCAGGGGTGCTGAAATAGCCAGAGAATTTCAAATGAATTACTCTAAGTTATTCTTCTGGGTCCATGTATCTGGACCAAGGTTTTTAAAAGAGAGCAACTAAATTTAGGATGTTCAGAGTTTCTCTTTAGTCATCAGAGTGTTAGCCCATTCAGCATCTACTACAAAAGTCAATGGCTTTTCACTCCATACACCTGAAACATTTAGAAACATAACTGCACGTAGAAACATAATCAGAGGTAGGCAAGTTTCTAACTCATTATAATTATCTCGTGGTTAGGGCTGCGGTGTATCCCATGAAGCATTACTCTATTGTAGCAGGATTAATTGCTAAAATATGGTGGTGTTTTTTGGTGAAAAACATACTAATATATGTACAAAATCTGCTATTTCTTTATATACAGTTTATGTATAGACAGTCTTGAGGGTAATGCCTCGGAAGATTTCTAATCTGCTCATGAAATAAACAGTACATTGGAAATTAAAGTGTATTCATCTTTCTTTAATCCTGGACTAGCAAGTAGCTTCCAAAACTTTGGAAAAAAGTTTTGAGAGACCACACACCCTTCTTCCTCCCCAACTACATTTCAACTACCAGATGCTAAAATACAGAATACAAAGTCAAAGAACCAAAACTCAGCTGATGGACCACTACTCACGACAACATATAAAAGATATTAGAGAACTAGGCCAGACTGGGGAGAGGCGAAAGAGAGCAGTGAATGTAGAAGACTGTTATTACAGGATCTGAAATCTCAGTGCTTGTATTTTGATCTTCTGTTTCTCCCTATTTTGCTCCTACTGCTAGTGCTCTCTGCTGAGAAGTTATAAACAATGTTAAAAAAAAGACTGTTCATAAAAAATGACCAAAAATATTATCATGTAGACATTTTTGATTATTTTTAAATGTACAAATTAAAATAATACATTGTCAAAAACCTATCTATTTTATTTGAACCACATGGAGAACAAATATTTACAATGCTTTATGAAGAAGTAACTCTGCTCATTATTTCACTACTGGCAGTTGTAGAATTAGAGAAGATAGGAAGGTAGGCAACAAATACCACGATGCTTAGAAAGAAAGCCATTCTGCAGAAAACCAAACAAACCACATTCAATCCCTTCCTGACCTTCTCCAAAAATCTGCAACCAAGAACCTTTCCATGCAGATAATGACAGGGAAGATTATTTTCCAAAGTACCTGACTGCTTGGCCAGGGTCAGCACCTCAGCATTAACAGTAAAAATCTGGGTTTGCAGGAGGGAGCATGGGATGAGTGTCCAGACACAACTGAGAGGTTTATACGCAGATGAGTGTCCAAACAGAAATGGGAAGGAAAATCATGTACCAGTGACAGCTGGATATGCTGAAGGCCTTAGGTTTCATGCATCTACATTACAGTTGACAATCTGGTGGTCTCCTAACTGTGTACTTGAGCAGGAAAGCCTGGGAGCCCTGTAAGCAACCCCAGGAATCAACAAGGAGCTGTCTTGCAGATGGCAAACACAGTTCTGTTGCATCTACAATTCTGAAAAAGGGTTGCTAACCTGAAATTTGTGATACAAAAGGAGAAGCAGTGTATTTTGCCAGGAAGAATATCAAAACAGGAAAGGATATCACTAGTTCATTCTTCCACCTTAATGGTGGGGATAAAGGGCATCACAGTTTTCCATGGGAAAAATAAAATCAAATGTGAAGTGGTGAGTTCACAATTGTAAAATCATTTGGAAAGTGTCCTAAGAGACACTAAAAGAAAACAAAAGCAGAGCTTTAAGACTAATTACAGCTGGAAGTAGAGGGTAGATACACCTACAACATAGAGAATCCAGCTTGGGGGCACTGACAGACAGAACAGAAAATAGACCAATAGGTCTGCAGAAAGAGTTGCAGCTGTGGACTCAAATCCTTTTCCGGGAGTAGAATGGTAAGTGACGAGGGTTAGCTTTGTTAATAGGGAATAAGTGAAAAAAAAGATAGAACTTCATCATGGGCAAAGAATTAACTCATCTGAGGGCCTTTGTCATCTTTCCCTTCTTCATATTTCTAAAGTGGCTAGTAGGACAATGACTGGTAAACTTTTCTTTGTTAATATATTTATTATTCATAATGAAACAGTAAGTAAAGAAGGGCTTGTGGAAGTAACCATGTCTAAATCTTGGCTCTTTGCAAATGTTTTAAAAGACATCATTCTCAACCCTTACAATTTATTACCTGCTCATTTTATACTTGTGCCTGAATAGGTTTCAAAAGAAAACTGTTTCCAGCTCCTACTGTCCCAAGCAAGGCTGAAGTCAGTGACTTCTTCCAAAAGCAGCTTTTATATTTTCCCTTCACATCCTTGGAGAAAGGATTTAACTACAGCCTTTATTACTACTGTTCCTCTCACAGAAAAAAAGTGAGGCAAATTTTTCAGGACCATTTTGAAATCTACTTTGTAATTCTGAGCCAAGTCTAGCTCCAGCTGCAGACTTTTGTTAGTAGGAGACAGACTTATATTTCAAAAAAAGTCTTTATTCTTGGGTTTGATGTCCTGGAAAAAAAAAACAAAAAACAAAAAACCCTAGGAATCAGAGAACTGGTTTATATTCCAAAAAAGTCATGACCAAGTTGGTAATGCAATACATCTGACAGTAATTAATTGCACACTATCAAAGTGCAAACTGTTTATCTAAGAAGCTGTGTATATGCCCTGGATATAAATACATGAAGATAGAAGATATGGCACAGTCCATTTTGGCAGAGCAACTGAGTTCAGTCTATATCCCTTAGACACTTGATTTATATTTAGAAATGCTTTCTAATAAAACAGCAGTTCATGTTCAGGACTCATTTGCATTGGGAATAAAGCTTCACAGAAGAACAAGATTCTCTGAGAGTAACTGAGATTCTTGTAATTCATTACAGACCTTCTTTCCTTTTCATATTAAATAAGTATTTCTTCGCTTCACGATTCCAGAGCAACATAACTCCTATAAAGCTTAATAGATTAAAAATAAATAAAGTATGCATTAATAGCAATAATAACGTATTTTTTAAAATGGGAAGGAAAATATCAGTCAAGTCTAATCTCCTTACAATTATATTTACAATGTTGTGAAGAATAGTCCAAAGATACAGGTTTTAAAGCTGAATGGCAACACTACCATTAGTAAGCTTTCCAGGCCACAGCACTACATCCAAACTCAAAAGCCATGACACTAAGACATTCTGAACTCCAAATTTTGAGAAGAAGAGATCTCAGTTCCAATAAGCTGTACTAGGAGTGTAAGTTTACATTTCCCTTTTAATACAGGTTAATTAAAATTTTTAAATGTCATTTCAAACAAATATGAAATTCTTCCTTCTCCAAATGTTAAGTGGTAATTTAAAAAGGCTCTATGACATACTTTTTCACATAAGAAAATTCACTGAACATGACCCTTCCCAACAGAAATTTTTTATGAAGAGTTGTACTTCCAATGAAAAGTTTTATCAAAAGTTCAATATTCTTCCTTTGCTGAACATCTTCCTGTAAACACGGACACCTACACTGACAAACACTTATTAAGCTGAGTGCATATCTTCCAGTGATCCCCACCTCACATCAGTGGTACAGCTACTTTCTCTATATTTACAACAGAAGCTGTCAATGCTGAAATCTAGTTCATATTAGCTACATAGAAGGCATTCAAGAACCACAAGACTAATGGGGCTTTAACATCCATATTTCTTGATCATTCACTGCATGTATTACTTCACTGTGCACTCCAACAACTGAGAGAGAACCATTTCCATTTGTTAATAAAATGTCATGCACACAAGAAGTAAACTTGATCCAGACCTTGCCCTGCTTTTAGTACACACTCCTACAGTAGATGAATGCTGACTAGAGTGTGTACATGACATTTTGCACAATATGACTTGATAATAACCCAAATGGAAATATAATAATAACATAACTTAAAATTGCACTAGTTTCTTGTTACATATATATTCACACACACACTGAAGACAGCTACCCAGAAGTTTAATCTTAATATAGAGAAACAATGAAGATGAAGAAAAGGACAAGAGGAGAAACTATGTGCCGCAACATACCCTGCTTACATAGCTGTGTTCCTTATTAATTATTGTAACCTATTACCTTGTGTTTCTGCTTAATCTATTCATTTTTTATAGGTAATGCTTACTATACTCAACCTCTCTTGCCATTCCATTTATGGCATAATCCACTGAATCGTACATGAAAGTAAAATACTGTATGTGGAGTTCTTCCAAAAGCATTCAGTAAGAATTTCCTTTTCAAAGCTCAAGCATCAAATACTATTTATAAACTTGTTACCCACTGACCATTTCACTGTCTGGCACAGTGATGACACTGGCTAATTGCAGAGCTGTCAGGAAGCAATATTTCTGTAAAGGCATAAATCTGATGTTAACTACAGAACGTAACCTCTCAGAAATCTTGTACCTACAATTTTACCAAAGTCTCACACTGAAGGTGACTTTGAAGATGCTCCGAAATATTTAAAAAAATGGTTTAATTTTTCTCACTTGGATGCTTAATTTCTTTTTGAAGATAACAGATGGTCACATCAATCTTCTACCAAAAAAGCCTCACGTTTCTAGAGAAAACTTTTTAGTGTTTTGTTAGGAAAGGTATTCCTGAAGGGCTCAAACTACAAAGAACAAATTAAACTAGTCAGAATTTCAGGTTTTTTTCTTTCTGCTTCGGTTCTCCCCATCCCCCATGAACAGAAATCATCTAAAACACTTCAGCATTTTGAGTTTACTTCTTGTTTGGAACACCTACATGGGGTTGACTAGACTTCTTTTTCAACATAAGCTTGAGAATGGTTCATCAGGTACAGATCCTCTGCAAACTAAGTATCAGCACAGGTGAATGCTCTCTATACTAAAAACAAACGTCCATTTCACAGCCAGGGCTAACACACTTCAACATACACCACCACTCTCAAACTCTTTGCCTTCTCAGCTCTACTCAGTATAGCTTAAGCTCCAAACTTTACCTTGCACTGAACTTCAATATGTGTTGTGCAGAGCATGATTATTTTGTAGATTTAAACAGTAAATGGTATAGTGTCATTAAAGAGAGGTGCAAACTTCTTAGTTTTCTAACATAGACACAACAGAAAACAGTGACAAAGTTTACATTCTTAATTTCCTCTTTTAAAAGTATACTTCAGCCTGTTGCAGCATGGTAGCTGAAACTCCCAAGAATACGTATCATATCATAAACTCTAAACTTGAAGGATCGACTACAGAGTCAGCAGATCTCTTTGGTTCCCATGAATTTAGGGTTTTAATGATGATTCTTAGCCTCTTTCATAACACTGCCAATCGTAACTCAAGGCATGTATTTCACGTAGGACACACTCTTTGTAAACTCTATAAACTTGGAAAAGTACATCCACATCAAAGGTTACCCTGCCCATTACCCCCTTATTTATCTGTTCAGGTAAATTCCTTAAAAATACTGTCTGGTTTTAAAGAAAAGAAGACAAGAGTCTTGCCTCAGCCTCAAACATAATCACTTTCAAACCAGTCCTTTTCTGCCTGCAGCATTCCTATTTTAAATTGCAAAATAAATACATAAATAAAGTAAAATCCTTACAGATGTGAAGACCTTCTTGTCAGTTATAAAGCAATTCAAATGCAGAAACAGTGCCACAGGCTGTGCGAGCACTAAAGAAGAGAAAGATCACCTTTAACAAGAGAGGAGTGACTGATCAGGTCTGTCAGCAACAAAAAAATACTTGCCTTTCTTTATACGGCATGAGACTCCTATGTACTGGTCAACTGATAACTCTCTGGCTGCTCTAGGAAGAAACCAACCCTTGGTGAGAAGTAATGGAAGAGACAACTCTGCCTTTACACCATCCTAATGAGAATGTAATGCTTTGCAAACAGGTAAGCAAAGACAGAAGTCCCCCAGCACTGTATACGTAGCACACATCAATGAGAGGTAAACACTGATAATTTAAACTTCATTTACAGGTTTTTCTTCTAAATAGGTACACAAATATTCACCATTTGAGTCATAGTGCTTGATGTTTGCATTCACGCTTTCACAAAGCTTGTAGAGATGCATTTGAGCCCATGTGGCTGCCACTTCATTGCTGCCAGTCTTTTTCAGCTGGCATATCTCTGACAGCAAGAGTGTTATATACAGTAACATATATATACACACACATATATACATGTACAATAGCGTGACTTGAACAGATTTGACTAAAAAAACATATTTACTTTTCCTAAATGCTTGCAAACAGTTATTCAAGAGAGTACGGTGAAGTTCTTAAATTAAGAATACATATTCCACCCTTTAAAAAATTTCTACTTCATCTAGCAGAAGCTTGCCTAGTGTTTGCAAAGCTATAAACAAATGGGTTTCTGAGAATGAACTACTCTACACGTCTGGAGCAACAGCTTATCTACCAACTCCAGGGAAAAGAGCATTCATAACAGATTATTCCTTGATTCTGTTATTGAAAACAAATCAATTTTAGCATTTTAACAATTGTAATTTTCTCCTCGTTGTTTCTAAGGTAAAATCTAGACAAAACACAGATTTGTCTTCAAATTACGATGCACAAATCCACAGGAAAAAAATATTGAAACTTGCATATTTTTTTTTTTGTTCTAAAATCCGAGCACATTTCACTTGTGATATAGCATCCTTACCACTGATTCCCATTATCCCATCCATACAAGCTAACGAAAGCAGCATACACATCACATACACACACACAAAAGTACACTACAGTGCTCCTGTTAGACAGTGTGATCATGAGTCAAATAAGGCCAAGTACAGCCAAGATTGAAAGCTTTGTAATGGCGGACCCTGAAGTAATCCCAAATTTCTGCAGCTATCCTCAGATTTTGAACTTTACATTAGCCTATTTTCCCAGCAGTTACTCCAGTTAAACCTGAGAGCTTTAACTGTTTATTTGGTATCATCAGAAGTGATTCTGAGAAATACCGTCAAAGGAGACAGACCTAGTTTCCTGAGAAAACTAGAAAGTGTGATAAACAGAGAGGTACTTAGAGAATGTTTAAGAAGATGATGACTTCCCAATCCAGAAAACATAATTATGGTGAAACAGTGTGAAAAATAAGGTCACGCACTCAGAGAACATAAAAAAAAACATTGCTATTACTTGAGACTTCATCAGTTGGAAAAACATGAGAGGCTTATTAGAGGTTTTTTCTCTGCTCTACCAATTTGTGCTCCCCTGAACAGTTTGACCCTAAGATGTATCAGCTAAAATACCAATAAAGAAAGTATTAATAATACCAGGGAGGATCCTGCAGTAACTAGTGGCATGGAAGTTGAACTTAATTTTGGATAGTTCACTTACGAGCAGCACAGTAAGAGAATAAGCTAGCCATATTTCAAGTACTATTTTAAGTATCTGAGGAGGATAAATGCCATTGCTATTGCTAAATTCTCTTGGGCATTATGGAACAAATGAATGGATATATATAGGATCAGATATATTTTGTCTGAGAAAGATTTCTAAGTATTATGGTGAGGTTTTGAATTCACTTCAAAAACAATAGTAGCAGGTCAAAATACAGACAGCTCTATTTCAAGAGGGTATGATCAGTTTACAAAAGCTATTATGGAATATGTATATACATATTACTGTGGCCTCTGCTCTCAGGGGGTGAGATCAAGTAAGGCAAGAACTCAGTTGTCATCTTACACTTCTGAGGCAGTGCAGAAATCAACCAGTAGCATTCCAGGTTTTATGATAAGGGCACTAAATATACACTTCATGCATTAGAGGCTACAGTAGAGCTAGAAGAGTTCATTTTGAGTTTGTGTTTCTATTAGGAACTCGTACATTCAAAACTTAATATATCACATGTTCCAAATTGCATCTTCTGGGACTTGGAAAGCTTGGAAGTTGTCAGTTTCAATGCAATTTGTTTTTCCAAATCCAAATTGTTTTTAAAAGATTAAGGTATTTTCATTTTATAAAGCACTAAGCACAAAAAACCCAGCAATCCTTTACCATTCTGATATGAATTGTCTGCCATAATATTTATTATTTACTAAAGTTTGATTGTCAGAGAAAAGGAAGTATTTTTTTCAAAGTCTACTTAGGTAGTTAAGTTACTATTTTCTGAATTCAGAGCTGAAAAGAAAACTAATTACTTCAGCTATGAGGAACTTGGCTCATAAAAAAAAAAAAAAAGATACTTCTTATAAACCATATAGTTCATGAAGTAATGATATAATATAGGATCAAAATTAGCTCCATTCAAGTCAAGGGGGACAAAATTACATCCTCCAGAGTCTCCTGTTCTAGAACATGGCTTCAAATCCTCCAGAACTGACAGATTTAGAAGCTTATATTAAGAAACAGTGCATACAATTGAGTAAAGTATCTAATTTAACAGGGCTTCACAGAAAATATCTATTACAAAACAAATACACATTAAATATAAGCAAAGAAGTCTTAGCCTTGACAACCAGAATTCTGGGGAGAAACAAAAACACACAAAACAAAAAAAAGAAACACCCAAAACCAACATGTGCCGTTTTCAAATGAGGTCAGTACAAGTTCCAAACTGGTGAATTCCAAGATGATATAGGATGAGTTTTCACAAGAATAGACAAGAAAAAAAGATAATATTGTAGCACTATTACATCTTCTTTCACATTAAAAATCACAGCACACAGTTCAAACACACGCTAAGTATCTCACACAACACATGACAGAACACATCCTTGTTCAAGGCCTTCAGCACTTATCCTGATTTCAAAAACGTGAATTCCTTTTTGCCTTCGGTACATCAAAGGGGTTAATCACAGCAAAGCATGTACTGAACCTGCAGTTTTCTTCTCCAGAGGTAGGAAAAGACAGCACACATTTGGAGACATTCTGTTAATAATGTTCAAATCTTCACCACAGACGCATTTTTAAAATCATTCTATATGGTATCACCATTTGACAAGTACTGTGACAATAGGCACTTTTGGCTGTCCTGTAAATCTGCCTTTCATGTCATCTCTATTACATCATTCAAACTGAAAACAAAACTTTAACTTACAAGAATTTCACTACAAGTTTGCACTTGCAAATTACATCTATTGTCTCATGCCTGCAGCTACTAATAAGCCTGGGGTTTGATTGTTTTCAGCTGAATGCCAGAACACAGCAGAAGGATTTTTCCTCCATGAATCTGAAGCTGACAGCCAAACTGTCTGGCCACAATCCAGAACTATCCTGTCCCTCTCCGAGCAGACAGACACAGCTCCATGCATATGTGCCTGTGTGGGTGTTCTCCCACAGACATCTACATGAATGGGTGCTTAGGGAGAGCACACAAGCAGGAACAGGAGAACTGTAGGGGGAGAAAGAGGTGGCCATGCTCTCACTGATGAGGGACGCAGTAATGGCCTACAGAATTACCAGAGAAATTTCCAAGCAGAGAGGTTATTTTGAACAGAGTTGTAGTGATACCATACTAGACACAGAATCTGAAAAAGTGACCTTCAGATCTTTCAGAAACTTCTAGGAAAACTAGGACAAAGTTTCTCAAGTTTGATGCATAATAACAACCGCCTCCATGTTATGTATGCTTATATATCCACACACAGGGACACAAATAGGTGTATATATATACTTGTATCAAATGTTCTAAACACAAGACAGAAATAAGAAGTCCAAAACAATTGCAAGATTGAACGTAGGTAATGAGAACTAAAACATTATAAATGTTTACACACGCACAACAAAGGTGAGCACGTACTGTGGCAGCTGCGGCCTGCAGGGCTGGGGCCTGGCGCTGACTGGCAGCTGCTGCTGGGGTCTGGGGACGAGAGAGAGCAACTCCTGCTCTGCTCAGCGTTTGTGCAGTTGGCCAAAGTTGCTGCTGCCTGCCTGTCTGTGCCGAGCACCACAGCACACTGTGAATCCGTGGTGCCCCGGCCCTGCGGGATGATAGGCTGCTGTGGGTGGGGATGGCTGCAGGAGCAGCCTGCAGAGCCGGCCTGCACCTCATGGCAGCCCACACCCAACAGCAGCATGAGAGCAGCACGCTGCTGCACGCTGCTCGGTGGCATTGAGCACTCGGCAGGGCAAAAAACTCCGTGCTTGCTAACATATTTCCCACGAGCAAAATACCATGCCACGCAATGAGTTAGGCACTGAGCACAAAGGCAGCAGTAAGAATGAGACATATTCATCTAATTGTATCTATCCTGTTTCTAAGCTAACAGGCATTCTGTGGTATGCCTGCTCCTCCTTACGTGTCAGGAAGAACAGCCTGTGAGAATCACATCCTGGAGTGGCATCTCAAGCAGGATTTTACCTGAGCAGTACAAGACTGACACAGAAGACAAACCAACTTATTGTAACCATTCATCTAGAGCACAGGATCTGTGTTAGCTGTGATAGCAAGAAAAAATGTTTGAGTATGTTTTGGCCACTAATATTTAAGATGGGCTCCATCTATGCAGGACCTTTTATTTATTTACTTATTTATTTTTAGGGATGGAAGGGTCAAATTATATGTTTACTTGGAAAGGAATATAAATCACTAGATCACACACTTTGATTCTCTTCTGCCTGTGTTTCATGCAATCACTCCCTTCTATGGCTTTAGGACAGAGGAGGACAACCTCATTTGAAGAGGTTTAAATATGCACATTTTTCTGTAATCGTTGGTCTGCATCTGGGAGAACAATGTGTTTCCCACCCAGGGCAGTGCTTCTGGGACAAGTGGCAAGAAGCCATTTCTCCGCTAGATTTGCTATTGCCTTGCCTTCGAAAGCACATTTCACCACTTCAGTTAACTGCGTCAAATGAGATACCACATGAGTGAGCTCTGTGCAAATTGCCTCTCACAGCAGTCTACATACCATGCTCAAACATCACCTTCCCTAACCTCCGATTGTTCTCTGTTTCTTTTCATTAAGTCCATTCAGTTCTTTTCTCTAATATCTGTGTCTTGGCTGACTGTCAGCTGACTTCTTCCTGCCCCTTTCAACGATCACAAGACATTACTCAGCTATCTGTGCTGCACAGCTGAAACAAAAAAGCTTTCAGTCAAGTGAAAAGACTGCACCACACTACCTACGCTATTACTTTGCTTTCCCTTAGCTACTCCATGCTCTCTATTTCTGAGGAAGATTTATTTCCCGAATTAATTACACGTACACAACCAGTCTTTATTCTGAAATCCTCACTGGCTACTTCCTCCATTGCAAGGCAAGAGACAGATGGAACTGCTTGCCCCTATCTGTAGATAAACTCTACAAACATAAACCTTTTCCTCTCTCCATATACCACATAACACTTTATTCCTACTGCCTCCCCACACAGATTGAAGAGTCTACAGCAGCTGCACAAAACCCAACACCAGACTTTCCTGTTCTTTTCAGAATGAAAGACAGAAATTGGCATTTTCAGCCACATGTGTGTTTGCTTATTTTCTGTGCAGGCTTAATAAGGTATATTAACAAATGACTTTTATTTCAAACCCAAACTTTTTTCATCAGTTCTAGTTACTCCGACAGCTTTTCTTGTTATACTCAAACCTTCTTGCACAGAGAGCTCTGCCTCTATGCTGGGGATAGAGGTAGCAGCCTACATGCTCTCAATGACTGTAACCTCATGCCTCCTGAAATTGTGCTGTGAGAAATGAACAAGCAATAAAGTTCTCACTAGCTTTCAAAAGTCAAGACAATCAAGCTTACAAAATGGCTTTCTTCCCCTTCTGTCCATCTAATTACAAAAGGGAAGACAGATACTTTTTCTTAGCATCAGTAAACAGGAGTGAATAGCCTTTGCAATCCTCAGTTCTCATTTAGCATAACTGCAGATACATAGTTATATTTATGTAAAAGCTAAGTGTATGTACATACATACCCTCCAAATAACCTCCAATACAAGGTACAGCTGCCATCCATGCCAAGTGCCAAAAAGTCATCAGAAGAATTATTCTCGCTCAAAAAACAAAATCTAACCAAAACAACTATCCAGCATTTCTGCATAGTTCTCATTTTAAATTACACTACTGAAATCCACGATGGATTAAAAGGGACTAACAAATGTAAAAAATGTAATCCCAGAATGGAATTGACAGAGCAAGGGGTAATGGCTTCAAACC
>VXAB01001513.1:21316-35917 GCA_013399175.1 Odontophorus gujanensis | reverse complement strand
CCGCCCGTGTCCCCCGGACGGGCCGGTGCCCGCAGCCCCGCGGCGGCAGGTGTGCGGGAGCCGTCGGGGCTCTTCAAAAGCTCCGTCCTCGCAGTCCTGCCATGACCCCACGCCACGCACCGCAGACGGACGTCCCCACGGCCACCTCGGGCCTGGGTATCCCAGGCCAGAGCCGTGCTACGAGCACCTGGCCTTTTGTTCTGCCTGCAAGCACGGCCCAAGCCACAAAATGACCAGAGCCAGCAGCTCAGGCCCCGCCAAAGTATATTTTTTATCGAATTCCTCACGGTGCAATTGCTGTGTTTGTTTGCAGCACGCTTCGCTTCCTGCCCCGTCCAGATGTGCTCTACCTGCAGCTGGTGGCCCGCCTCACCTGGCAGGCAGATGTGCAGCTGCCAGCGCCAGAATGGACCCTGGGACAGAACAGCCTTGTGTGACCCGCAGCCCGTGTGGGATAGGAGCTCTGCATTCACACCTTTATACCCTGCTTCTCCCTGCTCCCACAGCCCCGAGCGCAACGGAGGGATGGCGAGGACTGTGTGCACACAGCCACGGCTGGGGGCTGCTTCTATGGGGAATAGACAGAACGGAAAGTTTATCTCTCGGAGTCTGGGGAGGAAGGAAGTCATGTATGGATGAATGGCTTTTCCATGACAAACAATGAGGCTGCACAGACACGGTGTGATGTCACCCCAAGAATTTCCAAGCTGGCTTCAGATACACAAAATCCTTTCGCTGGTGGAGAAGAGCGTGTGTCACCTTTCCATTTCTACACAGCCAGTGGGAAGAACTATGGCAAAACAAAATAAAATCAAAAAGAAGATAAAAAAGGCCCAGCTGTTTCACACACATACACGCAAATAAATGACACAGAGGGAGAGGTGCACCTCCACCCTTCGCCCTCGTCATGTCTCCTCATGGGTGCTGAGGAAGGAGATGCTTTGGTGGAAAACATCTGCAACTCTGAACTCCAGCTCAAGACTTCTGCTGGCACAAGTGGCTGTGGATGATGGAGGTGCTGGTGACTTCCAAATCAAAAGCTGCAAGTGTTTGGCACGTGGTGTGAAGAATACCACCAAGGCCCCTTTCCTTGCTGCGATCTGTTACTACTTGCCCTACGGGTCTTTAAAAGGAGCTTTCAGTTCAGTAAACAAAACGCTTGGGTTCATGCACTCAAGCCTCTGCCGCCCTAGGCAACTGCCTACAGTGCTGCCTAAAATTAGTACCTCTGTTTGCCTTTGTTCAGTTTTCAGAGGTGACAACTGTGCCTGGAGCATGAGTTTGCCCACACGAGTGTTGGAAGTCATGCTGGAGAGCTCTTTCCCCATGCTGTTCCTGCCTCGTGCACCGCAGCAAAGATGCGAGGCTCCAAGAAAGAAAAGGGAGGTCGTGTCCATGAGATCATTCCCAAAGATTTGGCAGGAGGTGTAAAAGTTGCGCTCTGGCTGGAGTACAGCCCTGATAAATTGGAAAAGGAGAGCCACTCAAGCAAACTCCTTGTCCTATACTGACTGCTTTCCAAAAATGTGGGATGTCCCCACGCGTGACACGCATCTTTACTGAGTGCTATAACCAGAGTTGAAAGAAAAGGGTCTCCTTCTGCATAACTTAAAGCAACATTCCTGCATCTTGTCCAGCTTCTCCCAGACTGGGGAGAACTGGACGTGCATTCCTCCTGTTATGATCACGAGCCTCTTTCAAGTTCCTGTTTATTTCTGCGACTCGACTGTGGGTCAGTGCCTGTTTCTCATGCCTCGCAACGTCCAGTGCATCCAGAAACATTCATCGCTTTCTTCCTCTGGACTGACATGACACACTTAACTTGAGATGGGAAAAATATTCACTTAAGTAGAGTCTCCTCTGCTCAAGGAGCCAGCAGAGATACACAGGGACACACCCTCTGTGGAAGGAGGGTTTATGTGTGTAAATCTGTGCTGTGAGCAGCACCAAGAGATGTACTGTACCATACCACATTACTGTACCTTTGTTTCCAGCAGCCAGGCTTGGTTTTCACCACAGCTCTTACCAAGGCTTCAGGAATCTCATCAAAGTTGCACCTCTGCCCATTCTGCTCAATCAGTTGTACAGGGAATATAGATCTGTCCCTTGCAGCCCTCACCCAGAAACCACATCATCTGTTATCCTCACAACCCATTTGAGATTCTGCTGCTCCTTGCTGACAACCAGCACGACGCCACTGTGGTGTCACACTGGTGCCCACATTTCCTGACCTAAACATGCTATTTGATACATATTATGATTACTACTTCACCTGCAGCAGTCACTCCACAGCAGTCCAGCTTACAGAAGGCGTGACAAAGCCTCCTCCAAGCACACCAATGCCTATCTCTCTCCTCTTGCCTTTGCCCTGCCGACTTGGTGCACACCATCTATCACTGCTGTAAGGGCAGATTATTCCCATTTACATTCTGCTCATTTCTTTTGGTACTTGTGTGCTCAGTTTGATCTCCTGATATGCTCATGCACTACTTTTTTCTGCATCTCATCACCTGCCACCCCGCTGACAGATCCAGATTTCCTTCACCGCTACCTTGCTCTTTCATTTTTCCATGGCTGCCCTGGCCAAGGGCACTTGGTCTCACTGTCACCAGGCTGTGTCGTGCACAAATGCCAAGTCACAGCTGCCAGCCTCAGCAGCATGGTGACAGTTGTCCCTGGAGTGCCTAACCACGGAGAGCAAGAATGGAAGAAGACAGCGAGGAAAGGAGAAGTACTGAGAACAACGGAAGAGGCCAGACATTAAAAGTGATCTCAAGACATGTTTCTCCCTAAATTCGTGGCTAAGCACCCTGATGCTTAATAGAAGGCAGCAGCAAAAAGCCATCCCTGCAGGTACACACCTGCCTGGAAATCATCTGTGTTGATGATGGGCAGCCCATCTCAGCCCCCTGGTGAGAGTGACTATGAGGAGGCATCTGAGCAGGTATCTCAGGCCTGGCAGGACAGCATGGCAAAGTCCTCTGGTAGCACCAGTGAGGTGGCACAGATGGCAGACCAGTTTGAGGGAGTGTTTGAGGGAACAATTTGAGCCACAACAGCCCACAGGAAAGCAGCAGCTGGTTTAAGTATTTCTCTCCTAACTCTCACCTTGCAAAGCACAGGGCATCCTTAGAATCATAGAATCATGAAGGTTGGAAATGACCACTAAGATCACCCAGTCCAACCACACACTCACCCCCACCATGCCCACCGGCCACGTCCCTCAGTGCCACATCCACATGTTTCTTCAACACCTCCAGGGTCAGTGACTCCCCCACCTCCCTGGGCTGCCCGTGCCAGTGCAGCACCAATCCTTCTGAGAAGAAACGTTTCCTAATATCCAACTCGATTTAATTTCTCTCTTCTTCCAAATCCCCTTCAGAGACGTTCTTACACATCTTACACCTAGTGAAAATGATACTAACCATTAGCTAGCATGGCAAAGCACCACACTTCACCTTACAGAAGGGGCAAGAGAGGTGCAGGAAGGGCTGGGTAAGAAGTTCAAAACTGAATTTGTGGTGCAGACCTATCTCCCTTCAGCAAAGCTTTAATCCAGGTGCTCAGAAGTGAGCACACAGCCAGCCCTCCTGCTGAATGAGGGAAGCTTATAGTTTGCTTTCTTTCTCCATTCATCAGAGCACTGGCTATTTCTGCCCTCAGTTACATGTAGCTCCTGCTCACATGCAGTGCGTTTGAAAGGACAAGTAATAAACAAAACATTTGGGGGATAATGTCCCAGTGAACTGAATCATCGGCATAGCTAACACTGTTACCAAAGCAAAGAAAAAAAAAAAAAACATTTTCCAAGCATGCTTCCATAGTTTTAGTATTAAAACAACAACAACAAAGCACAGATAAAGTTGAAGCTATATATAAAGTCCTGTCGACACCAGAAGATTACAGTGATTTAACCAATTCCAGAGCTCATCTATCCTCTGTACCCCCACGTCTGTTCAGTGCAGGACTATCCTATTAATGCTGCATGCAACAGATTTAAGCTAAACCTGCTCAAACTGTTTTGGAAATAAAGTGCATATACATTCGTACCGAAAAGAAGATCTCTCCTCTATTTCAGTGTTGTGCAGGTTAGTCACCCTCCAAACCAATAGCAAAGCCTTCAAAATTAAGATTTGCACCGATTTAACAGAACTGTGCAGCACAATTGTTCATTTTATTTTTTCCTTTTTAATTAGGTATTAAGAAGAAGGGGCCATGTGACATTTCAGGGACAAACCATACAATCTTGTGAATAAATTTGCCAAGCATCCTGAAAGCTGTTTGCTTTCTTTGGGTCCCTACACTGTCTGCAGTCTCACCAGGCGAAAAGCTGTGACTCTTTCTCTAATTTCCAGTCTAAATGATTTCGTGGTCAGCTCACACCCATTTGTTTGTGTTGCCAGCTCATCCCTTAAAGCTCTGCACACCAAGACTAAGGCTGCAGCCAACAACAGGGTCTGGGGCCACGCATACCTCTACCTCCCACCCCTGGGAGCTCATAGCAGCCCTACGCTGCAAGACATTGCCCATCCAAGGTGATGATGTAAGCAGAAGCCCCTTGCAGATCCCACATTGCACTGGGGGAAGCTCTATCCTGCCAGGAGCTCAGCTTCAAAACGAGGAGTCTGATTTCAGGAGCACCCTGCAAAGCCAAGCTTCCCCTTTCCTGTTTTTAACACAAAAAAATGTTGTAACCACCAGTATTAAACTCCAAGGATTTAATCATCTGGAAAATGTAGGTGCTTATCTGACACCTCATCTGCTCAGAAAGTGCTGCTCAAGCCCGATGTAGGCAGCATACACTGGGGAATCTGGCCTTCAGACAGAGATGAAGGAGGGCAGGTCCACTTCTTACGACACAATGTGGGCTGATGTCACCTGTGAACGATGACAGGACCAGATGCTGTGTTACTGTTACCAGCTCTCCGGATAGTACTGGTAGAAGGAAACAAACAGCTACAAACAAGTTCTCATTCCTGGTCAAAATCCACCTGTGCATACGATTATGCACCAATCTATTAGGGGGCAGACGGCTTGTCTTAATATGTGTCTTCAGATGCAGTCATGGCTGGGAAGAAAGCTCGAGTGCTCTCCCATGGCCAAACTTTACCCTGGCACAGGTCACCCCTCCCTGCTCACACCACGCTGCACCACACCTTTATGCTGGCTGCGTTTCTGGCACTTAATGTGCACCACAGCAGTACTTCCAGTAGGAAGCACATACAGAGCCTGGGCACACACAGCCATTGGTGTCTCCTCACCAGAACTCATGTCTGGTGACTACACCAAGTGTCAGGTCAGGACCCTGTCTGCCTGGCACTGCTGCTGATTTGCTCTGCCATCTCGTCTGGGTTTTATCTGGGAGGCTGGAATTCAGTCTCCTTATTCATCCAAGGGAGATAGATTAATTTCAGGACCAGTATCATGACATTGCCTGTAGATGCCGTGATAGAGCCTCTGCTGCCTCCGATGCCTTTAAAGGTTCTTCAGTGACACCATGTAAATACAGTTATTAACACAAAATTCACAGTGAAACCTCAGGCAGAACTTCCCAGCACATGAGAACAGTCTATAGGTGACAGTTTTTTCCAAAGAAAGAAATGTGCATGCTCTTCCCTTGAAGCTAATGGGAAAACATGCGCCCAATTAAGCAGGGTTTGGCCTTCCAATTGCCACTTAAATTAAGAAAATTAAAATTACCTATTTTACGCTGACATAGAAAAGGACATTTACAGTACTGGAAACTTTTATTCCATGTTACCTTGAACACATTTATCCTCTCAGGACACGATGTTACTGAATATGCTGACTAGAAAAGTCCACGGAACTTCTGTAGACAGAACTCATCTGGAGTTAAATCCAGCTGGCAACGGGTCACTACTGGTGTTCCCAAGGGTCAGTGTTGTGGTCGGCCCTGTTTAATATCTTTATTGATGATCTAGACAAGGGGATTGAGTGTACTCTCACAAACTTTGCAGATGACACCAACCTGGAAGGAAGCATCAATCTACTTTCAGGGTAGATCTCCAAGGTAACTAGTGGCAGTGGCCTCAAATTGCACCAGGGAAGGTTCATATTGGATATTAGAAAACATTTCTTCTCAGAAAGAGTGGTGTGGCATTGGTACAGGCTCCCCAGGGAGGCGGTGAAGTCACCATCCCTGGAGTCATTGAAGAACCATATGGATGTGGCACTGAGGGACGTGGTTAGCGGGCATGGTGGTGTTGGGTTGAGGCTAAACTAGATGATCTTAGAGATCTTTTCCAACCTTAGTAACTCTACAGTTCATGATCCTATGATCTTGGCTTTGATAGGTAAACACAACATTCATGCAGTGAAGCATGACCAAGAAAAAATAGTGCATTTGTAGAGAAGGTGAGGATTGCTTGCCTTGCAGGTGAGGAAAGCATGCCATGTTGCATAGTATGGTGATATGAGTTCTTCCTTGTATGCTTATTTGTTTCTGTACAGCACAGAAACAGTGAATGAGGATATGAGTTATTCACTGTAGGTTGAATAACTCAAAAGAATAGCATCCACAAGAAATAATGGAGTGGATGGTATATTTTGCTTGGCTTATCTGGCTGGTAAATAGACAACCAGTAAATAAAGGCTCACCTCTTGCAGATGGTCAAGGCTCACTCAAAACTCCACAGGGGAGGGATCTCCAACAAGAGATCCTTCCCCAGTGGTGGTCAGCCCTTAAATGGGGTCTGGGAGAGGTGGAGCCAGACTCCACCCCTTCTGGTCACACAGTGCATTGCCTTCACCTGTGCTCCTGCAGCTGACTCAGTGCTCACCTCAGGTGATCAATCAGTGGTTCAGGACGTGATTCAACAGTTCCCATACATGCACCCACCCCTGGGGTGGGCACTGTGTAGAGGAAAGAAGGAATTGTCCAAGTCACTATTCTGCAGGGAAAGCATGAGATCCTAGTAAAGATTTATGCTGTTGCAGCAAAATAACTTCCTCGCTTGGAGCAGAAACCAGCCCTCTGGTTGTCTTTCCTTTACTAGTGCTGACATACTGTGCACAGTTCTTTGGTCAGGCGCGATGCCATGCTATACCAGGAGACTCCTCACCAGCAGACCGTCATCAGCATTCCCAGCTCCTCATCCACCAGCTCTGATATTCACAGTACTCACTGCCTCTGATAATGCATTTTGAAAGGTTTGCATGAGTGGCCCTCACGCTGCTAAACACAGAACAAAAAGCATTGTTATTTATGACATGAATGTGTCTGAAAATACAGCGGTGTTCACATTCACGAATACGTCCTAGAGAAGGCATGCATATGAGACATCTGAAAAGAAATCTGTGCGTGGTGCATGACAATTATAATATGTTTTCATTTACTCAGCGTCTCCTCCACACACAAGGGAGTATAACAAAATGTAACTAAACTCGCATATCCTTGCGAATAAGAGCATTTCATACAAAGGTTAAACAAAAAAATCTGTTTAATGTCACTTTGGGGATTAGAGGAAACGGAGTAAAACAAACACGCAGAACAAACTTTGAGGGGTTGCTTCAGGAAAAGCACGTGTGTGAGTGTGTGCCATCACATCTGCATATTCAATACGTCTTGCTGGGACAGCTAGGGGAAAATAGGAAGCTGGAAATTTTCAGTGTGGGAATTAGATGGAAGAATGTGAACCATGTGAAACAAAACACGGCAGGGCTGCCAGCTGACTTGCTAAAATGCCAGTGCTCTCTAGGATCCGCCGAAACACAGCAAGGCAGTGTCCCCAGCAGGCCCGGGCCCGAGGCCTGGGCCCACCAGGAGCTGGGAAGCACTGGGGCCTGGACTTCCAACATGTGCATTGTGCCTGGACCGCTGGGTACTGCACATCAGGCAGCGGGAGCCCAAGCACCTACTGAGGCAGGTGCACGCCTCCCACCCAGGCCTTTGGGTCTGGGTTTCGCCACTGATGCAACGGGGCTAAAACTCCCTCAGAGCAACCAGAACTGCTGCAGAGCTCATGGTACAATTGCTCACACAGAGCTCTGACCCTGCCAAACAACACGCTCCGCAGATGCAGAGGAGTATTATTTAGTTACCTGCCACTTCCCACGTCCTGGCAGCTGTTGCCATTCTATAAATATTTTCAGAGGTTTCTATATATCTAAAGGTTTTTTGTTTACGTTTCCCGCTTTAGGGCATTAAGAATAATCTTGAGACGAAAGGATTCGCTGTTCCAAGAGGAACATAAAGAATACAGCCTGCATTTGCTGGCAAAAAGCATGGAACAACAACACCAACAAGACTGGGAAAATAGTAGATCTCAGGGGTGAAATAGTGGAAAGAAAGCTCCTTTTCCATGCAATGTAGTCAGCTAGTATGCTGGGGAAAAAAAAGAAAAAAAAAAAAAGGACTAAAAGCAGTATTTTGATCTCACATTCTCCTATGCATATACATATAAATAAAAAAACTTGGGAACCATCTTGATTAAAGTGTTCTCATTGTGCATGACAGGGTCTGGCTACATGGCTACACGGAAGACTAACAAATACGCATCAGGCCAAGGGTTCCTTTTTCCAAAACAAGTTGAAAGAACCAGCATAAAGCACTGACTTTGTTTTACTTATTGAACTTCCACCACCAACATTACGATCTCCATCCTTTTCCCTACTCTTCTTGTATCTGCTCTTCATTTTAGCCCCCCCCCCCGTTTTCAGAGACTTTCAAGATTTTTTGTCATGTCCTGACAGACACTGAATTTAGGCCAATGTAGCAGTTTGAATGAAGTTTTAGAGTGTCTGCATAGTGTCACAAAGTGGAAACTAGAATTGTCACCACTTCTCTATGTATCTATTGGATTTGCAGAATGAATGAATGAATGAATAAATAAATAAATAAATAAATAAAATTTTTGGGAAATCAAGCAAATCTGGCAACAACACTTTCTGAACTACTACTTTTAGGAACACAGAATCACAGAATAATTTGAGTTGGAAGGGACCCTTAAAGGCCACCTAGTCCAATCCCCCTGCAGTGAGTAGGGACACCCACAGCTTGATCAGGTTGCTCAGAGCCCCATCCAGCCTGACCTTGGGTATCTCAGGGATGGGGCACCCACCACCTCTCTGGGCAACCTGTGCCAGCGCCTCACCACCGTGACTGTAAAAACTTCTTCCTTACATCCAATCTAAGTCTCCCCTCCGATGCTGAAGTTACGTTCCTTCGACTAGAACTAAGACAAATCTCCCATTTGAGATTTTATTATTATAAAATGAATTACATTTTATAAAATGTAATTCTGCATTTTTATCCTGCATTCCACATGAAATGACATTCTGTAATTCTGCAGTTTCTTCTCCTTCACACTGGGCTGAAACTGTGGCAATGATTTTTGCAGGGTTTTTCCAAAACAGTACAACCTTATTTTTCAGTTTTCCTCTAAAATCTTAATTGGAGCCAATGCTCGTAGGGCAGGTGACATAACTCCGTCCAATTCTAGTGAACTGCCAATTTTAGAAGGCTATTTACTACCTGAAAATGTGCCGGTGGCTGGGGTCCAGGGAGGGAGGAGTTAACAGTTAAAATCAACACTGCAGTAATCCTTGGGTACAGAAATACTGTGTTTTAAGAACTGTATGGCTACATCTGCACCTTGGGCTGAGCTTACCTTCTTGTGAGGTTACCTCTGACTCTACTGAAGAACTTATGAGTAAGCCTCCCATGGATGTTGCTGCCAAGTGCCCCCAGAGCAGGATCTGTGCAGGTGTGGATGCTTCTCTGTCCTTGGAGTTACTGATAGAAGGGTCGGTGGCAAGCGTCCCTCATGTCCAAATAACCGTTGCTCATAAGCTGGCCAGCACCGCCCCATCTACCCTTCCGGCTCCCGCTTTTCTCCCATTTCAGTCAAAGGCCAGAATGTACCCTCCTCTTGTTCCAGCTGAATGTAACACAGTGTTTGCCCTTCCCTGCTGGGCTTCGGCCCATGCAGCTGCTGGAGGCAGCCTTCTCAGCATGCTGCTGTGACAGTACCACACGGCACCGCACCGGAGCTGCGGGGCTGCCCGCTTCAGCTCCGCTCGTAGAGGTCTCAGAGTTCAATCCCCAGGAATGGCTTAGGAAAGCAAGCACTACCTGAAAGGCTTCTTTGTTTTTCTGCCACTGTTTTTAATAATAATGATTACATCAGATACTTCCCACCATCTTGATCGTCTTTGGTACTGCTAATCAAGGACAGGCAAAGCCCAGCACTTAAAACAGCACCCGGTGCAGCGAACTGCAAGCGCTGAGGTTTGAGATTTTACACCCTGCTCTCCCAGAACACTTTCTCTTTGATGATTTTAGCCAGCAGATACTGAGGTGCATGCAAGCTACAACGGGTGTGACATGCATGGTAGAGCTGTGGCCAGGGCCCCGGCCACTTATCCCAGCCCCAGTCAGCTCTGTCACACAGGAGCAGATGATAGGTGATAGGTATACGACAACCAAGCACAACTGCAAGGACCGTAATCATTTTGGTTCTCCCAGTAATCCTTTCATTTGGACTTGCTTCAATCTGCTGCGGCAGTGACAGTCAGTAGCCACTTTAATGGCAAAATGGGGAATATAATCCACAAATCCCATGCTTTATATCCTCTGACCATTCTTCCCCATATAAGCAGTTATATTCTTGGCAGTTACTGACTGAGAAGTAAAATCAAAACCTGGATAAAAACCTCTAATCCCATAGGCTCCAATTCAGAGTTGGTGTTTGCGCTGAGACATCAGCTCTGAATTTCACCACAGTACACACTGTATTTTGGATAAGCCATCCCCAACGCCAGAAAATACACGGCAGAGCAGAATTACTTTGTGCAGGAGGAACTGCATAATCCTAAAACACAGACTCACACAGCACCTCACCTTTGGAAACACAATATCTGCCATTTACAAAGCACTGCTTCTTAAATTCTTTCTAAGCACACTGTGACCTAAGCTTCCCAGCAAAGCTCTGCAACGCTGAAGGATCCCAATGCTACAATTTCTAAATAACCCAGTAACGAATTACACTCCCTTGATGATGCCTTGTCAAAAAATGATCATGACCAATATGAATTCCAAAGGGAATCCATTCACTTAGCAGCTCCATCTTGATTTACAGAGGTGCATATGAGTGCCATAATACAAGTATATACACTTACTTACGCATCTAAAATATGCACATGACACATATTCTGCCTACACTTAAATGCACTTGTCTTAATAGAGATCTTTGTCAGTAATTACTGGTTACGTTCACAGAAGAGTGGTAGGGGATCATTTCTTCTTTGCATTCAAGCAAAGAAAGCACCATCTGAACCACGTCATCGCTGCTCTCTGACACCCTGCTAAGCACTGCAAAGCCTGACAGCAGCACCCCGCCTCACGGGTAACGCTGACGCCGCGTATTCTCTCCACAACAAGTCCGCACCCTCACTCATCGTGCTGAGCCACACTACCACGATTCGGGGATCAGCACTGCCAAGAGACCGCTTTGCTCTCCTCCATACAACAAAGCCATTTCCCAAACGAACTCTCAAGAAGTTCCTTCCATGAAGCCAAGTGGAACCAGTTTAAGACAACGGGCTGTCTCAGTCTGAGCTGAGTGCTGTGGGCACGCTGTAGATGTGATGGAGAAGGTCTGGAGATCAACTTGTGAAGGACAACTGCAGCCACCTGGAGCGAGGCAGACCCTAGAACCCAAATTCCAAAGCAGCGTTAGCAGAACTCCTCCTTAAGCCAGACCAATTTTTTTTAGGAAGGAGAAATTTCCCAATTGCAGCCTGGGTTGTGGAGAAACACTTTAAACTGAGAAGCGATGCAGTGGTGGGCTGGACAAAAGGACTGAAAAATGCAGCACCAGCCAGCCACAGGAAATTAGCTAACGGGATTTATCAGGCTACACCCAAACAGCACGGGCCTGCAACCTCTGCACCAAACGCCAGCAGCTCACATCCATGCCTTGTTTTTTTCCAAGGGTGGGAAAGGAAGCACCAACACTTTAAATATCAGCCTGGATCTCCAGAGCCATCTGCATTATAAGATGACGAAGGGTTGGGCTGCAGTGTTGAAGCGGTTTTGTGCCACTTCTCTCCTGCAGTCCCAATGGCCACCACCTATCAATAAGAAAAAGCCAGAAGCCACGAAGATTCCTGTGGGTAAACTCATGAGTTTTCCATTCCAGGAAGCAGTAACAACACAGAAAGCACATGGAACAGAGTGCTGGAAGAAAAGAGAGGGAATGAATCTGCATTTGTTATCTCTTCAATGATCAATTGGAGCTAGGCATGGCACAGAACAAAACGCTATCCCACGAGCCGAGAAGCAAACGAAACAAGCAGGGAGAGGCAGGAATGGAAACTGCAGAAAGACCTGGCGGATGCTACACCCAACCATGCAGTGAGAGATGCACAACAGAAGGACTGCTCCCAGTTACTGAAGTCTCGAGTGAGTTATGCAGATCCTCCTGAACCGCCGCCAAGCTAAACTGTCCAGCCTCTGCCGAACACTGGTATAACCAGGGGGAAAAAAAGAACGAAATATTTATCTGGTAAGTGCTTTCAAAAAGAGAAAGCGGTTGTTGGGAGCTGCTCAAGGGGCTGGAATGTCAGACACGGCTCCAGAGGGACAGATCAGCCGTCAGTGCACGCAGAGGCAGGCAGAGATTTTTATTAAAACTCAGTTTATCACACGGTGATTACCACCTCTTGTTTGTACCGTGAGATCATGACAAACATATTTTCTTCACTCCTGGAAACATAAAGTCAGCTGCACAGCCATGTGATAAATCTGCCCTTTTCATGTACTTTTACTTTTCTTTCTAAACCTCTGTTTCCAAACATCTGTCACTTTGATAGAGCAGACAATAAAAACCTACCAGGGATATACTTCATATCTTTCCTCCAAAGAAGAGTCCAAGCTCCGGGGCTGTTTTGTGTAGCACCTAAATCTTAACTGTTTGCAAGGAGGCACAGGCAGCTGAAGCATAATGTGTGAGAAAGGGAACTTGGGGGTCTCAAAAAAAATGCCTGTAAAGCGTGCCCTTCCCCGCTTCCCCCAACTGTGGTTTCAAAGGAAAGGCTGAGGGATGGTAAGTGCAGCATTACTTCCATGGTAAGATTCTGCAACCAAATTTGGGATAACACGGTAGCAGCTTTCATTAGCGCATTCTCAGAATGACTTGTGTAACTCACGTGTGCTTTGCCAGCTATGAGTAATGCAGCAATCACCAGGAGATCCCAACACCACCTCTGTGCCACTTCACTTCCACGTGCTGCCGGATCCCTGCTGGACTCAACCCACTTCTGAGCGGTCCTTCTTCAGCTGAACCACCGCTCTTCTCCGGGCTGAGCAAACCCCAGTCACAAAAGCATCCAAATAGTCTCGCAAAGTTCAGACCTGACCAGGTGACACCTGGCGTGGCGTCCACAGCCATCAAAAGCAGCCGTGCCCTGCGCTGGATCGCCCAGGAGTGCGGATTTGATCGGGATCAGGCTAAGGCATACACCTCACTCCTGCTCAAAGAGCCAGAGCGCACGGTGCAGAGCCAGAGCCAACGCTGGCTTTGGGCCAGCTGCAGGGGCGCAGACGATACCCGATCCAGCTGAGGCCGTGCTCAGTGATACCTGAGCCGGCACAAAGTCTGCTCATAAAAATTTAACCTGTCAGGAGCGTCGCGAGCTGACTGAAGCAGGCAGAGTGAATGAGCAGCAGGTCGGCGCGTCCCATCGTGTGGCCGCACGGTTGTACTGCTGGGCTCCGTGTGCTGCCAAACCACAGCCTCGTGGTGGTGGTGCGTGTGCTTGCCGGGACCTCGCGGTAGCATCGGGGCCTGTGAGTCCGTCAGCTCCCACTGCCTCCAAGGAAAGGCAGGAGCGTTTTGACCTCTGATTAATCAACTGATGCATGTGAGGATGGAGCCACGGGTGTTTCCGCAGCAAAGTCAGGAAATCCAAGTCGAGCCCATTCCTGCAGGCTGTGAAAGTCTCACTGCAACGAACGTGACAGAACCAGGCTAATTTCTCTATCACTTCAGCGATGCATACGGTATAAAATGCACCCCACCGTGTTGAACGAACAGAAGCTTTATTTTTTTCTTTACAGCACTTTGGCACAGAAGACCAGCGCTTCAGAGGCACTCCGAGAAACCTTACCTGCTCCGCAATGGAGGCTACACACACACAGGAAACGCGGATTTCCAGCACTCGTTCCCGACACGGCTGGAAATCGCTCAGCTTTCGAGCACGTTCACGCAGTTCCCGAGCCGAAAAGTTTTTCCACGGCCCGGCGGCCCTACAACAGCGGCCCTCGTAGCGTCCCCACCGCCGGGCACTCAGAGCCCCGCGCAGCAGCCGGGCAGAGGGGCTCCGCGCCCGCACTCCCATGCCGCCCAGCCCCTCGGCTCTCTCCCTCCCTCCCTCCGAGCCCCGCAGCCGGGAATCCCCGCCGTCCCCGCGGGGAGGTGCGGCGCGGCAACGGTTAATGGCGGGGCGCAGCGAATGGGCCGCGCTGTTGCCGGGCGACGGCTCGGAGTGTTCCGGATCGTACCATTGCGCAAGGGCAAGGGGAGCGCCAGCGCCGCCGCCAGCCCGGCCCGGCCCAGCCCAGCTCAGCGCAGCCTCCTC
>VXAB01001512.1:0-20685 GCA_013399175.1 Odontophorus gujanensis | reverse complement strand
CCCGCCCGGCCCGGCCCCGCCGCGGGCAGGAGCAGCCGCCGAGACCGCGCCGATGGAAGAGCGGCTCCGTGCCCGCGGACAGCCCGGCTCCGCTTCCCGTCCCGCTGCCGGCCCGGCGCAAGGCGAGCGGCGGCCGGGGCTCAGCGAGGGGCTGGCCTGCTTCCCTCCTCCTGTATCCCCGCAATACAATTGCTGTTCAAAGTTTCCCGCGGTGCCCAAATGCTAATTAGTCTAATACATTTACTCCAGATAATTGGTGCAAGTTAGCGTTAACTGCAGAGCGGAGAAGAGCGGGCGGCTGTCGAAGGGCCGGCGCTCTCCCGGCCCGGCCCGGCCCGGCCCGGCGGGTGCTGGGCGGCTCTTTGGGGACACGGCTCCGCCATCGGCACGGAGCTGCTCGGAGCTTTCACCAAACGGTGGTTCCCTCCCCCCCTTAAATGGGAAAAGGACCAGCGCATAGCGCCGGTTTGGTGAATGTAAAACGAGCTCTCGTTGTGAACTGATGAGCACGGGGAAAGGAGAGAAGGGCAGCGCCGTGAACCGCACCGAGCAAACTTCACTGATAAAAACCCCTTCGGCCGGGAGAGGCAGGAGGCGGCGGGAGGCCCCAACCCCGGCCCCCGCCCGGCCCCCTCCGTCACCCGACAGTCGGGGAGAGGGCCGGGGCGGCTCCAGCAGGGCAAGCGAGCCCGGTGCCGTCACCGCGATCAAAAAGCACCGGCGCTTCCACGCACGTACTCCACAATTATAGATTTCTAACAGCTGCACCTCCGACTCCGCTCGCTGCAATCCGTCAGCAGCCAGGTGTTGGGGTCTGTCGGAAAGAGAGCGGGGGAGTTCCGTGCGCCGGAGCCTTAATTGCAGCGCTGCGGCTTTCAGCTCTGAAAGTTGTGCGCGAGGGGTTCTGATGCGAGTGATAAAATGAGCGCTTAACGTTATTATTGCCGTTCTGCTCAGATACTGTCAGCGACATTAATGACAAATGGAAACGGCTTATTTTATATGGAGAGCGGTGCTAAGGAGGGCTCTCTCCCCGGCTTGTTAAATATTTGACCTGGCAAGTGTCACGGAGGATTTTGATATTAATCTAGGAAATTTGCTATTTTTTCTAATGGAGATTGACTTATGGACATTAATGTTTTTAGGTAAAAGGGCCGCGTTTGTTATTTCGTTCCCCCGTTCCGACTAGCTGGATGGCTCGAGGAGCTGACAGCAGCCGCTGGTCCATGCCACCGAACTAAAATAATTTCATAGTGAAAAACCAGCTCGGGAGGACAAGCAACAGAAGGGCAAAACCCATCACAACCCCAAACTCAGATCAATCTGACCGGAGTCAGGCATACATTAGTTTAAATTAAACAGTTTCATCTTCCTCACAAATCTTTTTTGAACACTAAAGATAAACTCATGTAATATTTAAATCAACTCCTGTCAGACGCTAAGTGCAACCGAAGAACCAAAATAAAAATTAATGACTTTCCCGCTGCTCTGCGAGGCTCGCTCTGGGTGCCGCTTCGACAAAATACTTCTGATAAGCGACGCTTAGAAAAGAAGGGTTCTGTTTATCTTATCTATGGGGAAATGTAATTAAGCCGGTTTTATGAAACAATAAAACACAGACTCCACAGACAGCGAAGGAGTTCCTGCAGTATATCTCGGCCTATATGGGCATATGTATCTTGGCTTGTGCGCGCAGGTCGATACCAAATACACACATCCATGTTTGCCTTCCTGATTTCCGAGCGCTCAGAGGACGGCGGAGCTAAGCACGGGGATGCCTCTGCGACTGGGGGGGATTTACTCAGCGATGGGAGGCCCCGTTTTGTGGGACGGGGGAATTCACTCCCCGCCACCTCCGAAAGTACCCTGAGCGCAGCGGCCCGGCCCCGCTCCCCTGTGCCGGAGCTTTGCTGAGCCGTGCGAGCTGCAAGCGGGATGGCCCGGGAGAGCGGAGCCCGAAAAGACCCATGCTGGCCCAAACAGGGGCACACGTGCATTCCTGTTCTGTGAAGTATAGATCAAACTCTGTTCTTTCATCTTTAGAAAAGACGGAGAGAAATACTGCCTTTCTTTTATACTGTTGGCTTTCGCTACAGGCTTTCGGTAGGGCGCCGTTTGGTATTTTTTTTTTTTTTTTCCTTCCTAAAAAGAGCGAATCTGAAGTTGGAAAAGATCTGGAGACGGCATCACCAACTCTCCTTTCCATCCGGGCCACGGGAATCACCCCGGATACTTTCAGCCCCGAGCTCAGACACTGCCCGACGGTCCCACAGCCCCGGGTAGAGGTGGCGGATTCCTTCTGGGGCTCTCCCGCAACTCACTACGTGGCAGCTGGGCCAGACTGCCTTTTCAAATAATAATAACAATAATTAAAAAAAACCCGATAAAATAAAAACGTTGCGAAGAAGTATAAAAGTGTGAAAAGAAACAAGACGGACCCTAACACCGAATGCTCTCACCTCTTCGGAGGTAAGCTGCTTAGGCAGCAGAGACGGGGCTGAAATTTGAGCGCGCTGTGCATTCGGGTTGTGCACAAACGCGGACAGGCTGTCCCGGTGCCGGCGCTCCCAGCCGGGGCCGCCAGGTGCTGCGACACGGACCCCTTCTGCCCTCACGTCTGAAATCCATCCCCGCTCCCATTGCAGCCAACCCCGTCTGTCCCCTGCGTGGAACAAAGTTCAAGCTTTGGATATTGCAAGAAGCCTCGTGTGTGTTTTTTTAAATTCTTATTATTTATTTAATTATTTTTCTTTTAGTCTTCAGATGAATTAAAGACAACCTGACAATGCTGTCATCTGTCTTCAACGTCACATCAAGGCAAGCTGTAATGATAACAGAGCAGCAGAAGGACGCCTACTGAAACCTGGAGGATATATATACGCATACATACACACGCAGATATATATATATGCCTCAGAACAGTTCGAAAGAACAAAATAAGATCGCTGCTCTTAGGCCATCGCGGTGAGAACGTCTAACAACGATTTGTTTGTAAGCAACAGCCTCACGTTTCCCGCTTTACTGAACGAGCAGCGTGCTCCTCGGTTCACACCACCGCTGCGGGAAGGGGCAGGAGGACGGGGCAGGCGCACCGCACCTCCCGTTCCCCAACTACTACGACCAAACGGGAACGCCAGCACGACGTCCTCCCCCTCCGTGCCCTCGGGCTCGCGCTTCGCTCAGCGGCCGCTTTCCTGAAGCTCGGGGCCCCGAGCCCCCTTACGCTGCAGCGGGCGGGAGGCGGCTCCCTTTGTCTGCGGCCCGGCGGGGCTGTGCCGGCGGCGGGGCGGCCGTGGGGTCCCGCCCGCCAGGCGGCGCTGCCGGGCCCGCCCCCGCGGGGAGCCGCGGAGGAGTGCGCCCGCTCCGCTCGGCTCCGCGCAGGGCGCCGGGCGCGGCCCCGGGCACAGCGGCACCGGACGGGGACGAGGGCGGCCCGGCCCGAGGGAGATCGCGCGTGCGGAGGCGGCAAGGATCGCGGGGCTCATCCGACGGGAAGTATCGCGGCGTAAATGGATGTAGAGAGATGGAAGCAGATAGGCCGGACTAAAGGGAAAAAGAAAAATGTAGCGTTGGTGATTTTTTTTTTCTTCTTCTTCTTTTTTTTTTTTTAAATCACTCTTGTAATCTCATTCAGTCTGAAGGGTAAATAAATTGCAGTTGTATGAAAAACAATTGGCGCTACATGTGTTCATAACAGATGGGATCTTATCACAGTTTAACTGTAATAAATTCTGACTTCTGGAAATTGTAATCTTTGCTCCATGGTAGATGTTGTCTCGTTTCTGCTGTAATAACAGCGCTGCAAACTTCTGCGAGCGAGAAGAAAAGTTTCGGCGCTGGAGCAGCTCAGCAGCCCCGCATCCTGCGGCCGCCGTGCTGCCAGCGCTCTCCCCAAGTTTTGCTGAGAACGCCCTCGGAAACCAAAAGAAGAGAAATGCTGGCGCCCAGGGAGGCGAACAGCTGATCCTTCCCCCGTCGCCGACGTTATTTACCAAGGCCAATGATCACGGCCCTTAAAAGACACGCAGAGAGGCTAAGAATGAGCTCTCTGTGTGGAGCAGCCCTGGCAAGTGACAGATCACGCTTCGGTTCTCGAGCGCAGAAAATGTCAGAGGAACGCAGCTCCCGAGGAAGCAGAGACCAAAGTTCAGATTAATCCCCCGCGCTTCACATCACAAAATTAAAATATAAATTTGAATAACCACCGAAAGAATAAAATTATAACAATAAATTGCCAAAATTCACTGAGGCTGGGGGCTAATTATTTTTCCCATCTCGGGTTCCCATTGGTGTTTATCAAGTCGCAGGATAAATGCTTGTAAATCCATTCAATTTCCATAAATTCTTTCGCCGCCTTCTTTTTGGCCAATGCTTTTGCAACATTAATTGATTTTATTGCACTTTCTGAAGTCACTGTATATTACGCTCAAGCAAGTTTGCTCTGAAGGCGTTGCTCTTTCCATCGTCGCATGAAAGCCGGGAAGGGGAATTAGTGAAGCCACCGCAGCCTCGAGTCGCCTTTTTTTTCCCTGCTGTGATCTTGATGGCAAATGCGAACTGCAAATTACAAGTTTCTAATAATCTGCGCTGTTACAGAACACAGCCCCTGTATAGCCGGTGAGAAATTAGCATGAATGCCAGCAATGCATTTCCCCATTGTTTCTGAACCGGGTGTGGGGTGGAGGGGTGAAACGCTACCGAGCGACCGGGATCAAACAGACCGAGGAACACTTACGGCGTGAGTCATTACCGCTACTGGACAGACAGTAGTTATTTTTAGGAAAGGATTTTCGATGTATTACTGCAAGTTTAATTCTCCTTAGAAGAAGTACGCAGCCTTCAGGTTTCGCAAACCCTTCTCCCCTTCCCCCCTCCGTCTCCTTAGGAGCACTACGCCCAAAAAGCCTTCACTTGGTGGACTTCACTCAACACCAGCAATAGCCCTGCGGTCTCCAGCTGGGGTCCCCGAGCTGAAGCTGCTCTTCTCCCTGCACCCTGCACCCTGCACCCCGCATTGGACAGCCCCGGCCCTGCAGCTCCGGTGCTGCCTGTGGGCCGGACCCAGCTGGGCTCCAACCACCCGCAGCCCTGCACAGATGTACTTGGAGGCACGGTGGTGACACAAGAGCCTTGTTAAATGGATAGGGATAACTACAGGAGGTGACAGAAAAGACGTGCAGGTTTCAGGTTGGACAGCAGAACTGACAATAAATACGAACCTATCCTTCCACATTGCAGGTTCAGCATTTGTGCCCCACCCTTGCCTTCCTTCCCACTCACACTTGCCACTCACCCACTGACTTGAGACGCTAAGCATAAGTAGCAAGCTGTTACCCGCCTGCAGCCCGGCCCCAAGGCTACCAGCCCTGCCAGCCCCAGCCCAGCCCACCCTACTTGCTGAGGCACCTCTCCATTCCCCCCTTTCTTGGGGAAGGAGCGCTAACTGGGGCTGTCCTGTCCCAGGGCAGAAGTCACTTGGTGCCCCTATCACCAGAAGGTCTTCTGTTTTGGCAAGCCCAACAGAACAAGGATTCCGAACCGCTCAGCTTTTCCCAAGCTTTTTATTCCCCCCCAGCCCCGGCTGGGAAAGGCCTCTGGTACACTGTATCCCACCATCATAGCTTTACAGGGATCCAGTGAGCTGAGATTGGGACACACTGTGGAAGTGATCCCACTCCTGACACCCTGCCAGCCATCACGAGACACACATTTGCAGCTGCAATATAATGTGGTTTCACTGAGGTCAGTAAACTTAGGACCAGATTCTCAAAACAGAGATCCACCTGACATTTGCAGGAAACCTATCTCCCCCTCTTGTACAGCTCATAGTCCTTAATCCTTTCTAGAAGAGAAGCTCTCTCCTACCAGCAAGGATCAACTGCCAACATCACCTGCTGCTTTTTCTTCAAGCCTTAAGTGCTCATCTCAACGCAGAATACATCAGTTCCCAGATCTGTAAATCTTAAGCCCACAGTTCTCGCTTATTAGGGTTCCTAATCACTGGGCTATTCGCATGTGGGAAAAATCCCCACCCCTCCTTTGAAGGCATTTCACTTTGCATAAAAATGCACTAGGCCGGGGGAAGGAGAAGGAAGGAAGGAGACTATTAAGTCTGCTGGTTACCGTGCTTGCCAAAGCCTGGAGCTCCAGTCTCCCAGTCAGTGCTCACAAGCAGATTTAATCAGGTTCCCACCAAGGCTTCCTTCACCCAAGAGAAAAGTGTACTACACGAAAAAGAGGTAAAACTTTCAACACCTCCTTTGCAACCTAGATGGTAAATTACAGAATTGGATACCTGTCTATTCAGGTGAAACAGGGATGCAATACTGACCTGTACCCACTAATCTGTTAGATAAATAACAGGGACCTTTGAGCAACCCCTTTTTAAAGCAAGTACAAGCCACCACTGCCATGTTAGGAGACAACAACCTTTGCCTAGCAAGGCCTTAGTAAAATTGCAAATTTTCACACCATGTGCATTGATTACACAGCAAAGAAAAATCGGTAATGAGGTTCTTGTAGTAGAATTTGCACTGCTTGTTAATGCAGTTCTCCTCTTTGGTCTATTTGTTACCTTGTCCGACTCCATAGGTAAGCACTGGTGTCCATCCATCCCATCTTACTGCTGCTCACCCAGTCAATGTCACTCTCCACAGAAAGTCACGACAGACAGAAGCAAAACAATTAAAAAAATATTAGTTGTCCCAACTGATGTATTTTTTTTTCTGAGATTCGATTACAAAAATAGTATAGCTATTTTTCATGGCAAAATACTTCAGTCTATGACTCCAGAACATTCAGGATATATGTATTTTTGTCATCCTCCTCCCCTATTCTCCTAGTTCCCTTCCCTTTGCATGATTACAATTTCCTTAAATATATATTGCACCAGCAGGCTGGGGGAATGTGTTCCAGATAAAACAGATGAGTAGAAATAAGTTCTTTTTCAGAAGGATCAGCTGCTAAATGCATTCCAGTGGAAGTGTCAAACAGATTTTATGAAGAAAGCTAATCACATTTTTAATTATGGTCTTCATGCTGACTTTACAGAGTTAGGGTAAAAAGCTATGCTTGATCAAAAGCAGATATCCTACTTACATCAATAGGTTTATAAAAAGATTGAGAATGGAATTTAGACCAGATGGAGAAAAAAAAAAACCAAAAAACCTGTATCATTTGGTGAAGAAACAAATAGTTATTGACATATCTACAAATCAGGTACTGCCAATTTTTGAACAAACTGGCTACTAGAAGTGCCACCATCTTGTTCTGGAGTTAAATGAGTTGTGAAAGTGTTAGAGCAGGTCATACCTCCTCAGTCAACAGCACATTTTTTTACCCTACTTCCAAGCAGGCTGAGTTAGAAGGGCATGGTTTCCTGTATGTAGATATTCTCAAAAGAAGTAAGAATACCGCTGAACTCCACCATTAGTGATAAACAACACCAGTATAGCTTATCCCTACTAGAGAAGATACCTGTGTATCATTATAGCTGCCTATATACCAGATCACAGATGAAGGAAAAAAAAATAAACTTCTACAGAAGAAAATATTTACTTTTCTAACAAAAACAGTTAGACTTGTGTAAACACCATGTTTCATGTAGTTAATTGTGCTCACTGTTTAATGGGATGGTGTCACTTCACATTTACACTTTTAAGCTGTTAAACATACACGTATGGCAATTTCAAAGCCTGGTGTGAAATTCTGGTCAACCTAAAATCAGCAGAAGTTTTCTAACAAGTCTCCTGGGACTAAAAGAATTAAAAAAAAAGAAGAAGAAATAATAATAATAATAAAATAAAGTCCTAAAGCTTACAAATTCTAATCCCATATCAATGAGGATTAAATACATCCCACACAGCTCTATGTTTCATGACAATTTATGAAGGAACTTGGGATTTCCTTGGAGGAAACCATGGGAATTTTCCTTTTCCAGCTGTGATGAGAAGGTTCCAACAACAAAATCTGAAGAGATCACCCAAGGTGGATCAGAAGTAAACAGGTAAAAAAAATGGCCTTGAAAACACACACCACACACACACATTCTTAGCTGTAAAGCAGAACACACAAGTGGGTTTCTGCCATTGTAACACAGGTGCGGTCAACTTTGAGCTGATGTCTCCCAGGGTAGTAAGAACACAGGGAATTTAATGGTCACATCTGCCCAATCAGTCCTCTTTCAACATTTTACCCAAAAGTTTGCTGCATTTCAGCCACTGGTGAAATGTGTGCATTTTTAGCTTGTACGTATTATTTATACGGAGAAGACTTGACCAGGCACTCTTCCAAGAAAATAATGGAATAATAATTCTAAAAATAAACCACAACAACAAGAATTAAAAATCTTTTAAATTAGGGAGCAAGTAATAAAGGAAAAAAAAATGAAAGAATTTATACGTAAAAGAAGCGTTCTTTTTTTTTTTTTTAATAAAGAGAGCACTTTGAAAAATACTTACNAGAAATAAAGGAAAAAAAAAATGAAAAAATTTATACGTAAAAGAAGCGTTTTTTTTTTTTTTTTTAATACAGAGAGCACTTTGAAAAATACTTACATCTGTTCTGATAGCTAATCAACCTGTCTGAAACAAATAATAGTTTTATAGCTTAGTATTCAGTCCAGTTTGTGTATGGACATATACAGTGACTCGTTTACACACTGACTTGAGTACTAGCAGAACCAAGTGGTGAGTTTTATATCTTCATCTTGAAAACAATTATTGCATAACCATGTTATTTCATCATCTATTAAATGTTAAACTCATTTGTGCAACATTATCCCAGTCTTTTTGTTGCAAACACTGAAGTGAGGACAGACGTATTTCTGTGAAGTCTCTTTTGATGTATTTTGTAATAGTTCAATTCTGGAAAGAAATGAATTGTGTGCTTCAGAACAGATAAAAGGAAACTATGCTCTCCACACCCCCATCACAAGTTCTCCTTAGGAATGTGAGTACATACAATTCTGGAAGTGTAATAATCATCATCTTGCTCATTACCCGAGACCTCCAGGGCTAAATCGCAAACCTTTACACCTCAAATTAAATACCCTATAGCTAGCAGCTGTAGCACACTCATATCCGCTGTCGGCCAGACGCAGACACAGAATGGGAGGCATAGCAGAGTGAACAGTGGGCTACATATGCATACCTACTCAGAAGCAAGTTAAAGATTGGCTAGAGACTAATCCATTTTATAGGCTAAGAAAATGATTTTCAGAGGAGATGAACTGCAGGTGCTCATTTCTCTCTCCCTCTTTTATTTATTTATTTGTTTTTAAAGCTCAGTTTAACTCTAGTGGTAGTATTATTGGAGCTCAGTACTATACAGGAGAGCATGGGAAATATCTTAGATTGTGGCATTCCTTATGTCAGGGTCCACTCTGTGCAGCGTGACATGGCTATTTTTTTTTCCCCTGGAGTGGTGGCGAAGGGCATTTGCTTATAGCTGCAAATCTAGAGATGGATCGGACTACAAATGTTATCCATAACAGCCACATCCCATTATTTTTGGATGCAGTGTTGAACGCACTTCATCAAATCCTCATTGGAACAAAAAGAGGCAATAAGATGTTTTATAACCTCTCACTTATATGTAACAAGAATATTAGAAGTAAGCCAGTTGTAGAAGTTAGCTCCGGATCAAGTCAGACAAAACTGATTTATGTTAAAATGAAGAAGTAAGTCTTGAACTAAAAGTTTCAATTTCAGAAGGGCAAACTGATGTGGTCAGGTCAGCTGGACTGAGTACAGAGACTTGTTACCTAAAGCCAAGAGTGTTAAGATCGTCAAGAATCCTTATTCCAAACACAGGGAAGAAATTAAAAGAAAAAGAAACCTGAAATATACCCCAGACATAACTGGATGTACTATCACCTCAATAAACAGATTATATGAAAACAAAAATAATGTGTGAAAAATCCCTTTTCTTTGCTAATCAGTCCTTATCTAAGAAGTGTGGAGGTGAAGCAAGAACTGCCAGAAGAAAAGCTGTGTTAGGCTCTGCAAAAGGTATTAAAATGGATGAAAATGTTTTTCAGTTACATACATAAAATCAAAGAAAGAAAGGAATGTAGCAGAGATTAAGGATAACACAGGCATGTTCCCAACCTCAAACTGATACGCTGCATTAATTTAAATACTGAGTATGGGGTGAAAGGTAAGTAGCTAACAGGAATGATGTTAGAAAATGAAAGTCAAGTGAAGTAAATACAAAACTGTATCTATTACAGCTCTGAAGTCTGGGAGCCTGGTTAACCTCTACCACTACTCAGGACTCTGGAATACGAGAGACTGTAACAGTAGCCAGTATCAAGGAGTTTCTATCAAACTCAACCAGAACAAGACTGCTACAAATAAAGTGAACAAACTATCCTAAGGGAGAAAACAAAGTCTGAGATTTTTATGCTTACCATTCTGATCCCAGTAATAGCTGACATTTTGCAACAATTAGTTGGAAGCAAGAAGGGACAATTAAACAAATTATTTTAAAATTCAGTAAGGAGTAATTCACGGTGAATCAAAGGGAAAAAAATATTTTTAGGACACGGTCTGGGATTATTCAAGGTGGACTGTACCACACTAAAAAACTTTGATAAAAACAAACCAAGTATTCTAAGCTAACATGGCAGCAGAAGTATCACTTCTCAATATTAATAAGGCCCTACTGAAATACAATATGACTATCGATTGCAGGTGTGAGGTAACTGGAGTAACTTCCAATAGACATGGAAAATTAATAGCACTGTTGAAGGCATGGGGACGAGCTCACCTGAAATACCACACACAATCTACTTACCTGCATTCAGGAGAGATTAACTGGAAGTAGAGTAAGTAGAGCATTAGGACTACTAGGAAGATCAGTGCAAAGGAAAGCTTATTTTATGAAATGAGATTAAACAAGCTTGATTTGTTTAGTCTACTATAACAAAAGCTTAGAGGATAGGATTGCTGTCTAACTGTGTTAGTTAAAATGCAAGAAGAAAAAAAAGAGGACTGTTTAAATTAAAAGAATTTTGGCACAAGACCAAATGGATTTTAGCAGGCCATGAATAAACTAAGTGTGAAATCAGAAGAAGGCTCATAACCAATGGAGCACTGGTGATGAGCTTTACCGATGGCTGGCGAAGACTTTTGTTTGTTTGTTTGTTTGTTTTAAAGTGGATAGTGGTAGCTCATTGTTTTTCACTCTGTCCCAAGTCACTGCCAATGGCAAAGGACTCACCAGCAGTGTTGTAAAGAAATCAAATTCTGCCACTCTGGGAACACTGGGAATATAACACAATTGTTCTTAAGATGGAGGACAACATATTTTAGAAGTGAGCTATGGATCCTAACAGCTGTAATGGGAAGGACCTGGTAACCAAGGAAGCACTGTTCCATTGTAAAGCCTTGAAATGGGGGAGTTGGTAGACAGGGCCAAAATGCAGCATAAGTAACAGCGTTGCAACAGAAGGAACGTGATTAGCATTAATGGTTAGGCAAACAGTAGACTTAAAAAAATAAAAAAAAACCTATGTATTTTTCCTTCCAAAACTTTAAAACCCCATACTTGTTTTTTAAAACCAGAAATAAATCACGAAACAACCAGTATGAGCCAACCATATCACAAGTAAAAACTTCCTTCAGATGAGAAAGGCCATCCCAACAAACCATTACTTCTTTACTTTGGAAAATGACTTATTAGCAAAACCCACAGAATCTTAAGTAAAACAAATCAACTTTTATATTTTTGAAGAGAAGAAGCTTGCCAAAGATAATTCCTCCTTAAAATGAAACACCACACTGCAAGGTATACACACAGTGAACAACCAAAAAGGCTATTTTGATATTAAACATTAAATCTTCTGTTTTAAAGGAAAACAGCTCTTTGCAAAGAAAACTCAGAAACAAAGGGAATAACATTTGAACCAAACAAGACTTAGGTAGATGGTAATTTGTGAAAGAATTTTCTTTGGCATATACTTTAAAAGGAACACTAGAGGGAGAAGGGAATGGGTATTTTGTATTCTCAGTTAAGGTGCTGCTGACCTGACGGCCCTGAGGAAATCTCTAGATCTAAGTGTATCACGTGCTACCTTGCCCCCTTGCCCCAGTCAGCTGGGAGATGGTGTGCTCACTAGAGTGAGGTGCTTTGGACTGTTGTGGTTCTGGACATCCCACGTCTGCAAAGGAGAGACAGTCAGGCCTAAGGAATGGTCTTTTCCTAGGCAGTTTCTACCTTGAATGCTGTGGAGCTGATGCTCCATGGAATTTATACTGAGCTTGGGTGGGCAGAGTGACACAATTACAGATTGCTTCATTCCTAAATATATCTTTATTTTTACCATGTCATAGATCAGAACAACCAATGATTGGTAAAGCTGATGATACATGCTTAAAGAAAGAGTATGTATCTGAAATGCATGAATTACCTTATTCACTAATCCTCTTCTGTAAATCTGGCATGACTTCCCAGCAAGAAAACCAATTGGTCTTGTGCTTGCACATTTCTGAATAACTTTATCATTGAATGCTTGTACAATGCCTGATATCAATAGTCTGTTGTGACTTTGAACAGCAATGTGGGCTCATACCCACAGCATGAAAATAGTGTGACAATACCACTGACATCTTTGTTCAACTTAGTTTGGGAAAGCACTGGGGCTAGAGGTGTGACTGCAGCAGGAAAACAGGCAGATCAGTCTTCATGATCTCTTCGAGAATTGCTCTCTGACAACTTGCCAGGGCAAGTTCATGTTAAACATGCCAGAACCACCAGCACTGCATAATTTCCTATGACAAGAAAGTAGCCATTTGGTGGTGGCAACTTTTAGGCTCAACTGAATTAACTGAATTAAAATATATACTTGTTAGTTCAGAGAAAGATGCTAATCAGGCCACCCAGTCTGTTCTTGAAGTGCTAAACCCTATACTGGAGAGGAATATTAAAGTAGGGGGTAAAAAAAACTACACAAAATAGAAAAGGAACAAATTTAACTACATATGAACAGATCCTACTGATATTTTAAATGATGGGCAGCAGGTCTTAGTTACACACACTCATTAGTCTCATGTCTCACTTTAAATGCAAAAATTGCTGGTTTACTTTATAAAAAATAACCACAGCTAAATCGGTAACAGAGATAAATGATAGAAATGTAACAGTGGAAGTTCTGGAGCTTGGACATTAATGTTTTTTTAAAGGCAGCAGTCAGGAAGGGAAAAATACAAGTGACAAATGCAAATACTTAATACTACATGAAGAAATGAAAAGCTTTGTATTTAGAAGGGCTAACTCACTTTTAAATGAGAAAAAATGAAGTAGTGCGAGGGTATATATATATATATTTTTTTTTTTTTCCAAAAGAAAACAGGTTTGTTTTTCTCTCACGAACTTTTATTTCAAGTTGATGGAACACTGTCAGATTCAAACTCTCCCTCTTGGCTATTCAGCAAACAAGGAAAAAGGTTTTCCTTCTCTGCATATTACTTATTAATTTGCTAACAACACTGAACACAAAATATGAAGGAAATGCAGTTCATAAGGTCTTCAAAGAAAACAAGAAATAATAGGTTCATAAAGGTGGGGGGATTGTAAGATCTATGCTTACTCTACAAACAAAGGTGACCTTTTCAGATCTATCAGCTGTGTTTGGGAACAGATATAGACTTCCTGTAAATGTAAGCAGGGATAGACTGACAATTTATCTAAACACAGAACTGCACTGATTTGACTGAAGGCTTGACTTGGTCAAGGTATTATTGAAGAGTAAAGCAGCATTCTCACTGAATAACTTCTTGTGCAGATATACTTGTTCAAGAATACAAACTAGAGTATAGCAATCACGTTATGTGATGATCTTGTACATGTAGAATATTTATATAGTGCTGTTACTGTTAAATTCACACCTCTCAAACTGAAATAATTTTCCAGTACAGTGATATCTTAAATAGGGATTTTAAAAAACATTCAAAATTGTGGGAATTCCTTCAAACACATTTCTATTGAAGTTAATTTGTCTTAGTTTAACTGTGAACAGACTTTAAATATATGAAATTAGAGTTGCTTTCATGGACTTAGCAGATCTAGTGCAATTCTGAGTCTTACCTGAGCACAGCCTGGAATTACGGGTGGCTTGGGCCTATGCCCTTTTATTCTGAGGATGTATTAACAGTCTCACAGCGCCAGTTCCACAGTTCTCCAGGGCAAGGATTTTTGGCCCTTCTGTTTATTTATTCCCACATTTCTATGCTGTGTAAGATACCACTTCTTCCAGCTGGCTCTGCATCAAGTTGCTGGTCAGATGTCTCTATAAACTGATTGTCAGATGGAAGATCATGTGTGAGTTCTGATCATCTTCTGGTGTAAATAAAGAAAAGTGTACTTTTGCCAGGGACATCCAGAACTGGACTCTGTATGAAACCTTGTGCAAAAAGCTGCACAAAGATAATAGAGCAAATGATTTCCCTTTAACTTGAGAAAACAAAAAACATCAGTATCAAATCCCACACAATAAAGAAGCTAAAGCAGTTCTAAAAATGATCTACTTCCTTCCTCTCTTGAAAGGACTAAAAATGTCCTACCTTCTCCTTCACCTGTGGCTCAGCACAGAGATGGCAGTCTCACAAGGAAAGTCTTCAAAACATCACAATGTGAGTTTTAAGATGTAAAACAAATGGTCAGAAAAAGAACTAGGGTATATTATGTTACAAAGGGAGAAACAAAAACAAGATGACATCATAGAACTCAATACTGAAAAGCAGACCCTTTGTATTGGTCTAGCACTCAATACAAAGGGTCTGCTCAGACAAGAGGTAGAGAAGTCACGAAGGCTTACAGTCGGTGAGAAGCTGTCATCTTTACTGTCCTAAGCCAAATGCACTACACATGGGAGGGTTTTCCAGTATGTGACTCACTGAATTACTATTTATGGATGATGTATCACACCATGAAATGTCTCAAACTCTCTGAGGGGAAAAAGGCATGGTACCTCGTCAGCACTACTCTTCTTCCATCATAATCTCTAGCTCACCAAGTTGAAGTGAGCCAGGATGGCTCTGAATTGAGGTAAATGTTCTTAAAATTAGCTAATGATTTCTAGCTATACTTGAATTGATTACTAAATATAGGAAAAAAAATCAAAGTTGATATTTTAGGAGACAGGATTACATCTTGATGCTCTTTCTCTGTGTAACAACTCCATATCACTGCTATACTTTTGAATATAGTTTTACTATTACTGTTTTTATATTATTGTCATTCTGCATTACAGTGTATTAAAATAAGGGTTGCATTAAGAAGTTCCTTTGTCACAACTGTATTGGGCCACTGGTCTCTCCCTTTTCAGAAAGGAAAAATGAACGTATGGTTAGTAAAACACAGGTATAGCTTTAATTTTTCTCCACTTCTAGTTGTTAATGTTTGAGATATTTCTTAACTGGAAAAACTCAAGACAGCTGAAGATTCTGTGGAGGTCAAGCATGGACTGCTCTATAGAGTCCTCTCCTATAACTAATCTGCTAAGCAGACAGCAGGAATGGAAAATCCGTTTAGTATAGGTGCTGTCCTGCAACAGAATTGCAAAACCTTAGGCCTGTAAAAAATAGGGATTAGCATCATTTTAGGAATGATGGAAGGAAACCTGTATCCAGGCTTCCCTAATCTGAAAGAGTAGTAATGTGTCAGCCTTTTAGTCTGATCCCCTTGTGCCACAGTCAGGTCTGATAGTTTCTGGTTTTAGGTGTATTAAATCTATAATTACTAGCCTGTCTGTAAGTTAGTAAAATGGTCTGAAACAGCTTATAAATGAGTAGAGATAAAATAAAGGCACATTAATTATACACAATTTTCAAATTCTCACATTGCAAGGTGTTTGGTGTAGAAGGAAAGTGTTTTTTATGTTTTTCTTTCTAAGAGATAAAAAAATATTTGTTCTTTCCTTGCTGTGGTAGGACCTTCCACCTCAGATAGGTCTTAGACAAACATCCAGATTACTGTAGAGTAGATGGGGATCCAACACAGTACTTTTTTCTTGGATGACCTGAGATGCATGAAGACCTGCAGTGTAGATTAAACCAGCACCTTTTATTCTTGGAGGAACTGGAAAGGGCAGAAGAGAGGGAAGCCATAAGAAAACAGGGATAGAAATATAGCCCCCCCCATTCTGATTTTCAGCCAGAAAGGAGCAGAACTGAGGGCAGCCAGAGAATTACCCTGCTGTCCCACTGACTACACTGCTGACTCCTGCTTTAACATACATGAGTACCAGCAGATCATCCTTCACCCTCAGTGACTGGCAGATGAGGAACAAGTCCAGGAGCTTGTGCAGTGAGCTCCTGGCTCTCACTAATTCCCAAACAACTGAGCTTTTCACTACCGCTGTGACGATCTTACCTGATATTAATATTCCTTTAACACAGATTTTTCAATGTTGTTATTTAGTATTGGCAGCAGGAATTCCTACAATGACTTTCATTATTGCATTTGGTACTTGAGAGCTTCTTAAGTTTGTTAATAAATTGGTTTAATTGTAAAATACATTAAAGTGCTTGTGGAAAAAGGAGGGGTTATATCAGAAACCTTTCATAATGTTCAAAACATTTTATAATATTAGGAAAAAAGCATCAGTAAATAAACAGTACACTAAACCAGCACATTCTGTTCTGCCATTATAGTCAGCACAGCCCTAAAAAGATTGTACAACCCTGTTGTATTAGGCGTGGTTTTTTCACAGTTTTCTGAGTGATGGCAGATGCTTTCTTCTTGTTGGTATGAAGCCTTGAGCCTTTTCTCAGTAGTAATTTTCCCTCAGCATCTAATTTTTAGTTATATAGATGCAGCACATCAAAATAACATAAAAATCACCAGGTACTTCAGCATCCTAACAGCATCACTGGCAGCACCGTTTTTCCTTCACAGAAGCTTTCTCTTACTGCTCTCTGCCACAGTCTCACCATAGTTTTGTTTCTGCAGCACAATGGAATGACAAGGCACACTGTTGGTCAGAGTCTTATCCAGAAAAGTAAAAACACAGTCTAAGTACACTGCACCTTCCTACTGAGTGTCAAATACACCCTGCATAATAATGAAATAATACTTTTTAGGTACCACCTGTATAAGTGCTACTGATGGAGACAATGGACAAGCAGATCTTCTGTGTCTGTGGGCAAGAGTCAGGGGGAGGGAGAGGGGCAGGTGAAGCATGTCACAGCCATTAAAGCCTGTCAGAGCCCCAAGGGCCTTCCACTTCAAACTGACACCTCAGCTGAGGTTCTATCACCAACTCATCCTTTGGGCCATTCAAAACTCATTAGGTGTTAAGAACCTTTTTTACCACCTGATGTTCAAAGACTTCCTAGAGATGAAACTGTCATTCCAGCTTGTCATATTAACTGCAAGAAGTGAGAGACCAGTTTTGTCACTCTCACATATATATTTTTTAATTTGACACAGTGTCCACTCAGAACCAGGACTGTTTACTATTAAAGAGAAATGGAAAATGCAAATTGCTCTTCTGTAGATGTGTTACTCTGAGTATGTCCAGAATTATCAGTTTAAGAAAACCATCTGCAGTGTAGTTGCACTGCAACAACAACAACAAAAAAAATGCCAAGTTTCAATCTAAAACTTTTTTATTCTTTTTGTATGGAACAAGTTTACTGACTGACACACACGGGCAATTACCTCAAGATAATGATTACTCTTACTGCAGAAGTGTGTGGATTTTGTGCTATTCAGAGTCTTTGTTTGGACCAATTCTAAAGTTTCTTCACTAAAGGAAAATGAGAACACATAACAGGTTTTCTGCTTACGGTGATTTTTAATGCAGTTAACATCAGCTTATTTTGTGTAAACAAATAAGAGTTGAGAAATCTAAGGTCGAGTAGAGGTCAGATTTTACCATTTAAAGTCTGTTCCCAAAAGGCCTCTTCTCCCAAATAAGTACCTCACACAGAATATAGGAAAATGAGTTTTAGTCAACTAAGTTTTTTTAAATGACATTATGGAGGGTAAGCCCAAATTGTTTCTGAAAGTGTTATCCTAGTGTTCAGAGACCTTGTACTTAGGCAGTCATCCAGAATCTATCACGAGGGCTTCACAACAATCAAGGCCTTGACAAGTTTTATGCTGAAAGAAAACCAGTTTGTCAATTAATGGTTAAAGGCTTCAAAACATCTTTTTGTTAGTACGCCACTGATTCAAAAGATAAAAGGCTAATCTTTTCAATAGTTTTCTGTTCTTTTCTCCAGACCTTCTGAGAAGGAATGACAAAAAAAATTTTTATATATATATATATATTCAATCACAAATCCTGCTAGAATACATAACAGTTAACTAGTAGCCAGCTGTTTAGAGTAACTCTTCCATTAGCAATTGGAATTTTTTTTTGATTTTTTGAGGAATGAAACATTTCCTCTAAAGCAGAAAGTTTCAATAGATTTTACAGTTTCAGAGTTGAGTCTTTTCTTCAATTGTAAGTCTCCATTTAATTTTGAATGAAATAGTTTTTCTTTTATTGCATCCTGATACTTGCCAGCTTTGACAGAAAAAGCAAGCAACATAATGCTCATATGCCACATTAAGAGACACACTCTGTTGTGGCTTTGCACTTCAGAGACCCTAAATTCTACAAAATTCGTTCATTAAAAGGCTTGTCTACAGCAGTCTCTATGCTAGAGGTAATGCAATAATTGAAGGAGGCACAATTGCTTTTTGCAAACCCTATCTTGAACTCCATGAAGGCAGAAAATAAAAAATTGTCTATCCCAATTTCTCTTCATATTCTTTAGCTAGCTCAATCAAACATAGCCACACAACGCAGAAGTTCTTCCATGAAATTATGTGGCTTTGGTAATACAGAAAATTGGACTGTAACATCATAGAGCTTTTTCTTATCCTAAAATCCAACAAGACATCTTTTGGGAATCTTTCTTCCCATGACATATGGATGCAATTCCTAAAGCTGCACAGATTTCACTGCTGTAAGTGCCACTAAGCAGCCTTTATATATTATAATGAGGCTTCCATTTGACATAATTTCAATATATGCATACGATGCCTTACAGATTTTCTTTGCTTACAACTTTCACCCTCCTCAACAGCCATTTGGATTCACTCCTAGAATAGTCAAAGAATTAGGACGGATTGACTCCTTGAGAATCTCTCAAAGAAATCTTTCTTCAGTACATACCCAACTCAGACAACATCTACAAGCTTTGGAAAGAACATAACATTGGCTGCTGGATGCAAATTTAGTGCTTTCTCCTAGTGGCCTAAATTTGGGAAAACATTCCTATTCAAGATCAGTTTTCAAACAAAGAACATTGCTACTACATTGCTGAACTCGGCTTTCAGTCTGGAGATCTGCAATCCAGCTTTTGTCAGTTGTTATGAGCACTGCTGTCTTCCACAACACCACAGTTTTCCACACAACTGCATGTAAGAAATACACCTAGGACATACAACTTAGCTCTTCAAGTGCATTCAATGGTTGTAACACCTAAAGATCTTGCCTCAGATTTAAAAAATATTCTATTCAGAATCATAAAAATCCGAAGCCACGCCCACGCAAGAAATATATTCTCCTGCCTGTCTTTCAAAACCAGACTAAAGCTGTCCAGAATGCTTCCACTGTAGACCACAATTTATTTTCTTCAGGTTAGCTTTCTTCCTTCACCAGTGAACAAACCTACAGCTACACCAACTCTCCTGTTGCAAAAAAATTGGGTATATTTTCCCATATTCTGATCAGAGTTTTGACTTCTGTCCTTTAATTACAACTGTCCAGATCATTTTAAACCTGTCTTTGTTACTCAAGTCTTTCTGTCCTGTTTCAATAGTTGCCATACCAGAAGGCACCTGCAGAGAAGATTGATGAAGCATCTCCCAGTAACTGTCAACTTCTTGAATGTATAAATTATTTCCTTAGGATTCAGTAATCAATTCACTTCTATTCTGATAGTAGCCCTATCAGTAAGGTAGACATATGCATCACACATTGCCACCATTTTCAAAAAAGCATCTTCAAAACATCAGCCAAAGTTCATCAGCCGTATCCAAATAGATTCCCTAAACCTCACCATGTCTTAGAAATGGTAGACAATAGAGAGGTGATTGCTCATAAGTGAACTAAGAAATTATACATTATTAGTTGTCTTCTTTTTGTTAATGAGAATAGTGGTTAATCAAGTTTGTGGAGATGACTTCAGCTATTCAGGTTAAAGGTCTCTCCACAAAACTACAATTTCTCTATCAACCTGGCTAATAGCCTCTCCACCTCATAGTTCTAGGAAGGGATTTTCTTCTATGCATAAATTGCATTAAATTAACCATCACTGGCAGGTAGGTGATGAAAATATATATTTATAGGGAAGCCAGCAGTTGGGATTTTCAAGGGCAGTCTTCTTTAGTTTCAATAGGAAAATCAGTGAAAGAATGTGCACACTGGTAAATCCTGCCTCTGCATTTTCTTTTTGGGCAAAAACCAAACTGCTGCCAAAAGGTGCTGCTCATCAAGGAAGGAAGCCTTTGTTTTGTTAAATTTCAAAGTTATAAAACATCAAACTGTGGTAAATGGCATTCCATCCAACTTAAGCAGAGTTGCAATATATTACTAAATATTTCCCAAAGTAATGAAGATTCAAAGTGTGGTTTCTTCTTATTGCCTTTTCTTTTTGCCCCAGTGGTTTTATATAAATATATATA
>VXAB01001511.1:0-18680 GCA_013399175.1 Odontophorus gujanensis | reverse complement strand
GGGGAGGACGACGTGCACCGGCAGAAGCGAAAACCAGAAATATCCTCAACCACCAAAAATAATAATTATGTCACCCAACGAGCTCCGTCTATTCCTGAAAAACAACGGAGCCGTCGGCAGCGCGAGGCGAGGCGAGGAGAAGGGTCCCCGCGGCGACGGGGGACGGAACGCCGCATCCCATCCCACACCGAGCAGACACCGGGGGTGGGGGTCCCGCTGTGGGGTTCCCCCCCCTCCCCGCCGCTCGGCCGCCTTTTTGCCGGGGGCAAAACTGCACGGCGCNTGCCGGGGTCAAAACTGCACGGCGCCGGGGGAGATGTTGAACATGGAAGGGTCGAACTTCTGGCCGCGGAACGGGGAGCCCTCGGTGTCCCAGCCCTTCTTCAGCATCTCGTGCACCTTCTGCAAAGACGCGTGGGGCCGTCACCGTGGGGCTGCCCCACGGCCTCCCCCCCCCTCCCCAGGCAGGGACAGCTCCCGGCCCCCTGGGCACCTACCAGCTCGTGGCTCTGCGGTTTGCCCTGCAGCTTCTGGTGGTAATCGAAGGTGAGGCGGTCGAGCACGGCGTGCTCCTCCTCGTCCACCGTGGCCATGGAGCGCTCCTTGTTGATCTTGTCGATGTCGATCTGCTCCTCGCCCTCCAGCACGGCGTTCCACCAGTACTCGTCCCCCTTGTTCAGGTTAATCTAGGGACGACAGGAGGCTCAGGGGGTCCAGGTCCCACCATGGGGACGTGGCACCCCGAGCCCAGGTCTCACCACAACAACACGTCACCCTGAGCCTGATCCCACCGTGGGGATATGTCAGCAGCCCAAGGGACACAGCCATGGCCACGCAGACACTGGGACATCGCTGTTTGTGTGCCACCAGCCCTGGAGGGGCGACCCAAGAGAGAGGGGACGTTGCACTGTCCCCTCCCACCGCCAGCCCATGTCCCTGTTGCCGTGGGGCCACGGTGGGCTTCACCGCTCTGCTGTAATTGAGCAGCAAAGCCATCCATGAAGGCAGACAACGCGACCTGGGCACAGCTCTGCAGGGGAAAACGGGGGCAGCCATGAAAGTTCTGGAGCTGGGATTGGTGCAGGGGGGGTGGGGGACAGCTGGGCACAGTCCTCGTGGGAGAGCAGCGCTGGTACAGCACCTCAGCATGGTGAAGGAGGTGGATTCCAGCCCTCCTGCCCTCATCGGGCCGAAGCCCGGCTGGTTGTGTGGCAGTGAGCACAGAGGAACGTAGAACCACGGAGTGCACGGCCACAGGGACTCAAAAGCACACAGCACAACGCAGGGGGTGTGGGGCATCAGCACCAGCGCAGCAAATGCCACCCCCTCCCCGTCCCGTGGCCACCGCTCCCCTCCCAGGGCTGCAGTGGGTGGGAAGAGCCCTGCAGAGCTGCAGCCCACGAGCCCTCTCCTCCTCCCACCCCACGCGTGGCCCTCGCTTTATTTACCACGTCCCTCTCCCACCCTGCTGGGAAGGCAGAATTATTCATTTCCTCGGCAGCTTTTCTGCAGCGTGCATCACTGCTGCGCTGAGAGCTTTGTGAACAGTCACTAATTAACCTCTGCGGCCCGCCTCGCACACATGGGGGAGTTTCTCTTCCCCCGGATTCCAGGGGGAGAGAACCAAAAGTGGGACTCGCCCCGAGGCCGCAGTCCCACTTTCTAACGGAGGCCTGCAGGGAGCAGAGCTCCTCAGGTGTGGGTTTGGGGTTTGGGGCCGGCTCAGGGTGTGGGGTCGGCTCCCTGGGTGCAGTGCTGTGCCAGCCGTGCACGTCGGGAACCCCACGGGGCTCTGCCAAGGGAACGGAGCTTCACAGCAAGGACAAATAAATCTTGACCTGATTACACCGCTGTCTGCGGAGGGAGCCCAGCCCTGCCCCAGCTCGGAGCTGCAGGGTGCTCGGATCCTCCTGCCTCGCCTTGGGTCACACATCTCTGCTTCGGGGCTGGCAGATGCTGGAGCTGTGCAGAGCTGAGGGGCGGGGGCAGGACGGGAGACCTGTGTGCTGCACGGAGGTGGCACTGTGTCACCCCTCTGTCCCCAGGCTCTGCCAGCAGGAGGGGCCCAGACCTTTGCTGTGGGTGCTGGGCTTTGCCACAGAGTGAGGTTTCCTCTTGAATCCCAAATGCTGCATCAGATGTGGAGCGACACTGTCAAGGATGGAAGTAGGTCTTGGAAAAGCCACCTCTCGCCACCTGCTTCCCTTCTGACACGGCAGCAGTGTCCCCAGGAGCCAGCGGGGGACAGGAGCTGGTGAGGGGGCACCAGGGAACGCTTCCCATGGCACAAGGAGGTCGGGGAGTGTCATCAACTCAGCCTCCCAGCTCAGCAGATGACAGGCAAAGGCTGTCATAGCTGCTCAAGGCAGGGCTGGGCGACAAGAGCCCAAGTGTGGATGACAAACGTTGGAGAGGAGAAAGAGAAGGAACGGGGGGGAAAAAATCCTCAACAACGAAAATAATCCCAAAACGTGTTGTGCACAACACCCAGCAGAGACTGCTAAAAACGGCTCCCGCGGATCTATTTTCATCTCCCTTCTGACAGCAGGCGTGACAGCGAGGGGAGAGCGCGGGGATTACGGCCGGGGCCGTGGTGCCGGGCACAGCAGGCAGCTCCAAAGCCACAGCCCTCGGGTTTCTGCCTCGGTCAGGTTGGCATGAGAGCCACAAACACGCCAAAGGATGCGAGGAGGGATGTGCTGAGGGCTTGGCCGACCAGCTCTGGGAGTGAGGGCAATGGAGAGGAGCCTTCCAGGCACTGAGTCCAGCGCTGGAACACCACGAGCGTGGCTTTGTCGTGCCCCCACCTTCCTGGCTGTCCCGTGTCCCCAGTGGGGAGCTCTCGGTGCAGGAAGATGCCCATGGCCTCTGTGGAGCTCAGCAAGGCGCGCTGTGCTCCCTCACACGGTCCCCTCCCAGCAGCTGAGCCGAGCAGTTCAGCACCGAACGGCTGCGTGCCTCCAGATGAATGAATGGGAAGGAGCTGCTCAGCACTTTTGGCTACTCTGCACATGGAAAAAGGAGACAGTCTCGGGCAAGAATTACTCACTCTGCTCCAGTTACCTTACAATTCTTCCAGAGAAATTTCATCCCACCATCAATATGTTGGCAGCCAGCTGGAGATCCTCGCAACCCTGCGCTCATGCTAATTTGAGGCTCTTGCCTCCAGCTCGGGTTGGAGATGAGGGCACTGATCCCCATGGTCACTGTACAAAGCCCCAAGCATCGCCCCACCTGCACTGCTCCCATCCTCCTCTGGCTGTGTGACACATTGCTGATCTCAGGAACGCACACGGGGACTGCCAACTGCCCACACACAGACACACGTGGGGTCAGCTCCTCTTGAACAGCATTGCTCCTTCCCAGGATAGTGCACGTGCCCAAACCGGCCAACTTTCAGAAGTTTCATGTTTGAAAAATGTTGGTGAACGCTCCCATGGTCTCCTTTCAAACATCCTTCAGATGGCCAAGAGGACTCAGAGATGCTCCTCCCTCCCATTAGGCCCTGCTGGCAGCAGGTCTCTCATCCCAGGGTACATCTTCAAGACCAGGTTGGATGGGGCCCTGAGCAACGCGATCCAGCAGCAGATCTGGAGGTTGGTGGCACTGCTTGTGGCAACAGGGCTGGAACTCAGTGATCCTTGGGTCCCTTCTAACCCAAGCCATTTTATGACTCTGTGATCATAGAACGTTGCCTGTGCAGGATTTCCATGCATTTTCCTTGTCGGGATGCACCTGGTGGGATTCCCACTCAAATGTCACGCTGCCTTTGGGTGCCCATCAACTGCCCCACTTGTGACACAGGGCACAAGGTGAGCATGGCGCCCTGAAAGGAACTGCCACAGCCACAGAGCCCCAGTCCTGAGCACACACTGAGGGCGACTGCCCTGAGGAGCTCCTGAGAACACTTCTGGCTGAAAGGAGAGGGCAGAAGGGCAGTGGGTGGCAGAGCCTGGCTCCCAGCACAGCCCCGGCCCCAAATCTCACACAGGAGTTGGACAGCCAGAGGATTCAGAAGATGCTAGAGGAACCAGGTTGATGGGCAGCAACACAGCACCCAGGACTGCCTCAGTTGTGGAAATAGTCTGGCAGCATCACCCCTCTGCCCACATTGCTGCAGCACACCAGAGACACCTAACGAGGCTGGAAAGCCAGCAGTGATTTGCTGTGGGGCAGCAGATCCAATATAATTATTGGGGGCTGTTGCCCCCAGACCACTTAAATGAAGAAGATGTGCAGAAGGCAAACAGAAGCTGCTGCAACAACTGCTTCCAACAGGACAGGCAGCATGTCAGAACCCCAGGGCAGCTCTGAAACAAGCAGTGGGGTTTCCCCTTGCCTGGCACACATGAGCTGCACGTTGCACAGTGACAGCCAGGGAAAGGCAGCGTGGGACGTGGCCAGCTCTGGCTCAAGCCTCCAGCTGCTCCTGTTTTCCAGGCCAAGCACTGGGGAGCTGCAAGGCAAGGTGAGGAGAGGGCAGCCCTTACCAAAACACACTTCCCTGGCTCCAGGCTCCAGAGGGAACTCTCTGTGTTGATCTTGTGCGTGAGCTTCCCCTCCATGAGCACACGCTGGCTGCTCCCCTCCAGCACTGCCACACGAATTGTGCTGCTGCTGATATCCACAGATACCTGGGAAGGCGGAGAGAAAAGCATCAGGAAGGTTCCTGCTCTGTTTCCTGCTGTGCTGCTCGGGCCTTGGGGTCAAGAGCACTTGCTGGGGATGAGAGAGAGAGAACCATCAGCCTGTAAGGGTGGAGGGTGGGAATCCCACTGCCATCTCAGAGCAAACAGGCAGCAGAGCCCTGCAGGGACTCACACAGACACTTCCCCGTGCCTCAGTTTCCCCTTACAGAAAACCAGCTGAGGTCAGGTGCCTACTTGCTGCGCCCTGGTACTGAGTGGGGCACATCTCTGTGGCTACCAGAGCTGAGCCCTGCCCTGCCAGGTAGTCTGGGGCTTCTGAGTCAGGAGTGTGGTGCTTGCCTGGACCCAGCACCAGCCCAAAGCTCCTCAGCTTTGTATGGCCTCCACACCAAGGCACAGCCAGAGGGATGTGTGTGTGTCACCATCGGGGCAAGGGGACACGGCAGTTCTGTCCCCTCCTGCAGCAGTCAAACGGGGAACCCTGCTGCGACCTGACACAAGGTGACACGGCCCCCCAGGGACACAGCAGCAGCAGGGACACCGCCACTTGGCCATGCTGCCCATCTCAGTCCCCAGAGAGCCCATCTGCTGCATGGTCAGGCTGCGAGGAGCAGGGCTGGGGGGGGGGAGCCAGCTCAGGGCCCCCAGTACTGCCGGCCCTCATCCGAGAGGAGGAGACTGCAGTGAGATTTGCCTGCATTCTCTCCCAGAGTTCCCCCAGATCTTCCTCTCGCTCTGCAGAGCTCATTTGAAATGTTATTACATTATCCATTACCTAGGAGATCTCCAGTGACTCACTAGCTCCACGCAGGCGAGATGCGGGCAGAGCCGCTCCAGGCGGTGACAGCACCGCGGTGGCAGGACCAGTGCCACCAGGATGAGCCCCGAACCCGTGCTGCTATCGAGCAGCCATCACAGCACAGCCAGCCAGCAGCGTGCCAGAGGGCTTCCACCTGAGCTGTGGATGTGAGCACCGCTGTGCTGCAGCTCCTCCAGGATGAGGAATGTCACCACCACACGGACGGGGCACGTGGACCGGGCTCCGCTCACCCCGGGGCCCATCCCAGCACACACATGGGGTGACTGCCCGTGGGTTTGCTCCAGGCTCGTGGGGGATTTCACTCAGAGGGCTGAGGAAGGGGGTGCAATGCTGATGGCTGCAGGGAGATGCTCTGGGCACGGCTGTGGCACTGCGCTGTGCTGCACAGGACAGCCCTGCTCAGCAGCCCCCGCCCGCCCCCACCAACACAGCGAGCACACACACAGCATGAGCTGACCCCCCCATCTCCTGTGAGCCATGCAGAAGGGAAGCTGCTGGCGTGATCTCTATTTCAGGGCTGGGAAGTGCAGCTCCATGGGCCCCTGCTGTGCCTCTAAGTGGATCGGGGAGGTGGGGAGCAGAACATGAGGTGCTCCCCCCCGTCCCTTCTCCCCTTCCTGCTCCACGGCCGCTCCGTGGAGCTCCATACAAGGAAACCTCCGGTTTACCCGAGTGAGAAGGTGCCATAGCAACAGCCCGAATCCCAAAAGTGTCAGGAGTGCCATTCTGAGCAGCATTAGAGCCGGGTACGCTCAGAGCCCAGGGACCAGACGGGGGAGATTTTTAATCTTGCCTTGGCAGGCAGAAGCCAAAAAATTGATAATTTTTTTTACAGGGAGAAGCTGCATGGTGAATGCAGGGAACGCTTCTGTTTTGCAGGAGCCCATCAATAACGTGCCCCAAGCCCATCCAGCTTGAAAATTGCTTTGAACTGCCCTGCTCTGGACTGTGACCCAGCCAGCCTGCTTGTCCTCTCCAGCTGCAGAGACTCAGACAGCAGCTCTGAAATGAAAACCTGCCTACAAGGCACTGAGGGGAGCACGGGGGGAGGCAAGGACCGAGCGGGATGTGCATCACCAGGACAAAGGAAGCCAGACACTGGAGCCATTGGTGCAGAATTAAATGGGGTGCTGTGGGGCCGGTCTGGGTCAGTGTACACCTGTGGGCATCTCAGGCTGCTGGCAGCAAATGCATCCCCAGCGTAGCCTGCACGGAGGCAGAAGAGGTCAGGAAAGGATGTCCTGTCCTGGCTCCTCGCTGCACCTGCAAGGCCCCTGTGGCACTGGGTGCCAAAAGATGGCATCTGACACCAGGATCTTGGCAAGGGTGCAACTCCCCGCCATGTCCCCAGGCAGGGAGAGGCATCATGAGCTCCACACGATCAGAGGGGATGGAACATCCGTCTGGACACCCCCGAGCCCTTCCAAGGAACAGCCTGGCTTAGCTTTAGACACCCAATGGGAACGGCGCATCTCACGGTTCCCCTGCTGTCCCCATGGCAGCCATCACCCCTCCAGCCCGAGCTGCCGCTGCCAATTACGCTCTGTTGGCATGCCAAGGAGCTGTGTAGGCTGCAGCCGGCGAGCAAACCCAAGCGTGCTCATTTCAGCTGCCCTGGAAGCAGCAGAGGAGAACGGGAGGTGGGGGAGCACCGACTTCCCAAATGGAAAAGTACAGCAAGAGCCGTGGGCTGGGAGTGCTGGGGAAAGCTGGGAGAGGGGCTTCCAGCACTGTGCACGCCCCTTGAGCTGCTCTGCAAGCCAAGGTGGGGAGACAGGGGGACAGGAAAGGTGCTGGAGGACACCCAGTGTGGTCACATGCCATGCAGACAGCTCTGAGGTTCACTCTAGAAATATCACTTCGATTTTGGTTGGTCCTGTGTGGAGCTAGAGCTTGGACTCTGTGATCCCTGTGGGTCTCTCCCATCTCAAGATGCTCTGTGGTTCTGGGACTCAGCAAGGCAAACAATGTTCCAAGCCAGGAGGAGCCAGCAAGGACACATCCCTGGTACTGCCCCGCAGCCTGAGGGTGCTCAGGGGGAAGGCCAGCCCTGCCTGAGTGCATGTGGTCCATGGCCACAGTGGGACACACAGATCTGAGAGGTGCCCGTGAGACTGCAGCAGGCAGAACTGGAGGAAAAAGCACAGAAAGTACAAAGCCAAGGAACCCTGCTGGGGCTCTGAGCAGCAGGGTGCAGCAGTCACAGCAGGAGGGTGGCCAGGCTGGGACTGTGGGTCCCCAGCACTGGAGAGCAACGCACAACCGCACTGTGGCACAAAGAACCTCGCTGCTCCCAGCACAGCTCCCCAGGAAAGCTGGGCACTCCGAGGGGGAGGGAGACACCAGAAGCCAAATTATAAACGCTGCTTTACCTGTTTGCCTTTTACAATGTGCTTGGGCACGGGCACTTTAATCTCCAGGTCGCTGTAGTCCTGGGACCAGGCGTAGTTCTCCCGCACCGCCCCATTGTAGCTGTCGGGGTTCGTCTGAAACTGCTCCTGTCTCCTGGGGAGGGAAGGACAAGGAGGGGCTGAGCAGCACAGGGTGAGCAGGGAGGACGGGAGCAGGAAGGGAGCAGAGCCTGCACTCTGGCACTCTGCAGTGCTTCAGACTGTGGGCTGCACCCAGGGAAAGGATCGGGTTGGCAGCCCAGCACCCCTCACCTCGCAGAGCCAGTGAGGATGGGGATGGGACGTGTGGGGACACACATCCCTCGGGCTGCCTGAAGGGTGCAGGGCTCTGGGGATGGACGAGGAGGGATTTGTGGGGATCAGATAAGCAACCAGCAACACACCTCCAAATAACCAACACATCTCCAGCCAAGGCATTCCCGTTGGCCTCATGTCCCTTTACACCACTGCCAGGCTGTGTTCCACCAGAGAGGGCTCAGAAATAAAACCAAACCTTTCCCAAAGCTGCGGAGCCACCAAAGAGCAGAGCTGTTCTTCATACACACCCAGCCCTCTGCCTGAGGCTGTGGAGCTTTACATAGGGGTGCAGGGGCTGCGTGGCCCCAGGGACCATGTCCTGCCACCCCCACAGCAAGGGGCACGGGGTGGCGGGCGGGGGCAGCTTCCAGCCCTGAGCATTACATAAGATCCACGGGGTTTAATGAAATTAGGCTCGGGAAGGGTTTGTGTGCACACACACACCTGCACACCCTTTTTTTTAGGTCCTTTTGGGGATGGTTTTAGGGTGAGGGCTGGGATGCCACCAGCCCTACAGGAGCCGTGGTGGGTTTGCACAGTGGCACCGAGCGAGCAATGTCACGATGTTGGAAAGGAGGGGGGGGGGGACCCTGCAAGCACTTCTTTTTTTTTTCTTGGGAATTTTGGCCTTGCTTGGCGTTCACCCATTGGGTGCCAATTGCCATGGAAACGGGGTTGGCATGGCAGCACCGAAACGGCGCTCACGCTGGTTGGCTCCAGCTGGCAGCTTCCAAACCGCCCCCGGACTGTGGGAGCCAAAGAGGCTGGGGGCCGTGAGAGCTGGGAGCAGGCGTGGGGTGCCACCAGCCCGTGGGGTGCCACCAGCCCGTGGGGTGCCTCCCTCCTGCGAGGTGTCATGGGCTCACAGGGTGCCACCAGCCCCGGTGCAGCTGGAGGATGCACGAAGGGCTGCAAGGTGGAGGAGCAGAGCTCTGCGTGGGCTGCTCTCTGCTCTGCCTCCCTCCGGTGATGGTGGGGCTGTGAAGGGATGCAGGAAAGCATCTGGGCTCCAGCATGAGTTGGATGTCCTTCTCCTGGTGGTTCCTGTCCTACACGGGCACGACCCAGGACAAGGCACGTCTGGATGTTTTCACCTTCCAGGGACTCTGCCAAGCACATGGCACCGTGGCATGCATGCATGAGTGCTGTTTCACAGCCACCCTGGGAGGAGTCAGAGCTGTGGAGCTGCTTCCATAGGGAGACTGAGGCAGGGTTGCTCTGTGCTGGATCCACCTCCTTGCTTTGCTCTCCTTCTGCCCCTTCTGCCCATGGAGCAGCTCTGCTCCACGCAGATCCTCAGAAGCACACCAGGCACGATTGTCCTGGCTGGGCAGCGGGGCTGAGGGCAACTGAGGAGGGTGAAAAAGCAGCAGCTCTGAAACTCGGGCTTTGGCACCGCGTGCACTCGGCTGCCGGGTGGCGGGGATGGTGTGGGTGGGTCTGTGTGTTCTGTCTTGTTCTATTTTTGCTCGCCATGTGTCATTTTGGGGGAGGTGAAACCTTTAACAATGCACCGTCAAGAAGCAGCCGATCTGTTCGGCGCTCCGAGGGGCGGCAGCGTGCGGCGGTGCCATCCCTGGTGGCACAGGGGTCACTGCAGGGACCCGTCCAGCACCAAGCACAGCAGCCCTGCCACGTGCTTCCCATCTGCTCCGCACTGATCCTTCCATCTCTCCACGTCCCATCCTGTGGGACCAGCACGGCCGTCTGCTCTTAGTCAAGGTGAATTATTTAGGCAGCTCGATGGAAAACGTGTCAAGGCGGTTAGGCAGTGCAGATGTGGAGGGGGTGGAGAAAACAGTCACGGCCGAAGCGAGTGGGGCTGGTGATGCGGTGTGGGGTCAGGCCAAGCCGCCCCATAAGCAGAAATGGAGGTTGAGCCCCTGCCTGCTCCCAGAGGAGGTGTCGGCAGCATCCCACCAGGTCCCACAAGCACGTCCCAGTGGCAAAAGCAAGCCTGTCCTGTCCTGTCCTCCTCCTCGCAGAGAAAGCAGAGGGGCACAGTGCTGCCCCAAGCCACCCTGCGGGGCACAAACACCCCAGCCCTGAGTTACCCACTGCTGAGGCCCTGTGTGAATGCACGAAACTCCCCTTGAGCTCAAGTGGTAGCCGAGAATGGAAAGATCTCATTAAGTAATAATGAAGTTCTGAGTGAGGAGGGGAAGAGAAAATCAGGCACGAGGCGTCCGTGCACCTAACCCACATAAGCACGCAGCCTTGCAGGGAGCTGCAGCGTGCTGGCTGCCTTCATTTATTGCATTTATTGCAGCCATCATCTGCCTGGACTGAGGTGGGAAGAGTTCTGCAATACAGATTTCCAGAGGGAGAAGCACCTGCTCCTGCTCAGCAGCCAAGGGACAACTCAGAGCCACGCTGAGTTCAGGAAGGGCTGAGCACCCTCTGCAGGGTCCTGCTGGGCTAGGGCAGGAGGAAGAAGAGATGAGCCTTTAGGATGAACGTGACAAGGCTCAAATGTGCACTCTGCTCCCTGGAGCAACAGGTAGCAGTGTCAGCCCTGAGACAGCCACATCCGCAAAGCTGCAGGGATGGCGAGCGTGGAAAATCCCAGGGTTGTGCTCTCTGCTGTTTTCGCAAGCAAGCTGACAAGGAGCCTCCCCCCACCTCCGGATTTAACATTTTTCAGCACCAAAACACCGGGCGTGTGGCGCTCGGTCTCTCTGGGTTTTGCTCCACTTAATTGGTCTCCGGCAAAGCGCTGAGCCGGCGGAGTACCAGCCCTCTGCTGTCAGCTCCGCAGTAAACAAGCGCTGCGATGCAGCCGCTGTCAGCACAGAGCTTCTGCAGGCTTGTGGCTGTAGGGGTGTGCGTGGGGGTTGGTGGGGAGAAGGCCACAGCCACATACGATGTTGGGGAGAACCCAAAATCGACGTAGAGTGGTGGGGAGGAGCCCCAGAGCTGCATAGGATTGGGGGGGGGAGAGCACCAAATCCAGGTGGGGTGGCAGAGGATCTTCAAATCCAGGTTGGTTGGGGGGAAGAATCCCAAATCCACGCTGGGAGGATGCCTTTTCCTCCCCAAGACATACTGAAGTGCTACGACCTTGCAACAGTCCTGAGCTGTGGGGCTGCAAGGCACTTCTCCAAAGGGGGCTGGAGCTGGTAAGGCTCACTGAGCACACCAGAGACACACCACACCACCAGAGGAGGCCAGCACCATCCCTTCACCCCCAAAATGATGGTCCCCTCAAGCCAGGACAGCTCCCAGGGCACGTTCAGCCCAATACCACTCTGTTAAGGTGCAGAGAGGTGCCCACCACCTCCAGGCAATGCCTTTGCCTCTTGACCCTACAGCTAACCTCCAAACCCACACCACCTTCAGCATCCAAAAACCCCAATTCCAAAGTTCCCCAGGTCCCCCTGTGTGTGGCAGTGGACACGTGGCCCCGCTCCTGCTGCAGCCTGCAGCGAGGGGCTCACCCCTCTCCACACTCAAGCTCTTTGGGGGAGCCTTTAGCCTTCATTTGTGATTTCCCAGTTATTTATGGAGCCATTCAGTAGAGCAACTTGCTGCCATTAGCGTGGTTGAAATGCCACCACCAGCTTGCAGGAGAGCTTTGGAGTCGTCACCAGAGGGCTAAATTTCACTACTGCTGGGAAATGTAGGTCAAGGACAGCAGGACACACTACTGGTAGGCAAAGTCCCCTCGGATCCTCACTGCTGGCACAGAGCTTACACAACCTTGGGCCAGAGAGGTCTCTGAGGGACCGCTGCACTGCCACAGCATGCCAGCTTCAATTCCAGCTCCTGGAAAAGGGGACCTGGCCGAGCAGAGCTCCACGGCCCCACAGCCAGAGGTGCCTCGGGTCCTTCCCTGGAGAATGACACGGTGCTAAAGCAAGCAAACAGAGGTTTCTTTTTTAAATAAGAATCAGGCACACGCTGTCCCCCAGCCTCCAGCCCTGGGATTTTCTACTTGTTAAGAGAAAAATTTATAGGTTTTAATTTAGTTATTTTTGGTGCAGGGACCTAATTTTGGAGCTTAGTACCTTGGTAGGGCAACCAAAGCCCTGAGCGATTGGGTGTGTGACAGGGGAGCTGACACGGCGCTGCTGATCTCAGCAAGCACTGTGCTCTGGCTCCCCATTAAAGCACTGGAAGATCAGGCTCCATCTGCACCCTCAGCAGCTGCAAGGGGCTCAGCCTGGACACAGGGTGCACAGAAATGGGGCTGGGGGCACCTCGCCTCCAGCTCAGCCCTTCAAAACAATGCTCTGCCAGGAGCTGAGCTCCCACTGCTGCAGGAGAGGGTGGATGGGTTGACATAATTTCCACCCCCCGTGTGAAGTCACAGCCCCTGTGCTCTGCAGGGAGGACTCAGCTTACAGAGAAGCTTCCCCAGGACAGCCCAGAGGTGAAAAAACAGGCTAGGAAGGGCAGAACCCCACACACAGAGCACCAAGGTGTGTGCACCAGAAGCACAAAGATGCCCCAATGAGGCAGGGTGAAGCAAATGAGGGGTCTTCAGCCAGAAAAAGGAGCTGAAGGGGGAACGGGACAAGCAGCATGACTGCAGCATCCAGAGACAGGGATCTGAAAGCTGCAGTGAGGTTTGTGAGGGCCAAGTCTCAAGGGAGAAAAGAAGTCCACCAAGAGAAATCCCACCCTAACTCACAAGGCTGTGGGGCCACAGCCTGCTGGAGGTAAGAGCTAAGGAAGCATCACAGCACTTGTCTGGTCCTGCTCCACTGGCCAGCACCACAGCTGGAGGCCAGACCTGGGGCCCAGGGGCTTCCCACATCCCCCATTCAAACAAAGTTGTCCTCAGTGCCAACACCTGCACCATCCCTTCTCCACAGCCCTGCAACCTGAGGAGAATGCACGCACATAGAAAACACATCCTGCAGGCACCTCCGAGTGAAAAGAATCCATCTGGGCTTTGGGCAAAGCCAAGCAGCTGCTAAGCTGAAACGGATCCGTGCAGGAGCCGGACGGAAATTTCCTGGAGTGCAGGGCTGCAGCCCCATTAACTTGAGGAAAAAGTTCTGCACCAGAGGGCGATGGGCATGGCCCCAAACTGACAGAGCTCAGGGAGCACTGGGACACGGCTCTCAGACATCAGGTTTGGGTGGTCGGAGTGGAGCTAAGGGTTGGACTTGATGACCCCTGTGGGTCCCTTCCAGCTCAGGATGTTTTGTGACAGAAGCAGTTTGGGGGAGCAGAAGTCTCAGCAGGTGGTGTCTTGGTGCAGTTTTCCTGGCACAAGGGAGGGCCTTCTCCTGCTCAGGGCACAGGAAAAAGCTCTGCAGGTCCCATCCCAAAGGCACAGCGATGGAGGTCTCAAATACCTTCATCCCATGTCTGCTTACAGCAGCTCTGTGCTTCCTGCCTCACCACCTTTCTGGGGACCCTTCAGCACCCTCCTGCCCTTCCCAGAGATCTTCCTCTGTGATAATTCCCTTCTCTGACAATAAAATTTCACCTGCTCTCTGTAAGCCCTTTCTCCTGGCTCCCCGAACAACACAGGGCCGCCAGCCCCACGCACACACGGCCACAGAACCGAGGAGGCACAACGAGGGGACACAGAGCTGCCACAGCCTCACACTGGGCTGAGAGCAGCAAGTGGCTGTAAGACAGGAGAGGAACACACCTCAGGTTAGGGCTGGGAGCAAGCAGCAAGGATCAGGATGGCAGGAAGTGGAGCGCCGGGGCCAGGCTGTGCCGTGCCACACGTGGGATGCTGGGCGCTATTTTAAATGCTGCAATGTGGCAAATGTATGCAGGCTGGGCTCCAAGCTGGGGGAAGGGGAGGGTGCTGGGTGGTGGTGGTGTGCTGAGCTCAGCCTGAGGGGAACAAACCAGAGCCGTGCCTTTGGGAGCTGCGCCATCAATGCCAGAATTGAGCCAGGGAGGGCAGGAGCACACACGGCCCTCAGCGGGGCCATGGGGCAGCCCCGCAGCAAAGGGGAGCCACGTCAACCCCATTTACAGGTGGGGAACAGGGGGACCTGCTGAGGAATGAGCCAGCCACACGCCTCACCTGTGGGCAAAGCTGAGCATGATGCAGGCTTCATTTTGTTCTCCCCTTCCCCTGCAGCCCTATGAACGCTGCTCCCATCCCAAGGCGCCCAGGAGCGCAGCAAGCTCTGATGGGAGCTGGCAGATCTAGGCTGGTACCTGCCCTACATTTCCACAGCAGCGAGGTTGACAGAATGAGCAAGTTTTTATATAGATTTTGGTGGTGGTGGTTTTCTTTACCAGTTGAGGATGGGGGGAAGGTAGAACAAAAATTATTTTGTTGAATCTCTTTTTGGCATTCTTGCTGCCGGCGCTGCATGTTATTCATGCGCCCCTCGTATCCAAGCTGGCGGCTCAGGGTTTTGCTCAGGAGGGGCTGTGCAGAATTAAGCAGCTGGTTCAATTATTAATAGCCTGTCAGGGGTGCCCTGGATGCCTGCTGCCTTTCCGGGGGCTCCAGTGCCCCCCAGAGGCGCACACACCAACTACAGCAGCAACCTGTTGGCCGCTCTGCCCTACTTGGATCCTTCAGCCACACCACCCCATTCCCTTCCCCAGACCAGGCTGGGAACACACAGGTCAGAGCTGTGGCAAGGCAGAAGAGCTCTGTCAGCTCCAGCAGGGCTTTTTTTTGGCTCGTTAATTCCGTGCGGTGTCAGACTGCCAGCCTCAGGGACAATCCTTCTTTCACAGGACAACAGAACACAGCTTTTCAGGTGGTATCACCTTTGGCTTCTGGCTTATTTTTGTCCTGCACAATGCAGGACAGGCTGGCTGAGCCTCCTCCTCATTCACACCTGATCACGTCGCTGGGCACCTTCTCCTCCCAGCTCCATTCTCCTCCCTGCCCATCCCAGCCCAGCCCCTCCAGGACCTGGAGCTGTCAGTGTAGGACCCGAGGGCTCTGTATCACCTCACCCTGGCAGGAAAGAAAAGCCAGCTGGCAGCAGCCCTCAGACACACTGGGAGGACTTTGGAGCAAGGACGTTTTCAAAGCACAAGGCTGCTTAGCCCAGCTTGAAAGCCACTGAGTCAGGTGAAAGAGTACATAAAGCTCTGTGCAGCATCTGATGTAGCTTCAAAGGTGGCTCTGCTTTGAGCTGAAGGCCAGGCCAGAAACCTCTGGAGCTCCTAAACTGTGTGCACCCAATGCTGACGCTGGCCTTGCTACCTGCCCACGCCGATATTTGGTACGAGAGCGACCTGCAGAGCACCCATCCATCTCTGGGAGCTCCCATCACACACACAAGGGGCACAGACCCTGAGTTTCCACGAGGAAAAGGCTGTGGGACAGCACCTGGATTTCCCATAGCCACTGTGGTCAGCCCCCAAGTACACTGACCCCAGAGCGCACAGCTCCAGCACAGAGACAAACAATTCCCCTGCCCTCAGCACAGCGAGAAAACCCCAAACCCCCAGTGCAGAACATAGCTCTGCCTCCCACAGGGGATCCCACAACCCCTCCTCCCCCCCCCCTGCCAGCCCCCGCCAGCGGGGCAAGGAAAGCAGCACAACGGGAGAGCCTTACGTGGGCAGCTCGGCAGGCGGGGGCTGCGCTGGGGCAGCTGCCCTTGGGGGCTCCGCTGGCACGGGGCTGGCTGCTGCTAGGGCTGCAGACGAATCCTGTGGCCCAGCCAAAGCCCCCACATCCAGCGAGGGCTCAGGCTCGGGCTCCTCCGTTGTCTCTACCTCGACCTCATGGGCAGCCGGGGCTACGCTCACCCTCTCGGCAGCCGCGGCAGCTTCCTCCTCCTCCTCCTCCTTCTGGCGGAGCTTTGCCTCCAGCTCCCGGCGCCGCCTCTCGTCATCCTGCCGGGCCATCCGCTCAAAGACTTTGAACGCCTGCAAGAGAACAAAGCCGGCTGTCAAGGAGAGGAGGAGAAGCACATGCCTGGGGCTTTTACTGCCGTCCCTCTGCCTGCGGATACCACTCAGCCTGCTCCCTACACCCGCACTCGCTAGCTGGAACCAACCCTCAGGAGACAGATCCGACCGCAGGGCTTTGCTGTCTCCGGCAAGGGGCTGCCAGCAGCTGGGACAAGCCGCGGGCAGCCCTCCAGGGTGGCTGTGAGCTACTTCAGCTGGTGCAAGCAGAGAAGCAGAGCAACGGTTTGCGGTGTTTTGAGCCAGAACTGCCTGCTTCGGGTGGATAAAACGCACTTGGAGAGAGAAAACAGAACTCTCCCCATCCTGCAGCGCGAGGAGCAGCCCGGGCCCAGCCACCCGCACCACGCAGGAGGTGACGTTCCCCGCGCGACGCCGGAGCAAAGTCCTGCTGCCTCGGGGCACTCCGGGCCCCAACACCCACGGGATCGCGGCGGCGGGCACCGGCACTGCGCGCGGCGAGCGGGGCCCGGAGGTACCTGCAGGGCCATGGCCTGCGCGGCGCCGGGCGGGAAGCCCAGGCGGTCACCGGGCCGCAGGAGGAGGCGGTAGAAATCGGTTTTGCGGTAGAGGAAGCCGAAGAGGACGCGCAGGAAGTCGTCCACGTTGCCGACGTGCTGCAGGATGCCGAGCAGCGCCTGGTCGTACATCTCGGTCAGAGCGTCCATGGCGGCCCCGGCCCCGCTGCCACGGCAACCGCCCGCCCGCGCTTCCGCTCCGCGCGTCGCGTCGCTTCCGCTCATCAACGCTGAGCGTCCCCGCGGGGAACCGCGCCGCGCTGAGAGGTTCCGGGGAACGCGAGTTCCGGGCCGCGCCGTACCGCGCCCTTCCCGCACCTGCGGGGCGTGGTTCAGGGCGCTCCGGGGTCCTGCTGGGGGCGACACTTCTCCAAACCTTGGGGGGGGGTCCCGGGCAGGGCGCTGCCCAAGCTGGGAGCGCTGGAGTTCTGGCGGAGCTCCCTAGACTGGGGTTACTGGGAGCCCCCCAGGGCACGCAGACATCTCTACGTCCTCCCAAACGCAGACCCCGCCCCGCGCTGCAGGCAGAGCCGAGGACCTCCCCACAAATCCTGAAGCGAAGAGCTCATCTCTCTGCACATACACGGGGCAGATATCCGTTTCATTCCCCCCCCCTCAAAATGAGGCTGGGGATCAATTCCCTCGGCCTCCGCTCCCTGTCCTTACTGCACACATCCCACGAGAGGGAGTTCCTGAGCAGCACATCAGTTTTCCCTGTTACAGAGGTGCAGGGAGTGTTACTGCAGCTCCCACAACCCCAGGGATGATGTGCACTCCAACAGAGGGGGGGCCCCCAACATCTCAGGGCACACAGCTCAGGAGGCAGCAGCCCCTACTGAGAGCATCGTGTCACCTCACACCAGAGGCCAGCAGGAAGGGGGACCCGGTGTGACAGGGGTTCCCACTGTGCCCCCCTCCAGCAAAGAACAGCACGTGGTGGTTTAACTCGTTTTATTTAGACTCATAAACATAACTCTGCAGTCCGGCTGGACTGTGCACATGCGGCGAGACCCAGTAGAAACGCAGCAGTAAGTCAGGGAGGAGCACGAGGGGAAGGGGGGGCTGCCCCAGGCGAGCTGCCCGCGGAATGTCAGGCGTTAAGACACAGGGTTTATGAGAGCTGCCCGCAGTTGGAAATGGTGATCTGCTTGCTCGTCTTGCCATCTTTGGAGCCGCAGCGCTCCATGGCCTCCACCACGTTCATCCCTTCCTTGACACGGCCGAAGACAACGTGCTTGCCATCCAACCTGTGGAGAAACGCAGGTTGTATGGGGGGGGGACCCACACCACCTCCCCCAGGTCATGGCAGCATGAAGCTGTCCCCCCTCCCCACGCTCACCACTCGGTCTTGGCAGTGCAGATGAAGAACTGGGAGCCGTTCGTGTTGGGGCCGGCGTTGGCCATGGACAGGATGCCAGGCCCCGTGTGCTTCAAGATGAAGTTCTCATCCGCGAACTTCTCCCCATAGATGGATTTGCCACCGGTGCCGTTGTGGCGCGTAAAGTCACCGCCCTAAAAAATAAAAAGATACACATTTCAGGTTATGGGACTGCCACGGCCACGTGGGTTGTGATGCACCGTACCAGCAGGGAGAGGACACTGGGTCTCCCCCCCCCCCCCCCCCCCCCCCCCGGGGGGCGCNTCCAGCCCCCCCAGGGGAGCTCTGGGCAGCATTACACACCTGACACATGAAACCAGGGATGATCCGGTGGAAGCAGGAGCCCTTGTAGCCAAATCCTTTCTCACCGGTGCTCAGCGCACGGAAGTTCTCTATTGAGCAGAGAAAGAAAGGTGAGCCCAGCCCGGCGACACAAGGGGAGCAGCCCCGCTGCCCTAAACCCACCTGCTGTTATGGGCACCTTGTCAGCGAAGAGCTGCAAAGAGAGACGAGGTCAGCACGGGGGGGCTGCGGCACTGCTCACCCCCCACCCCCCCCCGGCCGCTGCGTGCCGGCAGCTCTGCGGCATCTGGAAACTGCGCCGTCACGGGGGCGGCATCCCAACCAGCCCAGCTATGCGCTATGGGGGAACGCCGGGCTGGCACCGACCCTCATACCCACAGCTGACCCCACACCTGGATTCCTGACCCCGAAACCCACATAATGATCCCAATCTCAATCCCAGAC
>VXAB01001500.1:20995-34017 GCA_013399175.1 Odontophorus gujanensis | reverse complement strand
GAAGATGTTGAACAAGATTGGACTCAGCACCAGCCCCTGACGAACACCACTAAGTACAGACCTCCAACTGGACTCTGTGCCACCAATCACAACACTCTGAGCAATGCTGGTCAGCCAGTTCTCAGCCCGCCTCAGTGTCTGTTCATCTATTCCACAGTTCCTCAACTTTGTTATAAGGATGCTGTGGGGGAGTGTCANAAGGATGCTGTGGGAGAGTGTCAAATGCCTTGCTGAAATCAAGAAAATGAGTGTTATTTTTCCTAAATGCAAAACTGGCGTATTTCATTGTGAGCTGTATTTTTTTTTTTTTTTTTTGTCAGGTGAACTGAACATAACCATATGGAACCAAAAGACACAAGATGAATTTGAAAGGTTTATTGCTAAACACAGGCAGGCAGTTGTATGTCTTGTACTGGGAGAGTGAGGTCTATCTCCAGTAAAACATTGAGTTTTGGTTCTGTACCATGCAGCTGTACCACAAAACAGAAAGTGTTTTGCCTGCATAGTAAAAGTTGTTACTGCTGGTTTTAAAACTAAGGTGTTCCTTGAAGAAAAAATAAATAAAATAATAAAAAAATTAAAACTTTCCACAAAATTATAGTGGAGATTAGTCATTTTGGGACAAATCAAGGTCAACACAAAAGGTTATAAACACTATACAATGATGAATAGCCATCATTGAAGTTTGTAAGGTACTACGAAAAAAGGGACAATATTTTAATTCATGATAAATGGAAAGAAACTGCTTCTTAAGTTGGAGCAGGGCTTCATTTTAGAAAGAAAATAGTGGTGAGCAGAATTACTAGGAAGAATATATTATCTGTACAGCCAGAGGTCTTCATGTACAGCCTACTAAGACTACTTATGTGAAGGCCGCAGATGTAATGAGCTATTTAGCCTAATGAACTGGAAAAGTTTTCCTGTGTTTCAGTTTTCTAGAGTTCCACGTGTATCCACCTCTAATATGAAAATCTGAGTCAAGCTCTTGTATCAAAGATTTTCTATGAAGCTCAGCTCCCACTTCTGAAAATTATAAGCCATATACAAATCTTTTGTATGGAGGGGCTATTTCCTTAAATGTGTAAACAGCTTACTTGCATGCGACCTAAATATGTCTTTATACCATAAATAACATTGAATGTGGTATGCGTTACTGTACTTGCTGCTTTAAGCAGAGTTTTCTCTCTTCTGCACATAAACCTGTTCTAAAGGGCCTTGATTCATTTTAGTTAAGACAAATATACTTTACACTCAAACTGATTTCTGTATTCTGGCTCTGCTTCTAACAACAGTTTTCTTCTCCATGGAGCATGGAAATACAAAGCTTCTATGTGCAGATAACAACTTCAAGGACTATGCTACAGGCGCCATTTAGGAACACAGGGGCTGGGTGATTCATAGGAATGTGCCGACTCTCTTCTGAGTTGTGATTTTCATTCAAGCAAGAAGAATCTTATTCTTTAGAGGTTGCAGCATAGCATGTTAAATGTCAGAGTGAAGTCAGTCAGGTTCTTAGTTCTTAAAGAGATACCTATTCAACAGAAATGTTATTCTCCTTGAAAAAGAGTGCAAGATTCTCCACTTATCCTTCATGAAAGAATGATTTACTTTTTACAGCTATCAGTCACAGAAGCTTTGATACTGGTTGATTAATCGAAGAGACTCTATCATCAATCACAGTGAAACAGTTTTTTAAGTGCAGTTCCCCCCCCACCCCCTCCCCCAAAGACCTTACACCATTGTAATACAAGGACAAAACTGAAACTTCACAAGTAAAACAGAATACACCTTCACTGTGCATATTTCTGTAAGAAGAGAGAAAAAATCTAATGCTGATGCCAATTTTTTGCTGTTGAATTCAGTTTTCTTGGGCTTTGATGCTAAACTACTGTTAGGTATCAGAGATCATCACTGGGATTTAGTTAAATGCGCTTTGACATTTACAGCTTCCTTTTATTCTGCTCTGCTAATGGACATATCAAGATGGACAACCATTTGAACAGTGGAGGTGGCTAGACAGGGGCCTGTATGTTAACTTTCTCATTTTTTGGGAATGTTTGTGTCTGCACGCAAGAGTTGGACTTATTCCTTATGGGTCCCTTCCAACTCAGGGTATTCTCTTATTCTCTGAGTTTAGGGATTCTGCTAATGCACAGCAGTTTTTTCTTACCCATTCTAGCCTCAACAAACATACATGAAAAATGGTGGGAATTCAAAATTGAAAATGTTTTGTTTTGTGTATCCTGATAGTGTACAAACCCAGTTCAGTGATATTATTCAGCAGCAGCATGCAGGAATACCACACATTTAATGTTTCATTTTCTGCTGACTTACTGGTTTTTGTTTGTCAGACATCAGCAGTTCCAAGCAGTGAGTGATCTCTTTCACAACAGTTCTGAAGTACAAAAGGGGCTACATCCATAACTGCTTTTTTAATAAAGGTTGGGAGATAACCTTCATAGAACAACAAAGTGTTAAAAAAAACTTTTTCTTGATGTTGTTTTTTTAGCCAAGAAACTTTGCATCTAATGCTGAGGGAGTTGTCTAGAATGTGGTTAGGAATGAGTGGATGAGTAGGCCAACATTTATATTCTCCACTGAAGTAAAATATATAGATGAATAATAGATAGCTGGATAGATAGATAGATGGATAGATAGATAGATAGATAGATAGATAGATAGATAGATAGATAGATAGATAGATAGATAGATAGATAGATAGATAGGTAGGTAGATAGGTAGGTAGGTAGATAGGCAGGCAGGCAGAGACAGACAGGGCTGTATTTGTTGGAACTTCTACAAGTAATCATTTTCTCTACTGGAGCAGATCTCCTGGCATAAATTTATACTTTCCTACACCCAGTCCTCTGCTGAGTGTTAAGGTTTTGTTTCACCCTACTCACTTGTACAGTGAGGTCATGTTATTAAATTGCAAGCTCATCTTTTTTCTTTCTTTCTTATTCTTTATGTATAGGTATGGATCTTGCAGCAACAGTCACAACCACAGCTTGGGGGTCTAGAATCACTGCAATATGCATACTAGTGACTCTACAGCACAGTGCTGCGTACCACATCATCACTTCTCTAAGCTGACTTCTTTACGCTAATTTACCAGTTTCCAGACTGAAAAAAGAAACAGCTAAGGGTTGATGTAGAAAATCATATTGCTGCAGACTGGTTTGCACTGGAAGGGATCCTAAAGATCATCTAGTTCCAGTGCCCCTGCCATGGGGAGGGATAGTTTCTAGCAGAACAGTTTGTTTAAAATCCCATCCAGTCTGGCCTTTACCACCTCCAGGGAAGGGACATCCAAAGCTTCTCTGAGCACTTCTCTGGAGGTTCTCTGGAGCTTCTGTGGTTCTATGATTCCAGCTTGCACATTCCCTTCTTCTTCTATAGAAAAGAACAGTGTTGTATTACTATTTGCGTAGGTCCCTTGGTCACCTTGAAGGCAAGTTATGTGCACATTATTCTGGAAAGTCACCTGCATAGATACTGCCAGTTCCTTTTTAAATAATAAGGGATAAACTGTACCTGTGGTGGAGAACCTATATTCACTTTGCATGGAGTTAAGTGCATTTCTGCCTAAAGGTAAAAGCTAAAGAAGGGGCAAGGTACATCTAATTGTAAGTGGTTTTGATACCTTTGAGTTATGTATGTTGTCATGTCTTTTAGCAATTTGGAGACATTTTCAGACAGTTGTCTTTTCATTTCCCAGTAACTGCAAGAAAACTCTAGGAAGCGTGTATTCTTGTATTTCTAATCACCTTGTTAAAAATACAAAAGATGAGCCTAACCCTATGCTCATATTCATTTCCAGACTCTGTGGGAAAGGTTAATTTGATGGACTAGATTCTGACTGCCAGCCTCTGGTAGACCATAGCATGCAGCTATCACACAGCAGGTGATTAAAAGCTGCAAACTTTACTTGTTTATATCTAGGTATATGTCATCTATGCTTTATTGCTAAAACAGTGTGTAAGATGCCTGTTCATCATCCTCTGTATTTGTGTCCAGAGGAGAACAGGGCTTGTTTCTTCATGAGTTGTCAGGATGCTTTGTCTTCCTTATTATTTCTCACCATAGGATCGTTTCAGACAGTCATGGTCACCAGCCAGGCATCTCAATCTTATTGCCTGCCTCTTTGATGTGATTCTTTGCAGTATGTTGTGCTTAGTACATCCTCACTTGTCCAGTACAACCCCAGAGACAAGGGAGGTCACACCAATGACTTCAGCATCCCTGGTTCTCACAACCTGCTGCTTTAAGATTTATGAAGATGGAATTCCCACAAAAAAGGAAGACATCTGTTCAAACATTATCCTGTCAGTTTCTGGAAGTCTATCTAAAAAATGTGGTCGTTTTTAACAAACATACTTGTGAGTGAAGTTTCCGGTAGTTTCCATGATTTTGGTTTAAAAGGGCCAGAATACATTGTATATGCTGAGGAACCCTTTAAAGGGCTTAATTTTACCTTCACATTTTCATGTGATTGAAGGAGGGGTAGGCTAGCAGGTGGTAGGTGAGCATTTACTTGCTGCTCTACATGCTGTGCCAGCACAGGGAGTCACAGGTTAGGGCAGAACATAACTCTAGAAAAACAGTACAAACAATTACTATTCCTCAGCCATAAGTTAGTTTCTTCACTTGCACAATAAATGTCCATCAGCTACAAAATTTGCTAGAAGACATTGCATGCTGACAAGATATGGAGCATAGAGATTTAACATTACCAGACTCATTCTCAGGACGTTGGACAGTGATAATAAATTCTGCTAAGAGAATATAGTGGAACTGCAGTGAAAGGGAGTTGGTTCATCAGAAATCTTATTTCCTATTCTTGTCAGACTATCTGGATGACAGTGACTCAGCTGTCATTTAAATAACTGATACCCAAATCTGAAAACACTGTCTATGGTATAGAGATTTATAAACAATGTTTTCTACTAATGGCTTAACTCATAATATTTGAGTCACTGTTAACATGTATTATGTGCTATACTTTCTCTAATGTTTATTTATAATGCAACCCTTCTCGTAGGAGTGTGTTTTAGGAGCAAAGTGGGTAGATTTCAAGTATGGACTCANTTTATGTTGAAAGTCTTATCTTCAGTACCTCATATATGTGTGTTTGTGACAAAAAATAAAAATAAAAAAAGTAGGAGGAAGTTATATTATAGAACCTGTACTCTTAATAGAAAACCATCCCTATAGTTTTTTCTTCAACTTAGTGTACTATTGCAAATTTTATTTATTGTATAAGGGAAACTGTACAATGCTATTACCTTCACTGAAAGAAATGAAGATCCACTTACCTTTATAAAAATTCTGACTATCATGTTCCTTCTGTCTGCAGCTTTTACAGCTGAAGTCTCTAGAACATACGTATTTCCTTTCTTCCATAAAGAAATCAGAAACCATTAAACATCAGTGTGGCTTTCATCAGCTTTCTGCTATAATATACATCGCAGTTGTTGTGAAACTCCAGTGCTTTTGGCAATCAAGCTCCCTCGTTCATCCAAACATCTCAGAGAGGTTAACCAATCAGTAAGGCTCCACCATTCTCTGTGAAGTTCAGTGTTAACAGCCATTTTTTCAGATAAATACATACAGAGAAGTACCTTTAGTACATAGAAATTACATTACTTGATTGTCAGTGTAAATAGTATTCCTAAGGAAGCTAGAGTAGACTGGATTAGATTTGAAGACATCTCTTCTTTACCTTCTTTTCTTCTTTTTTGAGCCCTTTTTCATGCTAAGTGCTCTCTAGGCCATGCTTTGCACCAGAATTTTCAGTTAAGACATTGCATCTTGCTTTCTATTATTCTTATTATCTCCTCCCTCTGAGATAAGAATTCTTACACTTTATGTTAAATGATGAAAAGCAGTTGTCCTGCTGTTACTGGCTTTATTTCTAATTTTGCAATGTCATTTGTATCTTGTTTTGACAGTAAAGAGCTTCAGGTGAACTCTTTTATGTCAGTTCTGCTTAACGCTCAGTCACCTTTACAGAAAGTAATTTACAATCAATTTAGAATAATTTATTTTGTCCATAAAATAAATTAACATTCACGCTTTCTAAATCAGTTTCTCTCCTACACCAGCTGAAGTGATTTTTCCAGGTGTCTGCAGAAATGGCATCTTCATTTCAATGTATAATGAATGTTGTCTGAAGATTAAATTTAATACAGGTGACAAAAATATATACATTTGTACTCAACATGAACAAAGATAATAAAGACAAATTTGAACAGTATAATCTTTGAAGATGTCATTCCTTCTCATGAACCTTTTCATTAACCACTCTAGAAAGTCCTCAGTGCTTTATTGAACTTGATCAGTGGTTTTTGTTTTTTAAAGGCAGTTTTATATGATATTTTATTAATCAAGGTTTCTGTTGTTTTCAGTGCAGATGTGGATTGCTTGTAGTGTGCATACTGGGCAGAGGATACTAAAATTTAAATCCTTTATGTTAAACTTTGTTCAAAATTAATTTGCATTATATCAGTATGCTATGAGGTGCAAAGTTACTTTGTTAGCGTTTATCAGTATCCCTTATCAGTGTTCAGATGAAGGGATAGAATTGGAGTGAAAAGTAGAATAAGACTCATTCTGAGTCTTTCATTGGAGTACTGAAATATTTGGTATGAGTCGTGTTTGTTGAAACATTCAGTTTTGAGAATGTCAGGGAACAGTTATTTTCTTGAAATATCCAAATTTTCTTTTCTGGGAAAGCTGTTATATATCAATATTCAGGAAGATAATAATTTCTTATTCAGCATGTTAGCCGTAGGAAAGGAAGTGCAGAATGAAATAATTCAGGCCACACTGAATCACCAATTCATAGCACTCTAACCATCCAATGTCTTGTTGTGTCTAAAAAAAGTGAATCATAAAAATTTAGTGCTGCTTGTAAGCAAAGAATCCAAAGAATTACATAGAAAGAAATGCAAGGAAACAGTATGTTAATGTCATTTTATTACCATTTTATAATAAAAATAAAGTCAGTGCTTCCTTGCTTTTATCCCTTCGCTGTCTTATCTGTATTATAAATTTGAAAGGAACATGAAAACATTAAGTTCCCATAATCTTTCATCGGTCTTGTAAGGCCTGTTATTGACAAATGTAGGGATCATTTCTCAGCCCTAAATCTATTTTATGCTTGGATGACAAGATTCAGAGCTGTGAGGACATGTTGGGATTTCTAAAGTGTTCTAGCGAGAGTGAGTTTGTCGGTGGTTTTTTTTGTTTGTTTGTTTGTTTTTTCTGTTGCTGCCTTTAACTTGGTCTATTTTTAAGTAAGCTTAGGTAGCTGTAGTTTGTGAAAGTTCTGACAGCAAAATAACTATAAAAATAAGAGTACCTATTTTTTTTTTTTTCTTTTTCTGATGTTGTATCTAGGAAGAAGTATGTACAAGTTTTAGGGATGCTGCCATAACATGAGATATGATCCTGTGTGGCTATTTGATGTCTTTGTTGCATAGAGGACCCTGCAGGATTGCACAGGGGTAGTTGTACTAGGGTAATGGCACTAGGGTAATGGGACTAGGGTTGTACATACATATGTCACTGACAGTAGCATCCAAGATGTTGGATGTTTGTTCCATATCTGTGTCTCTATTCATATCTACATTCGGCCCTGTAGATTTGTTAGTAGTGGCCAGGGAAATCTGTTTGCCTCATCTTTAATGACTGTGGCTGTTGTACAGACTGCATATCTCCTCAAAAATGGCAGTAATTGGTGGTTTATACATGTGTCTGATTCCTGTCATCCTATTCTGCTTGCAACACCACTCGTGAATGCCTAACTTTACAAAGAGAGTGTGCTTTGATATTAGGCTAAGCCTAACTCTCTTCAGAAATTGCCATACAGGCATTAATGTTACATCTGGAATCTGGAATCCAGGTGTAGAAAGACTTTTGTAATAAACATTTGAACAGATTTCAGTCAGGCTCTTACATTTAAGTTGATCTAGATGAGACAAGGTGGAAGAATTAGTACTGGTTTTATATTATATAACTAAAGAAGTACACTACTTTGTCTGATGTTGATTTACTCTACTCATGCACTGCCATTTTTGCAGAGGTTATTTACCAACTTTTATGTTCATCTCCATTTTTTTTAAACTAGTATTAGTACTGCCCAGTAATGGATAGATCCTCTCTCAGTACCAAAGATGAAATTGAACTTTAGTTTGATACCTTCAGTATTTTCGAATTTTAAAGTAGATGTCCCAAATTGACCAAATACTAGAGTCTCACAACCAGCTCTTGTGAATGTAGTTGTACCTTCCTTCTGTCCCCATGTTTTGACAACGTTGTCTGTGGAGAAAATGATATACACTGTGCATTAGAGTTTCTTAGATTTAGCGAGTATTTTAAGACAAGTTGCAATTGAAGTATTTGGGGGAAGAAGTGCATTAACTAAAGCTGTGGTTGAAATGAGTAAAATATTAATAATTCGCCAGTTACTGAGAATTTATTGGTTTGAAGAAAAACTGAGAGACAGAATACATGTAATTGTCCTGTCCCTTTGTACTATACAGTACTGATTCATGTTGCTTTGAATGATCTATTTTTTTTTTCCATGACTAATTAACAAGGTAATCAGCATTAACAATAATTTCATAATTTGGAGTAACTCACTCCAGATTTTAGGGCTAATTAGTAATAACGTTACTGGAGCTGGTATTGGCATAATTGGCAGTTAATAAATTTCAGATTTTCCAATGGATGATAACACTTCCCTATTAGGAGCCTGTAGCTGTTTAATAAGCCCAGAGAGGGTAATCTGCTACAAAATTATAGGTCAATTGCATAGAAAGTACAGAAATAAATTTACTTAAATTTGTGTGAACAAAATCCCTGAATTTGAGGGAAGCGTGGATCAAGGATTAAAGTTAATATCTTAAAGTCACCTTATTTGGGTAACATAGAAGAACTTAAGTTTCCATTAAAATATGCCAGTAGTGAGTGTGCAGGGATAGCAGAATAAAATATAGAGTCATATGACTCAAAATCCAAACCTTTTTCAGTTAGCAAGACTTTCCATTGGCCTTGGTATGTTTGAAGATATCACTGCTAGTACATCTGCATTTGAGTTTAGGGCATTCTGGACCTAAAGAAGGCCAACATGTTCACGCAGCAAACTCCTGGAGACATTTCTGTCTGTGATTCGTCAAGACTGCTGTGTTTTAGAGAGGATGAACCATCAAATGGAAATCCTGGATAGCATAAGGATGAGTGGAAGGCATTATGAAGAACTGAACACTGGTACAAGTGCTTAGACAGTGCACTACAGATTGCTTCAGTTCTGAATTCACCATTCTCTCGGAACTTGTGAGTGTACAGTATGGTACAGACCTAAGTGTGTATCTATTGAGACACAATGCTCAGAAAGTTAACAAGACTCTTTTCAAGGTGCAAAACAGTTCTTAGCAGTTGTCCTGTCTGTCTTGCATTCCTCTGCAGTAATTCTGGTGTTTGTCCTTGTAGTGCAGGGTAGTGAGGAGGCACTGATGCCTGTGGTGCCACTGAAGAATACAGAGGAGCTCCGAAGACATGAGATCAGGCCAGGGCTCAGCTTTTTTAATGTTTACTTTCACAACCAATATTCCACAATTAGAAGCATATATTTGAAGGTGCTGTGAGAAATTCATGACAGTACTGCCCCAGTGTTCTCTGAGGAAATCAGCCTGAAGTCATCAAAATGCTTCCAGTCACTGTCACAAACAGCTGAAGCCCTCAGTGATGTTTGACTGATGATGGTAGAGGGGGAGAGGTGCCCAAGGGCTGAAAAGTGGAGTNAGTACCAAAAATCATAAAACCATGACAAAGTGCTATTGATATCAGGAACAAATATTTGATAATAATTGTCTACATGCAGAAGGTTCTACATTATCTGCTGCAGTTCATCAAAAATGTTTTGGTACAAATAACAGAACTCCAAAAGTAGGTGATTTTGAGTAACTCTTTTCTGAGAAGGTACTGCTCAATGCAAACCATCTGCATGGTAAAGACATTCCACTATTTACTGTGTTCACAAACGTTTTGCAAGGGACAAAAACAGCATCCCACAGCATCCATTGGATTTTAGTCAAGAAGCTCAGCGTCAACTCTACTATATTTTCATTTTCTGTCAACAGCTGTGAACTCGTTTATCATAGAAGAAGTTACAAATGGGCTGATCCAAGGCAAGAATTCTGTGGTAGTCCTGAAGATTAATCCAGAATTCTAATTTTATTAGACTGATTCACATTTGATCTTTGTCAGAAAGATAAAGGGAAAAGCTCTCTATTGTAAAGGTCTGTAGGTTTCTCATGTAGCGCTTGACTCAGTCAGATTTCATTTGGTTCAGAACTACCTCAAAGCTCTCGCAGATAAATCCATAGCTGATGTAAATGGAATTCCCTTCTGCTGCTGGAATTAAACTGATGGACACCAGCTGAGACATGTGCTACTGTATTTGAATCTATTTACCATTAGCTTACAAAGGCTAAATAAGTGTGTGAATCTCTGTGTAAGTCTAGTAACTTCCATGCAGTATATATACAGCACTATTGCAGGAACCCTAATATATGATCAGCAAACACGAAAGACTTTTTAACTAAATTTTCACATTGTACTAAGACACCCAGGAAAAACCTCTAGTTGAAATTGCGTCAAAGATGTTCTTTCTCATTTCTGTCAGCACTGACCTTCATCTTCAGTATGTACTGATATGTTTTAAAGTGCATTTTGTGAAAGTACTGGAGTCATTTCAAAAGTAATGCCTCTTATTTATTTCAGTGGAAACTGCAACAGATGCAAAGAGCACTGGTTGATGAATTCTCAGCTACAAAACACTATTGTTCTACGTAGTCACCACCATTAGCTTTGTATTTTCACCAGCAGTGAACAACGTCTGCATATCGGACTCATAAAAATCTGCACCAGTGGAGGTTACCACCCGTCACCGCTGCTGAAACACAACACCCACCACCTCACTGTACTCACACCCACTGATGGGTCTCCATAAATGATCAGCAAATGTTGATGAACGTCAATATGTGCTATTTTTTCCACATGGAGGAATTCAGTGACATGCCTTTGCTTCCATGTCAGGCATCATTCTGTCAGGCTGCCTTTCTGCTGCGAGCTGTGTCACAGCAACAAAATATAATGGAATATTGGTGGGACGGTTCAACCCCTGCTGCCATACCACCAACATCTGTTTCTGTTACTGTGGACTAACATCATAAAATAGGAAGTATTACTTTTGGAGCAGCCTTTGTAGATGTTCTGGTTTGATCATTTTTATTTCTTCAGTAACATATAGCTTATATAAGGCTTCTCTGTCTCCCTGGGCATGGGTAGTCCAATTGAATTTGTAAGTTCATTTTTTAATCCTTTACATTTTCTCTAATTTTTCTCCACAAGTATAGTAGGGACCATATTTAGCTACAGAATCCAAATGTCACAGTAACAGTTGTCTGGCCAACTGCCTTTTTTTTCTGGTGACAGTGAAGATGGTGTGGTTTTGCCCACATGGAACATGGTTTTCCTTCTCTCCTAATTACCTAGTAGACTGGATAATCAGTGTAACTCTTTAAAATTGTAGGATTTGGATGGTATTAGGAAATTCAGAGATGTATTTATGATTAAGTAATTCCTTCAACAGAGAAGAGATGCATGACAAATTGCATTTGTTTGTTTTATACTTACTACCTCTTGTGCAGCATAAAGTAGATTGGTTATGCATGAGCAGAAAGGAAATTAATAACTTTCTCTGTAACATAAAGGATAAGCGTTGGCTTACACCATTTGTGATGGCCTATACAAATCAACAGTGGTTTATAAGTAACTTGGTATATCTTTGCCTGAAAGAAAAAATGAGATATTTTCAAGTGGAGGTTAAAGCCTGATTTAGTATTAATTGACATGCATTGTTCTGGGTTGTTAAAGAACTCTGACATACCAAGTTCCCATCTGAGGAAAAGTTGAGTTTGATAGTATTCCTGTCAGCATAGGAAGGGAAAATATTATCATTTACATTTGCAGTCAGTGACATCTTTGTATATAAGTCATTCCACATATTATAGCCTCTAGTAAGTGAGCCACTCATATATCCTTACAGTATAACTTTCTATAATTGTCTGGATACAGCATTATTTGATCACTGGAATAAGAAAAATGAATGATCAAAGCAAGAAAAAATATTTTATCAAAATGGTTTATATAGTAAGCATCACTGCAGCATGAAATTCCTACATGTTCAGATATTAACTAGTCAGGCAACTGCTGGAAATCTAATGCTATAACTGACACTTTGTGTCACTTGATTATAAATGGCTATTAAAAGCTTACTGTGTATACATCATTCTTTAAGCAGAATATCACCAAATTTCACAGAGATGGGTGAAACCACCATCACAAAACACTATAGTGGACAGCTATTTAGAGAAGTGTAGGCTTATGTCGTCTCCTATACTTTGGTTTCCTCAAACCCTTGAAAATTCTGTAGCTCATCCCAAATCGAGGTGTTCATCTGCATCTTTGGGGCTGATGAGTTGTGGGAAGAATATGGAGGCATCAGAGAGAAAAATGAAAATCAATTAAAATCAAACCAGAGTATGAACAAAAGAAAATCTTATTTAGGCAGTCATCACACCTTCTTGATATTATGCTGAACATGTCATTGCTCATCTGTACTCTTGATAATTAATGATTTTTTTTTGTGCTATGAACATATTTCTCTTTACCCTTCAAAGTCTATTTTGACTGTCATTCAGAAAATGTATGCTTCCATAAGGGATAAGAAAACAAAAGGAGCTGCAAACTCTTATTTTTATTTTTATTTATTTATTTTTGACAATCAGTTTAGGCAATCAGTTTGGGCACCTCTTGTGTGATTTCAAGAATAATATTTGAAACTAGAGTGTCAGTCTTTGCTCATTGATATTTTCTGGACAAATATCCAGTTTTTTAGTACCAGAAATGTCTGGTATGCTTTGCTTTGAAGAGAGATTTTTTTTTTTTTTTTT
>VXAB01001500.1:0-20941 GCA_013399175.1 Odontophorus gujanensis | reverse complement strand
TTAGATTCTCAGAATGAAGTGGAAATGGTATTCTGATTATATTCTGTAAACTTCATGCTGGCCCAATGTTCAGAAGTCGGTTTTACTTTTTATAAGTGGAAAATATCCTGGTAGTTATTTTCTCAGAATTAAAGAACTGAGCATTACTTCTTTTTAGGGCTTCCAATCTCTGTTTAATAATATTCACCGCATTACATTGTGTCCTTTGAGGATTATGTGCAAACAAGTAATATACCTTATTAAAGGTATTACCTTCAAGTATATGCCTTTAAGTATATACCTTAATTAAAAATGTTCACTAACAGGAAGAAGATGTTGAAGTACTCCTAGCACTGAGTACTTCATGCTGAATATGTTTTAGTATTTTGACCAAATAACTAAATAAATAAAAACTTATCATGTAAAAAATGCAAGGGCTTAATTCTGATTCCAAAGTAGGTGAGTTCCTAGAAAGAGAATGGACTGCTTCGAGCTTTAATTCACGTGGCTGTGCTATAATAATCAATCCTGGATGGCATATAATTTATTGACTGGAAGCTCCTGAGGTCTGGAAGCCTTTGTAATGGGCATCTCAAAGCAGCAGCTCTCTCATAATAATATCACTTTAATACAGTTGCAAAACTGCAGAGTACTGTTGGTGTAATGATATATTCTGGAAAATTTGGCCAGGAAATCACCAAGGGAACTTATAAAATGTTATTTAACCTAATCTAACCTAACCTGTAATTTGAATTAACCTTTTGTTAATTTAAAGGCTCCAGAATTACCTAATTTATTTATTATGTGAGGAAAGAGGCTGAAGTCACTTACACAGTGGACTGTGAAATCTGTATATGAGCTTCAGCACTATCATAAACTATGGATAGTGAAAGGCAGAAGTTTAAGCTCTGAAGTTTTCATAAAAAATAAAAGCTTTCAAGGTATAGCATAATTTGTATTAGTAACAAGTACTCATATATAATCTTCAAGTGGAAGAAAAATATTTAAAGCCATGGTGAGTTCCCTTAAAAAATCTATTTAGGAACCAAGGGTCTAGCTTGTTTTGTTTTGTTTTGTTTTGTTCTGTTTTGTTCTGTTTTGTTTTGTTTTGGGGGGGCAGGGTTGTTCTGTTTTTGTTTTTGTTTTTCATTAGCAAGGAATCCATTGAAATTTTTTATAAATATTTCTTCTTGGGATATTACTATATTAGGAAGTAAACTCATATCTATCAAAGTCAGTTGCACTGTGAAACTGCAGAAGTTGAGGATAAGTTTAGAATGAAGAGAAAAAGTTTCTTGGACAGGAGCTTTCATGTGTGAAGAAAGACTGCAGTTGTAGACTTCTCTATGAGAAGTCAGTTTCAGCCTTAAATATATCAATAAGTTTTTGAGTGGCGAGGAAATTCAATGCTTGGTCCCTAACTACTAAGAACTGCTGCTGCAGAGCGAAGAAATAACAAGGTCACGTTTTTTTGCTTCTGTATGAACAGTATATAAACTTTTAACCCACTGCTCAGAGTTTTCTGCTGGGAAAACTATAATAGCAGGTTTACTTCCAGTAAAATATATAAAATTAAAGAGGATGGGTTTTTGTTGTTTGTTTGTTTACTGGTTCACTTGTCCACTTGTTTGTTTGGGGGAGTGCTGAATGCCCATTTTGGATCTAATTCATACTTTTGCAAGCAAGGTTTAGAACTGCACAGATCAGCTACATGACTGAATGGCTTAAAATTTTTATACAGAAGAAATCTCACACATTTCCATCTTTGTTGTGAATGACATCCTGTTTGCAATGCAGTTAAAAGTAGAGTGAGGTAAAGGTAAAAGGAAGTGCATGGAAGTGCAGCACAATATGTGATGTGTAAGTGCTGAGATTAACTCCACTTTAAACATGTTAAATGTATTCCTTTGTATGTCTCTTGTCATTATGACTTCAGATTAATTGCCCTTAGATGAATAAGGCTATGCAAAATAATTCCTAGAATGTTTTGGGTTTTTTTTTGTTTTTTTTTTGGTGGGGCTAAGAATAGGTGGTGTAGCTGAATCTGGAACTGTACTGTTTGCAAGACTTCACGTTCACAGTGAGTTCTTCTTCATTAATATTTAGATCAGTCCCTGAGATTATAGGATTTATTTTGAACTTTAAATGAGGAAAAGACCTGTGCTGGCCCTGCCTTGGCCCAGTTATTCAATTTTTAACTTTCTGTGTCAGTATCTTCTGAGCAATTCCAGTTATACTGCTAAGTGACACTCTGCATGATCATGACTGAAGGCTGTGCCAAATGAGGTTGAAAGGAACTTGTGGGAGCTTGTCCCGTTTCATGAGAGGATCCCTGCTTCAGCAGAATTTCCAAAATCAGGCATAAAGTGGGCAAGGGAAAATTGAGGCAGAAGTTGGAATGAGTCATGCAAACAGTGCTAACTTTTGGGGTGTGCTTACATATCTATTTTTGTAAGCCAGATATTCTGCAAGTGCATGGTAGAGCTGCAAGTAAAATCCTTCAGGACAGGTTCTTCAGAACACTTGTTTAATGTTAATATCCAAGGGCTGTGTATTTGTCATTGGAAAAGTTTGAGGCCTAAATTCTTCTTTATTGTCAGTGTACCAAAGCAACCTTTTTATTGCTGTTTTTATTGAAGTGCATGCCAGTGTCTTCTCATCTCCCTTGCTTTTTCTCTGTCCACTTGGCGTGATGGCACATCCCAAGTTCCCTCACTCTTCATACTCCTGCACTTCCTCTGAGAGTGCAGCCTGCGGATTCTCATGTTCAGACCATGTTCTAATATATACTCTTCATGTCTAGTCTCAGAGCTGAGGGCTCATATATGCCCCAGCTCTCTCAGTTTAGATGTAGTTTTTGCTTATCAAATAAAAGGATGCACTTAAATACAGCAGCTGTGTTTCACTAAGCATCATTAGTACTGTAAAAGCTACACACATATGCCTTGGCTCCATTGCCCTTGGCAGTTCATGTAATCTCTGCAGTTGCCATGCAGCCCTGTAAATGAATGGTGATGAGAGCTCTGTGTCTAGTAAGTATATTCAGAGGTACATTTCTGTAGTGTACAGAATTTGTCACTGTGCATACACTTCTCTGCTTCTCTCTTCATACTCTAAAAATATCTGTCTCTGTTTATTGGAAGCGGTAGATAACAATCTTTCTTGGCTCAGCAGTTTAATCTTTCCAGAGGAAAAGAAACCACCCAATTATATACACTCATAAATTAACTTGACAGTCCACATACTGGAACTGACAGGCTTTCCAGAACTGTTTAAATTGTTCATGAGTTCTGATTCCATGCAATCAGAGGGCAGAAAGGAACATTAAAATCCCCCATGGAAACTGTGTTCCTTCTTTATTTTTCAGTCTTGCTGTCAACACACCCGGTGGAGGCAATAGTTACGTACTTCTCTTTCCTGGTGGAGTCATGTTAAAGAGGCCTCCTGTGCTCTCTCATATAAACATATTCTTAGGAAAGTGGCTGGGATCACTGCAGGCCCATTCATCATATTCACAGTCACACATACTCAAAAAAAATGCTGGGTATACAGATCTGAAGTCTGCTGAAGTTTACAGCCGAGAACAGGATATTTCTCCACATTTTTTTTCTCTCAACTGTCTTATTCCCTGGCATCTGAATTGTAAGCGAAAGACTGGGGTAAATTAGTGCCATGTATTACTCCCAAAAATACAGAATATAATATGTCATGTCTGATGAAAGATTGCAAAAGTATGAAGGGCAATGGGTATCCTGACCAGCTCAGGCTGCCTATTGTTTGGACAGTCAATTTCTATAAGGGTTAATGTAAGCAGATGCAGTATGTCACTTCCAGCTCTGATTCCACAGAATGTATGGATAAATGTTATGGTTCTCTCCTTGGTCGTGCTATTATAGCTATCTTACTGGAGAACCTTTGGGAGAGACATGCGTTGAAGAATTCAGATATATGTGTGTAGAAAAGTCTTGTTAATATTTTTGTGAATGAACTGTTAACTCTGAATTTATCCAGCTGTAGACAACCTCATGTCGTTTTCACAGAGCAGTTCCCTCCTGTGCATTGTTGACCCTTTACTCAACGTGACACCACAGATAAGATGCTCTGCTCCTAACTGAGTCCAGCAGCACTTTACCTTCTATGAGCTGGGGCCATGCATCATCATGAGCTTACTGATGGCTGAAATCAGGGCATGCCCTCAGGATGTGAAAAATAGCTTTCTTTTTGCACAGGAAAACTCCATCACATAACATGCAACCACAGTACAATTTTAAACTATGTAGCTCTCCTGACCCCGTGGCCAGCAAGATACTAGTTCAGTGTCCTGTGTGGATTCACTGAGCTGGCTGCATTTCTCAAAGGCCAGTGACACAGCTTATTCATTGAGGCTTCAACATGAGCATAACCCCCATTGCTTTCCTTTATACAGTATGCAAATAGTAATCACTTGCTCTTCACACTGCAGAGTAATCAGATCACTTTTATTCCCAGCACTGCATAAATATTTTGAAATACATTTTCTTAAAATGCCTATTCAAATCCTGTAAGCTTCTGCAGTTCATATCAAGAACTCCTGCATTGTCACAAAATCACAGTAAGAGATAGCCATTGTTTGCTGTGATGTTCCTAGGTCACTAGATGCACTCAATCAAAGAGGGAGGAAAGTTTGTTTTTTCCTGATCTTACAGATAAAGAGCTGAAAACTCGGGATCATCTGACATTTTTAGGCCAATCCTATCTTATAATCCTTACATTTAGCCAGGATGTGAACTGTGGTGTTGGAAACCACTGCAATGCCAATTAGAATTCCCATTCTTTAAGAAACTTTCTCAATCTTTTGGTTTTTTTCTGTCTGCTTCTACTTATATGACACCTCTTGAGAAACTTAATAAGAATTATACAAATACTTCTTTTTGTCTTTTTCCAAATTAATTCTAAAGAACACTCAAAATCAAAATTTGTGATATCAATGGATGCCATCAAGACCAGAACATTTTGGAAAGAGTTCCTTGCGTGCTGGGGGTCTGTAGTCTATACACATTGAAGTGTATTGCTAATATTTTTTTAATATATGTGCTCATACCCAGTGTGTCGAGGAAAAGGATGGTGCTATAACATCATGTTAATGAATTTTAGAATGCAACCTTTTGATAAAGAAGAAACAGATGTATGGGTAGATTTATAGATGTAATTTATAGACGTAATTAAATCAGTAGCTAAGAAAATAACATAGCATGTTTCTTTGCTTCCCTGGGTAGCTCTAAGCTGCTTTGTAATTTTCACAGTGTGAGTTGTAGAATTAAGAATTTAGCTTGAAACCCCTTTTGTTACCATTACCAGTTCCTCTACAACACTTTGATGTGTTGTTGTCTCCATACCAATGATAGCTTTGAATCTAAAATTAATTTTGGCCACTGTAGTTTTCATTTGCTCAGTTTCGGACTGCATCTTCTCTATCCTCAGCCAGCTTCAAGCCAGTGATACAAGCTTTGCTCGTTGAACCCAACTGCTAATAGAACTCAACAAGGGAATACATCTGCTGCAGACTTTCAGACTTGCACCCTCAGTGTTGCAGGATGCTGAGAAGCCCAAAAGACATACTGAAATGTTCCTCAATAATTTTTAACAAATGCAATTGAAGAGCACTTCACTAGTGGTGGGCAACCCTGGCCATGGCAGATTGGTTGGAACTGGCTGATGTTTAAGGTCTCTTCAAACCCAAATCATTATGTAGATCCTGTGAACTCATGGAAATAGCTGTTGTGAGCATAACTTCCACAGCCCACTGAGGATCTCTCATCCTGGGACAGAGAACTGCAAGCTTCCCCCAGGTGGGGGAATTAACGCCAAAATGTGAAGAATTGCACCAACTTTGTCCATGAATGAGCTACAACAGGGAGAGCTTGGTGGAACATAGTTTGTAAGGCAAAGAGTAAACAGCACTGAATTTTGAATGTGTTTTATTTATGTGCTACTATGACCATATTAAATGTATTCAATGCAATGCTCTCTTGATATAGTACTGCTGCTGGGAGTCCAAGGAACTCACCACAAGGAGGGCTGTAAGCAGGATCTGAAATGTTTTTGTTTGGAACATAAGTGATGCCTGAGGTAAAACTGCACTGTGTTAAAGAAACAATAATTGGCTCCTCCTGGCTTTCCCCAGTAAAAGAATTTGAATTTCAATTGACATTGAGTGAGAGTAGTTGTGGAGCGGCAATTGTAATTGCTGTGATATATATTTTTGCATCAGGCAGTGCTCAAAAGCCAAGAAAATATGTTGTCATAAATTGGAGTATGATCAAAGGATGCATTTCAGAGAGGGAGGATAGCACATATGATGTCTATTGTATGCTCAGCAGCAGCACTAAGTTGAATGTTTTTTTGCGAGCTGCTTGTATGCACTGCGAAGGATACAGTAGTATACTGTTGTGTGAGGTACAGCACTATGTGGATGAGGATTCCTTTCTGCAGCATAATAGCAGCATCCCTTACAGTAAATCAAATGTTAACTTGATCATTTATTATGATAGGACGTGGATATTTAAAAGGTGTTTGAGAACTTAGGGTTCCATGTTCTGTGCTGATTTTAAATGATACAGAGTTCATTAGCCCAAGGCAAAAGGTGTAAGAATCTGCTTAGTCTAACTCCCAGCTGTTATCTATCCTCCCTGTTAGCTTTTCCTGGCCTCTAAATACCAGGTACATAATCCCATCTCATTCACAGAAGATAAACTGATAAATATATTCCCTTATTCCTTGTTGAACCTTCCTCAAATACATTTTGACTATTTAAATATTTTTTGTCTCTTTAGAAAAATAGACCAGAATAGATGTTTTATGAATTTGTTATCCACCAGACCTTTTTCTACAGATCTATTTCTCTATACCATCATTTTCCACCCTCCATCCAGGCACATTATTCTTTTCTACCACATCACAAACTTTGCACATTCTCTTGTGGAATTAAGCAGTAAAAATATAAGCTGTGCTCGCACCCATATAAACATAATAAGGAGTCCTATATGGGAATCTCAATCCCATAGATTTGAAGAGGATAAGATATTCGTTACAAAAAATAAAGTATTTTAATCATGTTCTGGATCTGTTTTGTTTGACATTTGTCTGTATAACTAAATGTTAACAGTTTACCATGATTAAACCAGGTAAAGGAGAATACTGATGTATGAATAGGTAGTTGATGAGCTGTGAACTTATAGAATATGTGGATGGGATGACAGCAGCTGTTTAGAGGCACTCATGAGAAAGAAAAAACTCCACATTATTTGTGCCATTCTGCAGATTTAAAGTACACCTGATTTGCTTTTGCAAAGACAAACTCTTCTGTGAGTTTCTCATTTCCTGTGAAAAGTATCATCTGCAACTAGAAGCCACTTCTTAGTACAAAGGTCCATGTAACAATTCCTGTAGTGTAATTCTGGCAAACATATTTTTGTGTTTACAAAAGAGAACATAAAAGAAGTTAAAACTTTTTTTTTTTATTTTATTTCTTTATCACAACTTTTTCAAAAAATCTTATATTCTCTTTGAATTTTGAAGCCATTCTGATTCATATCTGAATGAACTAATTTCATTTCCAGTTTTATTAGGGAAAGTTCAAGTCACTGCGGGCCACTCTCAGTATTGCAATATGTACATGACATGCATGTTTACTAATTGCAGATTTTTCATCTGGGAAAGATTTTAAAAATAACAGCCATCTGTTTTCACTGCTTCTGTAGAGCTTGTGGTAGATCTCCTACAGTGCCGTCAGTACAGTATTTAATTGGTTCATTTTCTCTCCTAAAAATTCTCATGTTGTTTGTTTCTTGGACTACCTCCTTCAGCTTTCTTTTATGGTGACCTGTTTAATACTGAGTGTATGTTCATAAATCCTGCAGAAAGCGAGTAAACAAGCCTGACAAAAACAACTAAGCATTTTTTAACACAGAAGAAAATCTCACTCCACTGGCATGCTTCCTGTCAGAGAAAGTGTTCTACACTAGGCTAAAGTAGATGTTAAAGACTCAATTATTATTACTTCCTCCACCCCACACAGAAATTAATGGTTGATGTAATATCACACAGTGTGAATACCATAACTGCACGGAAGGGGTGGGTGGACTCTGATGCAGTAGATGCCAGGGAATATAACAATCTGAAATTCCCACCTTTGAGGCAGTTGTGCAGTTTTAAAAAGTGAATTAGATACATAAATGGAGTAATGTTAGTGTCCCAGGGTACAAAAAGAATACGGATAAAAAGGTGAAGTAAATGTGTAACATTAATAAGGAGTCTTCTCTAGTCGATACAAGCAGAGACTTTTAAAAAGGAATTCAGAAGTATTTCATGTAATTTCCTGTTAGAAAACTACAGCAAGAGACTACCTGCCAGGAAAGTAAAACTTACCACTCTTTAGTCAAAATTAGTAGATTTTCTATACATCTTTAAATGCCAGGCAGTGCTGTATTCCCATCTGAGTCAAACATAGGAGAACAATGAATTAACAGACCTAGATAAAATGCAAACTCACTACATATTTCTATTAAACCTTAACTTAGGGCTATAAATTAGGTTAATGTGCTGAAATTTCACATAATTTTCTAACTATGGATGATACTTCGTTAGCTGTATTATTCTCTCCTTAAAGAAAGACGACAGATTTCCAAGACAAATGAAATTATTATAAATAAAATGAAATCCATGCTGGAACTATAATCTGTGTTTGTGTTCAATTGCTTTTCCTGTGCCTCTAAAATAGGGTTGCAAAGGTATACAAACTAATCTGGCCTCCCTTTAATGGATATCTGGCTTATGAATGTTGTGTTGTTTCACTGTTGTTCTGATAAGAATCCTGCTGCTGTTCCCACTCTCACAGAGCAAACACTTTTCTTATGCATTTGTACGTGACTTTAGCTGTAACAATAATCGGGCATATTATCTCTGTAGCACAGTAAAATGTTTACAAAGGAGACTGACATGTTGAAAGTAATGTGCGAACATTTATTTCCAGTCTGCATTGGTAATTCTGTCCATTGCTGTCAAGTTTGCCTGTGCAACCTGGTCTAGGGAGCTGCTTTGGCAGTGGAGTTGGACTAGATGATCTCTAGAGGTCCCTTCCAACCCCTACAATTCTGGGATTTTGTGAAGTTTCTATTCTGCCCTTGAAAAATGGCTGGATGTATATATGTGGAGTTCAGTTCATGCTCAACATGACAAATTTATGAATACAGTCATATTGAGATCCTAGGAGATGGTTGGCGAAAGAAAAACAGATTTAACTGGGAAAATGTTCTGCATCAGAATGTGGTGGGCATGGAATGACTCCCCAGGGCAGTGGATGTGACCGAAGCTGCCAGACCTCAAGAAATATTTAGACACCACTTTCAGACACAGGGTTTGTTGCTCATGTGTGGAGCCAGGAGTTGATCTCAGTGACTCCTTGTGGGTTCCTTCCAACTCAGATTATTCTACAATTTTGTGACTTCTCTGTTCTATTTAGGACCCTGAACCTCTAAGTGTGGTTGAGAGGAGTGGATTCCATCCCACCATAACAGTGGAACAAGTCTGGGACCTCCTCATGAAACTGGGTGAATGTAAGTCCATGAGGCCAGATGATATGCATCCCATGGTTCTGAGGAAGATGGCAGATGTGGTTGCTGAGCTGCTCTCCGTCGTAATTGAAAAGTCATGGCTGTCAGGTGTAATCCCCAGTGACCGGAAAAGAGGAAACATTACTCACATTTTTAAGAAAGGGAGAAAGGATGAGCTGAGGAACTACAGGCAGGATGTTATCTACCTGGACTTCTGCAAAGCTTATGACATGGTCCCTCAATACATCCTTCTCNTTTTTTGTTTTTTTTTTTTTTTTGGAAAAATCTTTAAGGTCCTTTTCAATCCAGGCCATTCTATGATTCTATGATTTTATGATTCTGTGATTCTATGATTCTATGATTCTCTTTTCTTGGCTAGTGTTGAATAGGTTTGCTCTTGGCTATGTACATGACAAAAGAGATCATCTGCATCTTAAAGAGTTATATAATATACCTGTGACAGAAACCAAGACTGCAAGTGAGAATCTGAAGGTACGTGCAGAAACGACAGCATGCAGAACCTGCTGCAAATCTTTCTGCCAAATCACTCAAAATACAATCAACCTTGTGTCTTCTTAGTATGTAGTTCTGTTGAAAAGTTGTAAGATGCTGCTTGCTTAAAAGTTTATCCATTTGATGTATAATTTCTTGTACATTTACTTTGCTGGGTTTTTCATTCTCTCCTTAGTTGCCACTGTTCCACCTACACAAGCAATGAAGGACTCAGATTTCAAAATTACATAAAAATCTTTCTTTTAGAAATTTTAATAGCTTTCTTTCTTTCAAGCATAGACTATTTCTGAGTGTGAAATGTGTTTTTATTGAAATGGCACAGCAGTGAAATTTCTGAAATGAATATTATGGTATGTTCCTTTGTTATTTTCTTTGTTTTGTTTTTTTTTTTGTTTTTGGTTTTTTTGTTTGTTTTCTTTGTAGTCTGAAGAACTGTCATTTTGTAGATGAGTTTTAGCATCTGGTCAGTGGTTTAGTCAGACATCAGTGCAGGGACTTATTTTCAGTGATGTGGACAGAATGGACTGTGATGATTTTGGCTGAGATAGAGTTTACTTTTCTCATAGTGGCTGGTATGACAATGTTTTGGATTTAGGAGAAGTGTGTTGATAACACATCAATATCTTAGGTGCTGCAGAGCACGGTTTCACTATGCTAAGGACATTTCAGCTTCTCTGACAGTAAATGCACTGGGAGGGCAGAACAGCTGACCCGAATTGGCCAAAGTGATGTCCCATATCGTACAGCAGTGTACTGAGCAAAAAAAGTAGAAGTTGGCTGGGGCAGGGGCCTTCTGCTGCTTGCAAACTGGCTGGGAATCAGTCAGAGAGTGGAGGACAATAACATCATGCGTCAACTCATTGGATGATCAGACCTCTACCAGCCTGAAATCTATACTGACATCACAATGAGTGGAACTGGAAGTATTTTCAGGAAAATGTCTTTGATGTCTCTATAAAATGGTTATGATGATGATTTTCCTTTCCCTTCAAATTATATCAAAGTGTATTTATCTAAACCCAATTTACAATTGAATTCCTAATTGAGAGTTTTCCAATTCCCTCCCTCATCCCATTGGAGAGGGGTGGCAGAGGGAGGGTGAATGAACTGAGTGGTGCTTTGCTGTCTGCTGGGTTTAACCACAGCATGGGTTCACTGAATTGTTCAGATTAACAAGGTTTTAGGTCTTGATAAGTGAGCAGGTAGCAGTTGTCACCACGACCACAATAACAAACCACATATGGTGACATTTTGTGAAAGAGCAAAGTCATGGTCAGAGATACAACGTGCCTCTTTCTCAAACCACGCAGCTTGTTTAGAATTTGTAGGATACGTGACTGGAGTCCTGAGCCTGGCTGCTTCCACATGAAGCTGTCCAAAAGGAGGGACAAGTCATAAAAGTGCTCGCATCATATATTATGAATGGAGCATCTAGGATATAATACATTTTTTTTCAAGTGAAAGAAAACAGTCACTAGTCCAGTGCGCACTGTTGAAGAAATAGAAAAATAAGAAAAGCATGTCGATGTTGGGTGAGATGCAACTGATCAGATAGGGTCAGAGTTCTGGGCAGCATGATGGCTGGACTAATTACCAGAGCTTTAAACTAGATTTGATTGAGAAAGGAGATGGAGTTTGATAAGACAGATAAGAAGCTGGGGAACACTGGCTCTTTAGGAAGCAGCAGGGGAAAAACTCAGATTAGGAATTTGAGGGTTTGTGGTTAAGAATTAAGGATTAGACCAGTAAAGGACATCTAGAGGTTGAGCTCTACTACAGGCCCTTTGATTAGGGGATGCCTGTGGAGAAAACCATCCTGCTTCAACTGCAGGAAGTGTAGTGTTTGCTCTCATCTTGGTGGGGAATTTCAACCAACTGTACATCTGCTGGGAAAAAGCAACCCTGAAACTGTGTTAAGGATTACTTCCTGGTCTAAGTATTAGACAAACCAAATGTAGGAGAAACATTTCTGGACCTAGAACTCACCAACGCAGAGGAGCTCATTAATGAGGTTAAGACTGGAAACACTCTGGGCTGTAGTGATCATGCCTTGGTAGAGTTTATTATCTTGAAGAGGATGGGTCTAGCAAAAAAACAAGGACAGGACACTGACCGTCAGGAGAAGAGTTATCATTAGGCTGTTTAAGGAATTACTGGATGGGATCCCCTGTGAAACTGTCCTCGGGGCAAAGGAGCAAACAGAGCTGGCAGCACCTTAAGGATCCCTTTCTGATATGGATTTGAAAGATGAACTATTCAGTGGATAAGGAATTGTTTAGATGCTCACAGCCAGTGGGCTGAGGTCAATGGTTCTGTGTCTGGGTGGAGGCCAGTGATGAGTGGTGTGATCTGGAGGTCCATCTTCAGACTGGTGCTCTTTAACGCATTTATCAATGACCCAAATAGTAGAATTGAATGCACCCTCAGCAGGTTTGCTGATGATACTAAGCTGAGGGGTGCACTGATACTATAGTGGGAAGGATGCCATCCAAACAGTCCTGGATAGGCTTGAAAATTGAGCCCGTGTGAAGCTAATGAAGGGCCACAAGGATAGTCTGAGGGCTGGAGCACCTTTCCTGTGAAGGCAGGCTGAGGGAGCTGGGCTTGTTCAGTTTGGAGAAGAGAAAACTGTGGAGATCTCAGGTTGGCTTTTTAGAACTTAATGGGAGACTGTAAGCAATGTGGAGAATGACTCACACTATCTGATAATGATAGTACAAGAGGGAATAGTTTTAAGCTAAATGAGGTGAAATTTAGAATAGATATTAAGTGAAGCACTGGCACAGGCTGCCCAGAGAAGCTGTGGTTGCCTGTCATGGTTTTATGATTTTTGTTATTGGTATTCCATGTCATAACATCATGTAGTGCATTGGGAGTAAAAGAGTTAATGATTCAGCTCTGTGGATCGATAGCTCTGGGTATACCTGTCTCAGAAGAGAAGAAAAACTACATACCCCAGGGGACTTTGTGTTGCTTTGTATTTTGACGTTTTCCTACTCAGAGGTAAAGATAAAAACTGTTTGCGTGTCACGGGACACTTCCTTTTGGGGATCGACTCAGCAGTGGGTGCTCGCTGCTGTCTGCCTTCAGCGTTAGCATAAGGCCTTCAGTTTACTGGACACTCTCTCTTGCTCATCTTATTTGATTGATTAGCTTCAATTCCAGTTATATTGTATTTTATTGAGTTATTTTGAATTCCAATATCTTATTTAGTAAATTAGCTTTCCTCCTCAGATCGTTGCTGCTGTTTTGTTTTCAGGCCTATCTCCCTTTTCCATTTTTTCCTTTCCCCCTTCCTCCTTCCCAGGGTCTGGGTCTGTGGGTCCCCTGACCCAGTCATCATGGAATCGGGCTGAACCAGGCCAGTAAACCGTTGACAGTGCCTCATCCCTGGAGGCATTGAAAATAAGAGTGGGTGGGATGCCTGATCTTGTTGTGGATGGTAACCCTGACCATGGCAGGGGTTTGGAACTGGATGATCTTTTTGATCCCTTCCAACCCAAGCCAGTCTATAATTATATAATTCTATAAATATTTAAGATTAAAATGTTAATATTACTATGTGAAAGAACGGATGTGAATAGCAATCAAATGATGTTTGTGGTATATTGGACACAGTTGTACAAAAGATGCTATATAAAGCACATGCCAAATAAAATTATTATCATCAACAGTATCATTCTGACACTAATTACATAATTGAGGGCAAGCCTTTGAACAATACTGTACAGAACAAGATATTCATCACAGAATCTTTTAAAATTTTCTATTTTATTAGCATACTAAATGAATTAAAGGAACAGCTTAGTACTGCATTTTCCTTCTTGCTGAGATTTATTTAACTTAATTGTCCAGAAACCTGCATTGGCATTGGTTTTGCTTTGAATTAGCTCAAAATTACTTGCTTTGAAGGAGGATGGGTATTATCTATGAACAGAAATAGTGATTGATGATTCTTGCTTATTGTGGATCACCTGAGAACTCAAAAGCATCAACATAGGTAATGTTTGTATGTTTGCTGTAGTTCTCATGTGGGGACTTTTACTGGTTCTACAGTATTTCACAACTACTGAGAAAAAACAAACAGACAAACAAGACCCCAAAACAACTAATCACAAAGAAGAAGACTCTCAGAAGAGAGTTAAGACTCTCAGAAGTCTTAACACATTGATACTACATGTTGTGCAGCGAATCAGAATTTCCTGTCATCTGTCACCACCTCTGGTATTCATGCAAGCTGTGGATACTCCATCTCTGGAGGCATTCAGACCAGGTCGGGTGGGGCCTGGGCAGCCTGATCTCATGGCTGGCAACCCAGATCAGGTCAGGTCTTAGAACTCAATGATTTTTAAAGCCCCTTGCAACCTGAATTTCAGTCATTTCACATACGCTGACAACTGACATCCAATTCCCACTGTCATTTCCTCATTTATTCTATACAAGTTCTGTCCACGGAAGCAGAAAATGGTGGGTTCTAGTTATACATACCCAAAGGCACCAGTGGTACATCCATTTTCTCTTAACAAGACAGCAGACTTGTGCATTTAATCTGTTTCTATTGTGCTGAACTACTTGTTATTACATACATAGCTGCTGTAATCTATCTTGCTTCTTGACTACATTTTAGCATTAATTCAAAGTCCAAGGCATGGAAGCTAATTTTAAAATTCAACACAAAACTTCAATTTCCAAAATATCCTGCTTAGTCAGGCAGTTTCTCAAGTACTTTTATTGATCTATGGCTACAAAGCCTTGTATTTTAATATTGTATCATACATTTTCAGATATATTCCTGTCATTCTAGAAAGGCATTTTTTCATCTGTTCCATTTGTTTCGACAGTACCCAGTCTCTCTAAACAGCTAGGTGATTGGACAGAACTAATAAAGTCTGATCTTTAATAGACTAGCAACGTTAATTTTATTTATTTGAGGGTGATAAAATAAAATAAAACCAAAGCAAGATTATTTTTCTTCAGGGGCGCAAAAATGTTTCAGAAGGATCAACAGACACTGATTTCATTTGCCTAAGTAGACAAATCATCCATGTTGAACTTGTCTCCATCAGCATGACAGTGCCTATCCATTATTTAATTTGCAGTTTTTCCTTTCTGTTTTTTCTCTTCCCTGAAGAACCAATGTTTAAACAGAGGAAGTCTGAAGGTCATAGAGCATCATGAATTTTAATCAGTGCATCTCTAGAAAGTCAGACTATAAATATTTCCGACAACAGACAATTTTTTTTCTCCCTTTGCTTCATTAATCTACATTGACTTGTGGTGACATTGAGATATTGGAGAAGGAAATGATCTTTTATGAGAGAACATAATAAAGGGATTATTTTATTTGATTCCTTTTTTAGCACACTGGGTTCTGTAGGGAAGCTTAATGTTGTCATTTAAAATCAAGCAGCAATTAAACCATATTGGAATACCTGACATCTATGCAGAGGATCACAGTAGTTAACTGTGCCCAGGCATCCAGAATGTTTAAAAGCATACCAACATAAGAAAGAATCTTAATGTTTTGGCTAGTCTTTGAGATTGATCCATATTTTTTCTGCTTCATGCCAGGAAATATGTATTTTTATATAACTGAGAAATATTTCATTTTTCATTCATCCATTCAATGAATCTTTATCAAAAGAACCATTTGTTCTTGAGAGTCTGGAAATGAACTGGATAGAAGTAAGTTAAAAATTGTACACTTTATCTTGCATGTTAAAATATGGTAGATAACCATCATCCTTGATGTGTTTATAGAGCAATATTAACTAATTCTTCTATTTAGTCATGCACTTCAACAGTGCTCACAGAGTTTTTCTGTGTTTGCACAAAGAGTAACGTTTTACCTCTTTGGAGTCATTTAAATATTTTTCTTCTCCAATAGACAAAATGTGTTTTGGATTTAGAAAAATTTGCTCAATTAACTCAAACATTCTCTTTTAGTTTTAGTTTTTCTTCCCTGTGCCTTCTTTATATACTTTGAATGAAAGGAGGGTGATACCAAAAAGCCCATCCTAACTATGTGCAACTGTCCCATCAATTTCCATGTTTTCATTGGTAAAGCCAATGTACTTCATGACACCAGTAAATCCTGAACATTTCATAGCTCAAAATCTTGTACAGGGAAAGAACACAACTATATTTTTCAGTAATCAGTCATATGTTTAGACGCATGAAATCTATGCAGTGATCCACAATTTTAAGAAGAATTTGAGGAAGAGGAAATAGTTTACTGGTCTACACTTTTGTGATGAGTTTTCTTGGGTTCATTACAATTAAAAAAAGACTTTCACAATTTTTTTAATTTCAGAAAGCCATTTACTATACTTGATTGAATGTCATGGTCATTTATAGTATTGTGTTGCATATAGCAATTTGATTATTTAAGCAGAACATTAAAAATGAGGGAATAACACTATAGTCAATGTCTACTATTATTAGATATATTTTTTAATTATGTGTAGATAATTCTATTGTTTGACGTGGTTCATAAATGCATATATAATTATGGTTCACCAAAAGTTTACAAATGAGAATTGGATACCGTTAGTATTTTTTAATATTCTTCCTCTTACAGTCTTGTCTTATGTATAAAATTTGTTCAGGCAATACGTTCTTGTAAAGAGCAAACTTCAGTGAAATTTTAGACTTGACAGTAATTTTTTCCATGAATTCCGCATTGACAGTGTAGGTGGAAGTCTTTTATACAGATTTAAAGTTGGATAATTTCCAAATAGAAGATTTAGCTACATTTTTTTATTGAATTACTTAATCAGAACAAGCTGCTATTTTTAAAAAAATTCAAAATTCAATAATATGTCTCTATAATAGCATTAGAGTGATCATTTAGTGAGCAAAGGATTTAAAGTTTCTGAAGTCAGTAAAAAGTTTTTGAGCTTGTATTTTTTTCCAAGCATTTCTTTGATTTGGGCCTTGGGGTACTGCACATTGGAGAAGAAGCCATAGCAGTGTCCTTGAATGGCTGGCTTCAACCAGAGTGGGATCTTAGGATGAACTGAGAGACCTTCATATGGAATCTCAGTCAGTCTGGGTTAAAAGAGCCTTTAATCAAACCGTTGTGAGGAGCTGTTCTAGTGTATATGCCTTTCTTTGAGTGGATTTGATTTTAAGAACACAGTTTCATTAGTGAAAGCAATCTTGAGTAGAATGTAATAGAATAAATCTGACTTTAATATAAATACACATCTGTTTTGTATTAAAATCGGTGTTTAATTGCTTACTTTGGCCTCACTTTTATGAGTAGATTAGGCTAAACAAATTAATAGGAAAATAAACAAATAGATTAATTACCACTGTATTTTACCACATTCAGCTTTGATATTTCAGGTTTCAGAAACTATACAGAAGCAATACAGAAAATGAACCTGTAGTATCATTTAAGTTTCTAAGCAATGTTTTCTTAACACTGCCAAGAGGTTGTGCAAATGTATGTGCAACTTTTAACATAAATTCTTCAATTTATTTTTTCCTAACTTCAACAAAACATGTTTTTTTAATAGTTTCTAACTAAATTCTAATTTAGATTATTTATTATTGTTTATAATATTTATATATTTATTTATTATTATTACACCTTTGTATAATAGTACGTTAGTAACTGTCTATAGCAATATCACCTTCTAAATGAAATGACTGAGGGTAATATAATATGGCCCCCACCTGTAAAATAAAAATAATACTAATGTTCAGATTCACTAAATTTCTGTGGCACACACAACCAAGAATTCAAAGATATCCTTTCACTATTACTGGAATTTAAAATCTCAAAACATGTAAGTGATTCAGCAACACACTAACCCACTGATTTCCATGACCAAATTAAATTTCAAGGAAAATCTTTTTCTGCCTCTCCAATTTTTTTGTTTTGTTATCTTCACTCTGTCCTGCACCTTAGATGGATTCAAATACACCATCTGGAAATAGTTTAAATTCCTGCTAATTGTGATTACTCCTGTCCTTTACTGCTGCTTATAGTAGAACTTTTTGGTGTGTTGAATATAGAGTACGTGTAAGCCTTTCTTCTGATAGAAGATCTTAACAAAGTTGAGAATCGGAGTGGGATTAGGAGATATTCATCACTCTGAATGAATGATTCTTTATCAACGGCTAAATTTTTTCAATCAAAAATATATGTGTTTATAGATACAAATCATTTTTTTGCTGTTTTGCTGGTGTATGAAGCAATCCATAGTCCACAGATGAACTGCTGGGTAGCCACTACTACTAAAGGAGTTAACCGTGTCCATGTTGAAGGACATGAGCTAATACTGTTCTTGCTAGACTTAGGTACCAATCATTGAGCTCAAATATAGTTTGTATTTTCAGGAAAAAAAAAAAAAAATCTACCAAAGCCTTTTGTTACTCAATGAAAAATATTTACTTTTTAGTCATACACTTCTGGTTCATGTTACTGTTAATGACTGTTGATGCATTGGAATCACATGAAGGATATGTATGTTCATACGAATGTGTCAAGCTTCTTATTCGCAGTGACACTATTTGTTGCCATGAAAAATGTTGTGTTTCTTGATTAGGACATCATAATTTTAGTACTACATATTCTAATATTTTAGTTCTCTTGGTGACAGTTTTCAAGAGTGCATGAGATATATGAGATATCAGCAGTGATTTTATAACGGTGTTCACTTAATCCTTCATATAATTCATATAAAAGATTGTTCCCAAACTGAATAGGATGCAAAATCCCACTGTGCAGGAAAAAAAAAATGCAGTGATGCAGTAAGAACGTTTTTCGAGCAGAGTATTAGAAAGACCTGTAATCTGCAGACTATGTTCTCTTCTTGGCACTGTGATTCTACTATTAACAATTGTTAATGAAAATATGGGTGTTTTTTTTTTCATTTCATTAAAATATTTTCTTGTAGTTGCAGGTATCAGCAAAGATATAGAAATAAGAAATAGTTGTTGGGTCTAACAGTATTGAGATGCTAAAGCTGGTGTTATTTCTTATTACCCAAGGCATGTGTAGGTAAACTGTACAATAGATGGTGCCCACGACTGTTTACATTGAAAATATTCTCATTATCTTCTCAAGGAAACAGTGAAACAGACTTCTGTGGAATCTTTATGAAACATTTTACTTCAGAGCCTTCAAAGCAAAATAAAGCTCACCTGAAGATATGATTTGCTCTCCTTTTAGACAAGATATTAATAATTTCCCAGTTGAGACATATTTAAAGTCTAAGTTTGCAAGAATAATGTACTTTTTAGAATGTAAAATTAGCCAAGTACATTCAAGCTCTGATTTCCTATAATAATTGGTGGTTTTTTTTCCTGTTTTACAATAAATAGCACAACATTCAGAGAACAATAAAATTGGTTATCTTTCTAGACACATTTTCCAACAAGTGTTAAAGCAACAACGAGCAATTAACTATTTATATATTGCAGTTTCCATCAGTGTAACATATATGCAATTCAGAGGATCATTTCATTCCTGTGAGCCAGTGAAACTGCAGTGGGTAGAGTGAGGCATTTTTTGCTGAAGTGTGATCTGCTTTTACAAATAAGTAAGTAGTTTATGGATAATGCTAGCTCAGAATTCCAGCAAAATCTATGAATGAAGCAGGTAAACAGTAATCTTCTGAACATGTAATAATCATTTAAATCAGATTTGGAGAGAGTACACATACATTTTGCACTTCTACCTATCACCCTGGTCATAGATGCTCCTTACAGTCCATGCAAGACTATTCCTCTCTGAGAGAATCTGCTTTCAGAAAGGAAAAACTGAAAGGTTTTCAAACATCTTATTTTTGGAGTTTTCAAACAGCATGTGCATATCTTATTTTCTTTAGGAAATCAAAGATGCTCTCTCATTTTGCATCACTCTGTAGATGAGCTGTCAAGGTATAAAATCACATTATGCGTATTTCAGGGATAAGAACATATTGTTCTCCTTATTCTGAAAATCTTAAGTTTTTTTGTTTGTCTTCTTGTGAAATGCCCACAATATATCTAAGCTGGAAAATGTTGAGGAAATACTACTGTCACAATTGAAAGCACTGACAAATTAGAAATGTTAAATCGAAATAACAGGAAAAAGATCAGTCAAATTTCATGAAGCCAAAGTTCCAAATAGAAAAATACAGAATTACTTGAAAGTCATCAATTGCAGGAACAGTTGTAATACTTGGTAAAGAAAGACAGATTAAAGATTTCTTTACTCCATAGTTAGAAAGTTTTGAATCTCTGCAAGAAGTAGCTTTTAGTGGCTGTTTTAATCCTTAATATTTGCTGTCTATTCTTTTCTTAATATACGTAGTTTGTCAGTGACTTGCAAAGTTCTTGGCAGTAGGAGTGACTTCTTGAGTGTGCTGTGAGTACCACCATCTAGATGAATGTCACTGGGAATAACCCTCTAGTTTTAGATACAGACAGTACTATCTGGCTGCATTCAACATTTATGATTTTTGGAATTATGAAGTGAATCAATGCATCCCTTCTCGTTTTATATACCATTCTGTGGTTTTGTACAACTTCTACTTCATTTTACTTCAGTTTCTCTAAAGAACAGTTTTCTTCTTTCCTGTTTCTCTTGTAACCAATTGTTTATCTATCTTTAAGCACATCCATCCCTGCTACTTGAATTTCCTAATTTCAGCTCTACCCTTTCTGAGAAGCAGCAGCCATTTCTGAGGTTGCATTCTTAAGGGATAAAGTATTAATACTTTTCACTTGTTACTTATTATTACAACCACTTTATCTCTGTAATTCCTTGGAGCTTTTCATTCTGTCTCCTGCCTTCTCTTGCTACTGTCCTTTCCTTGCACCGTCAATGTACTTCTTACTAAATTGTCACGGTGTTATCCGTG
>VXAB01001492.1:0-26476 GCA_013399175.1 Odontophorus gujanensis | reverse complement strand
ATATAGATTTAGATTTAGATTTAAATACATAGCAAGTGATGCTCAAGCAGCTGCTCAGCACCCCCCAGCCTATGCCCAACTCACCCCCCGAGCAATGGAAGAGAGTGAGATGAACCCCCATCCCCTTCAAAACTCTTTCTGCTTGATGTCGTATAGTATAGTATATCCATTTGACCAGTTGAAGTCAGCTGTCCTAATTCTGTTCCCTCCCAGTTCCTTAGGCCTTTTGCTGTGAATGGCCTTGGCTCTGCACAACACTGCTTAGTAGCAACTATAAACACTGGTGTGTTATCAGCATTGTTTTTCTCCTATAACCAAAGCAAAACGTCATACCAGCCACTGAAGAAAATAACTCTGTCCCAGCTGAAATGGAGGCACTCTTAAATTTTTTCTAAAATCAGTTCTAGTAGATGCAGGAAAGGAATAAAAACAGACTGAGCAATTACCAGAGTAGTGCAGCTTCCAAGGCATGCTGAAGCCTTCAGAGAATACCTTTGTACAGATTTCTTAAAAATAAGGGGCTTACCAACTGAAAACTTTCATATCATGTTACTACAGTACATAGGAAAAAGAGAAGCTAACTAGTTTAGGAAATAAGTATCAGCCAAATGAAAACTTATGTGAAATGGCAGCCCGCACTGCTAGCAGAATGGTTGAGTGATAAATTAGGTTGCATGTAAGAAAAGAAAATAAAGTGAAAATGTCAGCTCTATAGCATTTATAAATCTTTCCTGGTCTTTGGTATATTTTTCTGAATGCATGTAATAGACAGAAATTACTGTTCCTACGTCCTGTGGCCAGGTATATTTTAAATAGTGCTTTTGGAAACTTGGACAAAGGCCATGACGTGGCTGTAACTCTTCTGTTGTGACGTTATTTTTACTATAGCAATGTGCCTTGGCTCAAGCCCTTAGGATGTGGGGCTGCAGTGGTAGTTGAGGCCAGTGTTTGTCAGAGCAGAAGTGAGTAGTTGTAGTCTTAGTGCTCAACTATACATTGCTCTGAAACAAAAAATTAAGGAAAAATGGAAAAAATATTATTACAAAAAGCAGATGTGCTACAAAAAAGATAGGAAGTACATTAGAAGTATTGCTACACACCAAATAGAAACTATGTATTTCATGTAAATAAATGTTCCTTGTATCACAATCAGCCCTGTGCTTTCTTTGCAGTTACAAAACATCAATAAAAATTTTACCCATAGACCCCGTTATTTAAAGGCAATTTAATTTCTGTTTCAGTGTCCAAACGTTTCACTGCCACTGACTCTGTAGGTAAGTGGCCTGTTCACCATTCTTGCTCTGTGTCACACCTTGGCCATAAATTGCTATCACAATATTCTGAAGCTGACATTTGAACACTGACATTGAAGAAGATGCACAAAAGTGAGAAGAAAATCAGTAAATGGTGATTAATCTAATGCTTATGTTACTTGTTGAAGAGCCGTTCCTCATTTACTGACAATATGTAGACATAATCAGATTCTGTAAACCTGAAGTGACTGCTCATTTTTGCTTTAAGTAATCTTAAAGTGATCTGAGACACATGCATATGAATAAGTTACCATGGAGAAAACTGGATTGTGAACTCAGATGCAGCATTTGGGCTTGTGCTGTAGTTACTGTCTGTGCGTGTGCTTTTGTCTCTTGGTAAAACCAGCTTGGTGTACTCTGCTCCCTCTTCATTTACCTGTGGTAGTTTAGACACAAGCTGGTTATTGTGGAACAGGAAACTTGCCCCAGCTTCACGTGGCTGCCCTTTTACTCAGAGATGACTTCAGATGTTGCCTTTCCTCTACAAATGACTCCACATTGTGGTTTGGTTTTGTTTTCCTGCTACTATGTGCTACCCCATATGGATAAATATCCGTACACTTTTACCTAAAATAAAGGTTAGCCTTAGTAATGTAATCAATTAAATGCGTTTTAGCTTGTAGTTTGCTCCTGCTTACTCTATTCTTTTTCATCTACAGCCTAGAAAACCAATGTTAACCAAGTTTTGCAGTGTGAGAGAGACAGGAAAGCTAGTTAAGGTCTTGTTATTTCAACTTTACCTGTCCACCTATCTTACTTGAGATTCTTTATATGTTTTACATGTAGAAATTCTTGAAGTAGCAGCTTGTTGTTGCTCAGACAGAGGGTCTGCTCTGTCCTGTCCTTCCCTCCATTCTGCCTCTCCAAAATTAGCCCTAGGTTTCAATCTCCTGGTAAACTGACTCCTTTTGCAACCCTAGACAAGAAAAAAGCCCACACAAACTAAAGCACAGTATTAGTTCTCTGCTGCTTTAGTGAAGTGTATCGTTATGTGTAATAACAGCGCGTCAGTGCTGGTTTGCGGTGAGCATGATAAAAATGGGAGTTGGACTTTCCCTTTAAAGGAGCATGTATGTGGGGGTCTGGAGGGAAGAATCTTAATTTGGCTGTGGTTGTCTCACGAAGTTTTATTAGATGTCTGAGAAGCTGCGTGGGAGTGACTGCATAAATGTGTTTAATACTGTCAGTTGCACAGGAAAACAGACTCTGCTGCTTCCTGCACTGCTGGAATGTGTTACGTGAGGGTGAGAGAAGGGGAGGGATGTTCTGGTAGTGCAGTCATCAGGCTGTGGGACAGCAGCTTCCATGTGGTCTCAGAGGTCTCAGATAAATCACTTAACCTCTCAGTGTCACTATTCCTCATCTTGTAAAATGACGTTCATATTCTGCCCTTTGTACGTGCATACTGCTTGGGATAATGAGGTCTGTTGTAGCCTGCAGATATCATCTGCTTACATAAGCAAGTGATGGTAGGTCTTAGGTCTCTTGATGTGTTTGCCACAAAGAAAAGAAGTAAGCTGTGGAGGAAATGCAGTTTGTTGCATGACACAGAACCACTGCTCTCACATTCCTGTGAATTATGCCATCCATTTTCCCTGTCTTGTCCTTGTTTTTCTTCTTTCAGGTCAGTGAGAGGAAGTGGACTACACAACTAGACAAGTGCCTAGTCATATTTTACTTCTGTACTTCAGAAATCAAAATAAATAAATCTGTGGACAGACACACTTGGTAGGATCTTGGTTGCTTTTATTTGCTGTGGTGCAGCTCTTTGCTTTTCTTCAGAGCACATTGCATACCTTTTCCCTACTGAAGTTTCGAAGTGTCAGTAGACATGTAACTAATTATCTGGCAGCCACTAGCAACTTCTCCAAGGCTCAAGCCTTGGAGTTACAAAGAAGCGTATCCAAGTAACATTCAGTACATATGAACTTGGGAAATGCTTTCCCCTTTTGGGTATTCAGGTTTCTAAAAATCCAAATGAGGAAGCGTTTCTGATTTGCTTGTGGTTTGTTTCTTTTAAAATAGAGATCTTCATTTAGAAATCTTTTGCATCATTCAACGCATTGTTTTTTTTGTTTATTTGTTTGTTTTGCAGCAGTCTTCAAAGTTTCAGTCAGGATCAGGCTCCATCATGCTAACCACTTCACAGATTCTTTAAAATATGGGGCAAAAGGTACTACTTCAGAGATTGCAAACTTCAATGGTGCAAAACAAAATGTGCATCTTAGTGATTATGTATAGCCGTTCCTATGTGACAGGAGGAAGTTTTAATGGTATGCAGAATCTTAGCTTAAATAAAAATGAAACTCAATAAAAATATTTTACAAATTCTGTTTGTGCAATTAATATTAACAAAACCTCCTCTGAATCAGATTTTTTTCTAAAGTAAGATCTGTGCCTTTAGGTAGAGATTCATAAGAGATTTTTTTTTTTTTTCCATCTCTGTGTCATAGGAAACTGCATTTTTAAAGAAACTTAAGTGTCTTGGATCTCCTTAAATTATGTTGGTTTTCTTCATATAAAGGAAGTGTAGAAGTGGGGGTAATTTTTGTATCTTTGTGAGTATTGTCTTACAGGCAGTAGCTCACAGTGTTGGGAAACTGAAGCACATTATTCACACTGAGAGAATATTTGGGCTCTTCAGTCAGAAAAGTTGCCTTTAAATGATGTGACAGGACAAGAGTTTTCAGCCCCTCTGTCACCCATGCAGAAATAAAAGATCACACGGCATGGGCTCCAAAATAGAAGAAAATTTGCTGCTACAGCCAACATTCCTTGCCACAATACAAATATGTTCTTTGCTCACATAATAGCTGTTCAGTTTGTCTACAGTCAATTTGCCTCTGTGCCACCTTCCCTTGTCACACTGGGATAACGTGCATCACTCATGCTGAGCAATCTATTCTCCAGGTTTCAGACGGCATGGTAGTGATTTCTGGTGTACTTCTCTCTTTGAAAGAGAAGCAACAGCTTGAAAAATGAGTATCTAGTTTAATAAGAAATAGAAGTTTTAGATTATTTTTTCTTACCATCTAAGAGTAGAAACGTGCTCTGGAAGGGGGCAGGGAAAGTAAAGCAGTAATGATGTGAATGAAATTGTGAGGACAGCAGTTAGGTCTGGCATGCTGATGAGCAAGTTCACATGCTGTCTGCTTCAGGAGGCAGCCTGAGCCACTGGGGACTTCTGTCCTCTCCACCTTTTGGCACTTGAGAGACTGACCTAATAAATATTTTGTTACACCAGATATGATCTCATATCCTTTTAAAACCTGCATATTGGCCAGCTCTACTTCCATCCCATAGGATGGGCCTATTCAGTGAAGAGTTCAAAGTGTGGGACAGAGCTTGGAGAAGGAAGTAGTGATTTTCAAGAAGAAAGTTATTTAATAATACCTGGAAGTTCACAGTTCTCCAGAAATGAAGCTGTCTCAATGCTGAATCGCTGGAGGCTTGTACTTTATCTCCTCAACTCTCTGTTGTACAGGAACAAAGGATACCAGCAACACCCTTTTTAACCTCCTGCCCTTTCTCTCCATGTCTCTTGGTTGTTTTTTGTTTGGTTGGTTCTTTTTTTTTCCTGTGAATCTTAAGCTTTTTGTGGTTGTAGGGCAGCATGCTGCTCTGCTATCTTGTGGGGCAGAGCATGTGGATAGTACAAGATAGCCTTCTAGGATCACTGCTGCCTGTTATGAGGAGAGGATGAAGGGGAGAGTTGTGGAACAGTGGGTTGCAGCACTACATCTTTTGGTTCCTCCTGGGCTCCCCAGCTATCTAACTGTTTGCAGTCTCTTCCATGATGTGTCAAGATGACTTACTGCTGCCATCTGCTCTTTTGGGTTAAAGCTACCGACTTGCTAGAAAATCAATAGCTGTGAATTAATAAAATGTTAATATTTACAGTGTGGATAGTAAGTAGTCACTGTGAACAAGAAAAAACTAGAGACTGATTTTTTGTTGAGAGGAATTTTTGTCAAATAGAAAAGTACATCATCTTTCTCATTCTGTTTCTTACTCCAATTTTTCTTTTCCTATACGTTAGAATTCTGAGCTAAATTGTTCTCTGACATTGGCAGCATGAACCCAGAGATCTGGAGAGAAGCTAATTGCCGTGGCTTCAGCCTGCTGCATCACCCTGAATTATGCTATCCTCTATCTTTGAACAATGTATGTTCATTGGTTTTTATTTCTACTTCAAATATTTGTACTGGGTTGTATTTGAACTTCTGTCTTCTTATGAAGATATTCCATCTTCAGTGTCTGCCTTCACTTGAGCTCATGTTTCGTTTGATGGTGAGTTAGAGGCTCCTTGCAGTTTATTCATTTTGCTTTTATCATTATATAGCCTATACATGGTTTTAAGTACATACTGTACGTTTAAGCAGCATAGTCCTTTGTAGCTCATTTTTCTGTCTTTGGCCTTGGCCTATTCCTCCTTAAAACTCTTAAAAGCAGCTTAAGTTAGCCCAAATGCACACTTCATTTTATTTAAAACTATTAAATAGAGCATAATTCTTTTTCTCCTCTTGAAGATGATGAGAGGTTAACAACCAAAGAAAATCAGTTAGTTGATAGCATCATGTATGCTATCAGTGAGAAAACAGGGTAGTGCCCTCAGGTGTATGGTGAACTCTGTTATTTTGTGAACATTCAGCATGGTAAAAGTTGAGAATGTTGTCTGAACATTTACCCTGACAAGTTACAGAGGATCAGAACTAAGAAAGTGATGAAATTCTGAAACATACCATGTAAACTTTTTAAAAGAAAAGTCTAATTTCCTTCAGTGGGTCTGCTCTCATTAAAGCATTGCTCTTCATCTGAGAGCAATCTTGAAAGATTTGCAGTTGATGTTGCTGGACCTAAGATTTTGTTGCAGGTGGTTCTTTATAGAAAGTAAAAAATACTTTGTGTCAAGACCAAACAGTTAACTGTATTTGTTCTCCTGACCTCTAGACTCAGGTTTTGCTGTTGTAGTGGGCAACAAGACAGCAAAATGAAACTATCTTTTTTACTCTGAAGATGAGGGGGTAAAAAAAGGAATTTGTGTAAAGGGTAATTGAGAGCATCCTGAGAGAATGAAATGTTGACTGTTGATGCAGAGTAAACCCACTTCATCGTATTTGATGAGATTTCTGTCCTAGTTTTGTTTTCACTTCTGTCTGGAAATGTTTTTGAAGAGGTTTAACTTTCTCAAATTCATAAGATTTTCAACCTCAGTCTTGCTTTCTTTCTTGTTTATGAGTGTTTTGGCAAGAACTTGATGTCACAACTTGTTTGTAGCTTCCAGCATGCGCAGGGTCCAACCAAATAATTTCCATTTCCCAGTGAGTTACGTTCTTAGAAGAACTTTTCCAGTCTAGATAACTTACATTTATTACTTCTTTTAATTGCTTAGTGTGATACTTTCTTGCATTTGCTGTTTTAATGTCCTTTCCTGTCAGTAAATGGAGAGCCCCAAAGGGCATCTGCGTGCAGATGCTGAATTCAACTTAAGTAGCCTGATGGATGAGTTGGAAAAAGCATTCTGTGTGTGTGTGTGTGTGTGTCCTGCTTGTCACAGATGGTGTCGCAGCTAGGAAAAAGTTCTGCTAATGCTGAAGCAAAATGAAATGAAATTAAATAAAGGAAATAAAGACTATTAAAAAACAAACAAACAAACAAAAAAAACCAACAAAAAACAAAAAAAAAAAATCAGAAACAGGTTGGCCTTAGAATTTAACGTCACTTTTTCCAGAAGCTGTGGAGGAAATTGACAGTGTGATGCATGTATCCTTGGGCTCAGCAGCGATTCTCAAGTTGCACTATGCAAGCAACATGGAATGAGCAGGAGATATTCTCTGGATGATTTTGTCTTTTGTTCCTCTGGATATTTGCAGTGGCCCACTGGCCTACTTTTAAGTCTCGTGCTATCTATCTATCTATCTATCTATCTATCTATCTATCTATCTATCTATCTATTTATTTGTAAGCATTTTGAGAAACAGAGTCATGTAGGTAAGGATCTTAATTTCATTAAGAACTTAAATATATGTAGCTAGCCTTTGAGATTGTAAAGAAAAATATTTATTACAGCATGAAAGGATTCTGGAGCTTCTAAAAAGCAAGGTAGGCAAAGCCTGGACATTTTGTCCCATTTAGCTTAGGTGGGACCTTTTTTATTCAGTGTTGCTTGGGATAACCGGTGAATTTTTAATAATTTTTAGATATTGGTTTGAGTCTCATTCCCTTAGGGGAGCACAGAACTGAACTTCTCTTTCTGGCACACTTAAATGAGAGGGACTGTCATTTTTGGAGTTCAGAATGGTTTGTAACAAAGAAGAAGCAGGACTTGCATCACACAGCTTACCAGTGTAAACCAAGCTGTCATGCCTTATGTTACTGCATTTAGAATATGTGTTTAAGCTCTGTCAGGGAGGGCTAAGCTGTATGGCAAACTGTTCTTCGCACTGCAGTCAAACCTAAACATTCAAAAATCTTCAATCCATGCATGCCCTTCTCACTTCTGGCCTCCCTGGACATTTGTGTTGCTAAAGTCTGTTCAGTAGCCTTGGAGCCTGAATTAGCTTTTAATTATTCCTTTAAAAGTATTTCTTCTGGACATGCTGTGCTGCTTCTGCCTGCAGCTGGGCTGCTGCTGTGAACAGCTGAGTTAACTCTACTACTCCCTTTGCCTTGCAGGACTTCTCAGTGGGCAGACATCTCCAACCAACACCAAACTTGAGAAGCTGGACCCGCATCAAGTGCTGCAACTGTGTCTCCGGTACCAGGACCATCTCCACCAGTGTGCAGAGGCTGTTGCCTTTGACCAGAATGCTTTGGTGAAGCGCATCAAGGAGGTACTGCCCATTGTGCACCTGCTCTGGGAGGGAGGGCCTTGGTCTCTGCATGTCTCTAGTCCCTAGTGAGCTGCGAGTGCCAGTGCTTGCTTTGAGTGATCTGTAGTTGCTTGAGGCAGTCTGCCTCAGAGAAGACACTCTGGAGAAACTCTTTGTCTGTGCATTTCAAGCGAAGTCCCACGACTACTTTATTTTGTTTTTTTACATGGTGTATTTATTGGTTATGCTCTGTGATTCTCGGCTGCAAACATTTTATGTTCCTCTGTTATTGTGAGTACTACAAGCGATTGTTAAAGAAGTAAAAGATCAGGATTTTTAAAAGTATTGTTCCTTATTCAGATCTCCGTGCTTAGCATTTTATTAGGCCTCATAATTAAGCTCTAAGGAAAGGAGTGCCTAGGATCACATCTTTTGTGGTTGCAGGTAATATTTCTTTCTTTCTTCAGTGGATTTGTAGAGCCGTACCTTTGTTTTCAAAGTCTCTGTTCTGTACGGCTGTTAAAGATCTTCCTGTACTGCTTGCTGTTCCTGTCACTAAATGATCACTTGGAAATCACTGATCTGCTTAACTATTCAATGACACCATTGGGAAGGAAATTAATTCCTTGTGTGAGCATCCTGTAATTGAATTGCCCGTCTCATTGTGTGTAGCTACTGATGTTGGAAGTAGAATGGCTGACCATTTTATACAGTTAAGACAGACAGGTGTGAGTAGAGATACTATTTGAGAGTGAGATTTCTCATGTGTTCACAGAACTGGTAAGTATTGTAGATATCCAAAGTCTCTGAGTCCAAATAGCATTCAGTGTCAAAAGGTAAAACTTTGAGCAGGTGGTTATTTTTTTTATTCATGTACAGTAAACAATGACCTTGATTCTGTATTGCTATATTGGCTTAGAGCTGAGAAATCCCACATGACAAACTGGATAATAAATTTGATTCATAGACTGTCTCGAGAAGCTTCTGTCATCATGAAGTTTTAAGTCCAAAATAACGTGGGAGCCATTAAAAAGGCCATTTTGCTTTGGTGTATCATGATCTGTGGCCAGCTGTTACACAAGATGTAAAGATATTTGCAGATGTTGGTAACTCAGATCACACCATCTCAGAAATGGGATTTAATTGCTAGCCTGATGACAGTGTACAGCATTAGTCTAGCAGACTATAATTCTTCTGGCTATTGGAGAGTGACTGTCAACATGATTTAAAGTCACAGTAGACTCCACCAATGCAATCTGCATTACTTGGATTTACCTTCTATAGAGAAGTTTCAGACTGCCTTTCAATTTACCTTTCAAATGTTACTTTCTTACGGTTCATAAGGCTTCTGATGATATGATGCAATACTGATATTGCTGCTGCGTTCTTAATCACAGACTCCTCTATCACAAAGTGCAGGAGAAATGGGTGAATCTAACTTGGGCAACTGACAAGTCATGTTTTTGGTTTGTTGAATTTTTTCTGGGATTTTTTTTTGGTCATGACACTTCAGTAACTTCAGATGCTTTGAATCCCACTGCCACATCTGATGTTCTTTTACTGTCAATTTTCCTAATTATTTTTAAATGTTTTTATTGCATTGGCTGTTCTGCATGTGTGTTCTGAAAGAGGCGGGTGGGACCCACTCTGCTTAAATCATTCTTTCCAAATTGTTAGAACACTCTTTAGTGCATTAAATTGAACCACTGCTGACAGCTGATGACAACAAAGGGTGCAGCTGAACTAGGACAGGGTTTGTCTGTCTCTTGTTATAAGTATAGACATAGGAAATCGTATTTGTCTGCGAACATTTGTCAGCAGTGATTTTGCTTTACACTGTAGACAGATTTTTGACCATTGATAAGGAGTAAAAAATGAAATAGAATAAAAACATTGTGAAAAGCATAATGTATGCATGAGCTGTAGAGTAAACTTTTATATTCTCTTTAGTAGTCATTATTTCCCTTTTTTTTTCTCTGTAACATGAAAAGTATTGAAATATTTTTTTCCTCTAATAATTCACCAGAAAAGTCTGTTATACTCTTAACTTTATAACAAAACACTGATGAACTTTAGTCCCTGATTTCTGCCATTTATCTGAGGTCTGTTTACTGCTCAGACTTTAACTGTCTTTATTCAGTATAGCCACAGCCCTGCTATACAACGTGTTGCAGTCATAAAAACTGCAGCTAGATCTTAGTTTTCCCTTGACAAAATGTCTCTGGGTAAGTGTATTTTGCTTATTATGTGTCTGGAAAAAAAGTTTCCCAATTTCTGGCAAAACTCCTAAGTACTGTTGTAAGTTTAGTGGCCCTTGATTATTCATAATTGACTGTAGTGGTTTGTAAATCAGCACACAATCTAAATTAAAATGGTTCTTAATTGAAAAGAGAATAATTTAAGGAAAACAAAAACCTCACATGCCAGTTGTTACTGCAGATCTAAGCTAACCCATCAGTATGTTTCTTTGCTTTGGGGACCAAAACAGTCTAGTGTTGCTGTACGTCTCATTTTCTGGGTTAGCCAGTTTGCAGAATGTTGGCTAGAGCTCTGAAACAAAGAATCTGTGTGCTTTCCAGGTTGTTCTTTCTCAAATGATATCTACCCAAGCATTTCCTTGGGGAAAGAATTGAAGACGTGATTGAAGGCAGTTGACTCAACTGCTCATCTGCCCATCTTCAACAATTAACCAGTTAGTACCAGTATCTGAACTGTCTGGTTTCAGAATGGTTTGAATGTGTCACAGTGGGCTAGGATAAAATAACCAGTATGCATTAACTATCGTGTTTCATATAAAGTTTTGGCAACTGCCTCACCATCTGTTGCAATACTGCATTAATCCCAGAACCATTGAAATATTTAGAATTCCTTCTATTTTTTTTCCCTGTAATGGTTTGAAGAACAGCAGTTAGGGACTTGTACATGTGTTAATTCAGGATTATGGCATCTGATAAAAAATTTGTCAGTTTTTGGAAAAAGAGCCTATGAGTAGCTTTTTCTGGGCAGCATATCTACTCTGGTATTTTGTATGATGAGTATCCTTAGCTTGTTGGATTGATCACCGCGTTACTGGCTTCTGGGGCAGTGTTCAGGTGGGACTGGAAATGGAATGATGGAATCTTACTTGTCTACTGGTGGCATGTTGAACCTGTGTAGAATCAACTTATGCAGAATGTGACGATTCAGGCAAAAAAAGTTCCCACTGTAGCCAGGAGGTCCTGCCGCATCCTACTTCTGCCATGACAATGCTGTAGGTCTGTGTTAGAACTACTAAAATACTTGGAGCAACTCCAGCTACTTCTAGGCTTGAGATCAGCATGTGCTTCCCTCACCAGGAGTCTGCCTCAGTTTTGTGATCTGTAAAAAGGGAGACTTCTGCCAAGATCAATTTGGAGGTAAATATTGACCAGCACTAACTGTTAGGTGTGCCTGCAGGAGGAAAACAAGCGAGCAAGGAGAATGATACTTCAGTTTAAGTGATTAATTGCAGAGAGTATCTGATATGAATGGCAGGGAGAGAATCTGGCAAGTCATTTGATGGGGAATAACAGGGAATGGCAAACAAGTAAATGCTGGGGAAAACAACTCAATTTTCAGAAGGCGTTGTGATTTTGTATGCTTTCAAAACTTTTTGGTTTCAGTGTCTTAAAGGTGATTTTCTGTGTGCAAGTCTCTAAGCTTGTTAAATATGACATCTTTCAAAATATCTTAAGCTGACTATCCAAAAGTTACACATCCTATTTGAAAATGTAAGCTGAGCTTCTTTCTATGAAAGCAAAATGGAAACTAAAAGACCATCTAAGTTCCTTTCAGAGATGCTTTGAAATAAAAACACCATTGGCATTTATTTTTAGACTTCCTTTATTGGCAAAGGGGGCATACTGCTCAAAGTATCCTGTATTATCCTTAAAGGCAAGAGTAATTGCATGAGAATGTGTGCATAAAATGTATTTGAAGCTGGATTGCTAGGAGGGCTCTTATGCTTTTCCCTAAGAGCAAATATTGATGTGCTGTATTTGTATCTCTGTTGCTGTAAGAATCGCAGACTGTAGGGCATTGTATGGCAGGGAACTAGGTCGAAGCAGCACAGTATCTCATTAACTGCAGCAGTAACAGGACCTGGGATGCACATCTGCTGCATTCACATGTGGCTTGTACCTCACACTTCTTGAAGTACCTTGTTTGAGCAGAAGGACGTGAACCATGCCATGCTCCATCACAATTAGTGTCCCTTAAGGGAATGGACTGAAATGTTGGGACAGTTCTGTGGGGTTAGTTTTAGTTTGCTTTTTGTTCTTGCTTTGGGCACTTTTTTCAGCATTTTCATCAGTGTGAAATATTTGCTGTTACTGGCTGTAGTTAGAGTTTTCATGTAGGTGGTATCAACTGAGCTTCTAAAACCAAAGCCTGTTTTCAGCAGATATGCTTTGAGAATAACACCTCGCTAAACTGAATTACACTGAGAAAACATGAATGACCTCAGCAAGTCCAAAGGTCCAAGACTTTTCCTAAAGGTTTGTGTGCTCACATGACTCAGACTGCTAGTTTTATCCCTTCCCATTTAAGAGAAGGACTCAGAGGACTGAAAGCAAGTGAGTTAAATAAAGCAAAAGTGAAAGTGGAGATGTTTATTCTTGATGGAACACACAGTGGGGTTTTGGTTGATGGCAAGTTGAATCTGAGTCAGCAGTGTGCCCTATCTGCCAAAAAGTCCAACTGTACCCTGGGGTGCTTTAGGCCCAGCACTGCCAGCCAGGTGAGGGGGAGGATTGTCCCACTCTGCCCTGCCTGGTGTAGCCTCACCTCAAGCACTGTGTGCAGGTTTGGGTACTGCAACATAAAAAGTACGTTAAGCTGTTACAGGGCTTCCGAAGGAGGGCTGTGAAGATGGTGAAGGGTCTGAGGACAAGGTTTATGAGGAGTGGCTGAAGTCTCATTGTCTGTTCAGCCCAGAGCAGAGGAGCTGAGGGGAGGCCTCGTGGTGGCTGCAGCTCCTCATCTCTCTGTGAACAGTGACAGGGCCTGAGAGATTGGCAGAGGGCGGTGTCAGGGGAGGGACAGCTGAAGGTTAGGGACAGAGTCTGGACCACAGAGTGGTTGGGCCCTAAAACAGGGTCCCCAGGGCAGTGGTTGTAGCCCCAAGCTGCCAACGTTCAAATATTTGGGCAACACTCTCAGACGGGATTTGGATTTTGGATGGTCATGTGTGGATCCGAGGAGTTGGACTTGGTGATCCTTGTGCATCCTTTTCATCCCAGGATATTCTAGGACTCTGTATTACGAAGACTTCCCAGATGATGCCTTGTTGAAAGTTTTCAAGCAGAAACCTTTTGGTTCACAGACTTAAACAGTGTCCAAAATCCAGGGGGAAAAAAGGATGAGAGTTCCTTGGGATATAATGTTCCTGAAACGTGGATCTTGAAATGCCTTGTACATTTTCAGGGAGTTTTTAATGCCATGCTGCCATGCTTTTTTTAAAAGCTGTGCTAGGGAACATAGTGTTCTGTGAAGAAACCAGTACATTAAATATAATCTTTGGCATCCTGAAATTATGAGGTTGAAGTCTGTGGCAGTCTATCAGGCTCTTTCTTTCTTCCTTCTCCTTTGATGAAGTGTTATTTATAAACACTGGAATTTTAATGGTGCAGACACCATCATGCAGAACTAACTGTGCAGTGCTGTTGAGATGGAAACCTTCATGCCCTTTAGCTGATCTTGCTTTTCTTTCTCCAGCCTAATGCAATTTTAGCTAGAATTCTCCAATGGTGGGATGATGTCCTAACCAGCCAACAGCAAAATGGGAAATTGCTTTTAAAAAAGCTTTGCAGTTGTTATTTTAATACATAGAACAAACATCTTGCTGTGTATGCTACAGGGCAGATGGCCAGTGCTGTGTTGTATGTGAACTTTATGAAGTGATCGAGTGGTTACGACATTGAAATCTGTTGTGTTAACATACACAGCTTCATTTGTTTCATAAAACAGACCAGTCTCTTATTCGCAGTGTGTGTGTATGAAATCATTTCCATCATGTTCCTTGTGCTTTGCTTTCTTGTGCCTGTTTGTGAAAAGTTGTAAACAGAAATCCTTTCCACCTTGGTAAAGTGCAGCTTAACCAAGTGTCTTGCAGACAGAAGGATTTGTGTTATTACAGAAATGCAGTGTTGTAAGAGACTAGTGGTGAAGATCAGAAGCCTGATGTGCTAAGCCGTATTTATGCTTTCATCAGTATTAGTGCCTGGAGTTTAGGATTATAGAGTACCATGAGGAATAGAATGCAGTTTCTTCTCACACCTTGCTTAAACTAGGAAATTGGGTTTCTTATTTGAGCTTTATTTCCCAAGGTAGGAAAACAAACAAAAAACATTGCAGTGCTTCAAATAGGTATAAGAGGTATTAAAGTTCATTCCAGAGTTAGTCTTGATACTGAACTTGTGCATGGAACAGATTTGTGAGAAGAAGGATACAAATCTCAGCCTGGAGATCTATCATGCAAGGTATTCCAATGAGACAATCTCATTTGGCAGCATGAAGCAGCTATTTCAGTGAAAGAGAGTTCACAGTACAGCAGGTGGGATATAAGGATGCCTGGGGACTGGTGAACCTCTGGGAAGAAACTGGAAATGCTTTACTTGGTAAAGCAAGTGAACACCAAGAATAGTACAATTTCTTTTTCTAATTAAGTTTGGATTTAACTTAGGCTGAAGATGCTTTACTCCTTCCCTGCTGGAATCTGTTGGATAGGAAGAGTCCCTTTACAGACTGTTTTTAACAAGTACTTCCTGTTTCAATGTTCAGCTGAAACTTTTAAGGTGTCAACTCTACCCCTAAGTGAGAATTATGTGTTTTTGGTTTGTTTTTTTTTGTTGGACACAAACAAGCTAACAAACAGTTCAGCAATTTGACATTGATTATAGACAGGTTAGCCAGTAGCATCGGCTGTATTTGGAGTTGTACTGGTGGTAGGTTGGTGGAACAGGGTTGACCTTGTGTTAGCAGCCCTATAATTAACATTCTGAACTGCAAGAATGACTTCATGTTGAAAGCATTACAAAGTCTTAGTGCAGGTAATCTGTCCCTCTTGCTTTATGTGAGGGGTAGGGTTTCCTTTGTGCTTGTTTGCCATTGGGGCATGAATGTTTCTGTATGAGAAGACTATTCGGTATTATTTAAACACTACTTTAGAGATAAGAAACACAACATTTAGTAGTAATTAATTCTTGTGGTGTTGTTCCTTGCAGGATGCTTTATCAACCTCTGTAAGCCTATCTAAAATACTGAAATAGAGTATAGCAGAATATCCTGTAATCAATCCAGACTGTGGCACAGGGGACAAGAAATAAGGTTGCTTTACCAAAAGAGGCAGTAGTTTACCTGAGGAGCAATTGCTGGGACTAGTAAATTATCCATATGATGAAATCTCAAATCAGATGAATTTCAGCAAGAAGGTTCTCAGGCATTTGTACAGCAAGTCAGTGTAGCAGCAATGTAGGGTAAGGAATTTTAAGAGTTGTAACATTTCTTTTTGTGCAGCTCAGTCCATAATATTTAATTACTGATTATGCCTCAGCCAAGCTACATGGAAACTGCAGACAATTACTTAATTTCGATTTAAAAATTTTCCTACCATGTCAGTGTAAATTTCAAATGCCTTATCACTTTTGATTTGTTCTAGGGATCTGTCTGTAGACATGAACAGAGAAATAGAAATACTCACCCTTTCCTGAAACCTGAGGCTTAGTGCAATTAACATGGATGATGGGTTCGTGAAAGGTGACTGACTCTTCTGAAAATGAAAGAATAAATTCTTCCCTTCCCATCATCACTGGGATGTTACTGGCTCATTTTGTATTCAGCTTGACTATGAAAGAGCTGATGTAGAGGTTCAAAAACATCTTTCAAAATTCTTCTGGTTTATTAATGCGTAACACTGCTAAAGCTGATAGGTACTTAAGTGTCCCTGGTGAGAAGCTGATTTGGAGAACAGTGACAACTATGTGAAGGAAACAGCAAAAGCTTCATCTGTCATATGCCCAGAAATCCCTGATTCCTGGCTGCTGGGCTTGTGCCGCTGCATATCTCACACTTTAGCCTTTGTGCACATGTACCAGCTGTCTGCAGAGCACGTGGGAGGTAGGGCTGGGGATGTGCTGGCCTGCTGCAAAGTGCAGCATGGTGATTGAGACAATCCTTATCTGCAGATTCCTTGGTGGGAAAAGAACAACCACCACAAAACACTTTACAAGCTGCAGGAAATGCTTAAAACTCAGCTCCCTTGCATTCTCTAATAACAGAATTGGGAGCTTTTTCTTATCGTTTTCTAGAAGAGAAATGCTACTTTTCTGCTAGTGTATCTAATTAATTACAGCGAAGTTTGGCATCCACTTTTGGATGATTTTTAAAGTCCTTCTATAGTACTTATAGAAAAGAGGAGCTACGACTATTGGGTGCCAAGTGTAAAGCTGCTGGCAATACCATTAGGTCAGGTGGCTTGGAAATGTAAACAAGTCAACTGTTCTTTAGACACTTTTAGCACTTCTTTCTAAAATGACAATAGTATTGGTTCTTGAAAAATGTCTCATTAATGATACCTGTTATCTTTCAAACTGAAGCTTGTTCTTTATAGGATAAACAACTTGCTTCTAACTGATCATTGTGACACACTGAAAATAAAGACTGAGATTTAGTATAAAATAAGACAATAATGGTAAATAACGTTTGCAAGTACTTGTAACTTGCCAACTAATATACTAGCTCTGGCTGGATATAGCAATGGGAGTGAGTAGTAAGAGAGCAGTGTGAAATGAAGAAATTGAATGCTGTGTTTCGTAGAAGAATTATTAGGATGCCTGAAATAAAAGTTGTGCAAGTTATCACTTAAGCAACAAATCAGTCTGTAACGGATACAGATTTATGGAGTTCCAATACTGTCAAAAGTTTTTTCTCTTTGAGATCAAACCCGCCTCTCTTTAATTTCCATATAGGAATAAATGAGCAGCAGTGCAGATCCTGATACACCAGAACAACTATATATTTGAGGAAAAGGGATGAGGCTGGACTCTTATCTACAGTGTGTGATGATAGGACAAGGGGAAATGGCCACAAACTGATGCATAGGAAGTTCCACACAAATGTGTGTGGGAACTTCTTCACAGTGCAGTGACGGAGCACTGGCACACGCTGCACAGAGAGGTGGTGGAGTCTCCTTCTCTGGAGACGTTCAAGACCCGCCTGGACTCCTGCCGCTGCAACCTGGAGCCTACAATTCTGTGATTCTGTGATTTGAGTGCCCTTTTGGTGAAAAACCTAAGTAGATTTAAGGTAGCACTGCTAGGCTGACCGTACTGATGTGTCTTTGTGTGTGAGTTATTTTTCTGAGATGAATGTAGATTATTTTTAGGTGGATGTAGATTATTTAATGAAAGCAGCAATTGAAAGCTCTAAAAAGTGTTTTTACTAGTTAAAGTCAATGAGTTAGAAATCACTGTAACCTTTTCAGGGTGACACTTCAGAAAACTTACTGATAAAATCAGTGTGTTCATTTTTTCCCTTTTGTGTATTTAAAAGCATCAGTCCTGCTGGTATCTCTCTCCTCTAAATCTTCCCACCACCAAGACAAGAAGACTGAAGGGGCTATGAGCATCAGGGAGGTTCTGGAGGTGTTCTACAAGTTCAAGCTGTATTGTACTCATACTGACCTACTGTTCTCACATTTCCAGTCATACCTGAATGAAGTGGACTGCCACTGAAATGTATTTTGTTAATTTTTAAAGACTGTTTTGTTTTGCAGATGTGTTTTTCCCATTAGGTTACAGTTTCCCTCATTGCAGAGCAGGCCGTTGAATTTGCAGGTGCAAAACCTTTTCTTCAGTGCTCTCCATGTTTTCATCCAGCAGTGGCACGGTTAGCCACTGATGTGAGAAGCAGGAATAGCATGAGCATATAGCAGCAGTGGAAAACAGCCATGAAGGAAATTAATAGTTAGAAGTCCTCCTCTGATCCATGACCAAACCTGGCCTCTCTTATCCCTTATGCCTTTGTATTTCATCATAGAACAGGGCCTTGTGATTGATACAACTTACATGGTGGAGGGTGTGAGGGCTGAGTCCTGGGGGCTGCTGTGGGCCTTCCTCTTTCTGGGCTCAGCAGGGCCCTGCACAGAAGCAGTGCTTGCCCTGGCAGAAAGGGCCTGCTGCCATTGCCTGCTGTGGCTCCTCTGAGGACACGGTGGCAGTGGGGTGCCCTGGATCCACATGCAGGACACTGTTTAGCTCCTTAGTGCTGTGGCCTGTGACAGGAGGGGACCAGAGGCAGGAGGCCCCTAATGGGAAGTGGCAGGGCTGGGGGTGGCTGGGGGGTTGTCCTGCGGTACTGGAGGTCCCAGTGGGCCTGCTGGCTGCAGATCCTTGGACCATACAGGGCTGTGACTGTGGTGATGAGCCCCATCACATAATGAAGCACTGTGAGGTCTTTGAGGCACGACTGCAGTACCTTCAACAGGACCACCACATTCAGTATGTCCATTCACAAGAAGCCCACAACAGTGCTGTCTCCTGCAAGCAGGCACCTCCCACTGCTTGTTACTGTAGATTCTCTCAATCTCTCATTGGAGCTAGTGGAACAAGGGTGCGTGGTCTTCTGACAGCCCAGACCTTGGGTGGGAAGTTGTTCCCTGGAGCCAGGAGCACTGACTCTGCCCGCCAGAACCTAAGTGTTTTTCAGCTGCAGATCAAAACACTCAAGATAATTGTTCAACCTTCTCAAGTCTCAGATTGTCTTTATCTTGTGCCTGCACATGGCACAACTCAGCTGCTCCTTTGCTCACCAGAATGCACAACTGTAGCAAAATTGTTGGAGACAGGGGATCATAAAGGCAGTATGGTCCTGACTATGGCCCAACAGGCAGGGCAGGTCTAGTCTGATGCCACCTCCATGGCCCTAAACTGTGCTGGGCTTTTTTGCCTTTTCTGGTTTGGATGCAATACTCTTTTTGCATATAGGATGCTTTCCTATGCAGCCTACTCTAGGTAACCCCTTTTGGGAGGGGGTAGGACTAGATGTTCTCCAGAGGTCCCTTACCCCGTGACTCTGTGAGTTTTTTTATGGCAATGGTTAGCAGTAGCAGCCACAGCTCAAGTCTGGGAGTCAGCCAGCTGGCAGTGGGGTGCTGGTAGCTCTCAAGCAGAGACGGCTTGAGCTGGAATGTGGGCTGTGCAGGTCAGTGTGTGGGGCAGCAGCAGGCTTGTCCTATACAATGACACAACAGGCAAGAAAGGGCTTACATAAAGGTGGAAAAGCTCATTTCAAGAATGAACCTTCTGATTCTTTTCAATTCTGAATTCCTTTTCATTTTGGGAGGCAACCCAAGACCTCCCAGAACAGGTAGTATACATCTGTAACATCAAGATTAAGGTTTATCTGTGGTAGTGCTAAGAGACCTGTGATGGATTTAGCTGTAGATTTGTGGAAGTGTGTGGATTTATGTGGCTGTGCTCACTGGGTCATAGTGTTTTTGTTAAAGTTACAAAAGCTTGGTGTTAGAGCCAGTTAAAATGGCAACTCTTCATTCTCTAACTTGACTGTGATCTGCACAGTGTTCATTCTGAGTAACTCCTTAGCAGTTATTTACAGCAGTGGCAAACTACAAAAGGAGCAAAAGGAACATTTTGGTAGGTCAGATTAGGTTTTTCAGCCAGCACGGGAAGACAAACTGTCTTCAGATTTAAGTGCACTGACTGAGAAGCATTTTCACACCAGCGCATCATGACTAATGTTCTGTGCAGTCATGTTCATGCCTGTCATTTTCAGGTATGGTTGTGCAGCTGCAGGAAGATGTTCATTTCAAGCCCACCAGGCACCTGTCAATACGGAGGGAAGGGCTGCTTGTTCAGTGAGCATGGCTCTAGCACGAGAAATTTCTGCAACAAGGATCTTGCTCCAAATACCGTTTCAGTCATTGAGCTAACAAGATAGGACCACAGTTTCCCAAAGCTCAGAACACTTAATGTCCATGACAGGGGCAGTATGAAACCATGCTAGGTAAGAGGTGCACATAGGACATGGTTTTGTTCTCGGTATCATGTCTGAAAAAGAACTGATTGGTGCCCAGTGCAGTCTTTCATGAGCTTAAATTCATATTTTTATTCTGCTCAGCAGTGTGGACCAGGAAGAATTCTAAAAAAAATGAAGGAATTTGTGGTGTTTAAGATGTCTGAAAGTAATTTCAACTGGCTCTTGTTCCAGCAGTGTGCTACGAACAGGCCTGTGTAGCACAGTCTCTTAGCCCTTCCTGGCGGCCGTGTGAATGAGTCTGTCCATGAATGAGTCATGGATTTAGATTTGGGTCTGTTTATGTTACAAAGTGTCACTGGCTGTGCAAGAAGAGTATAGCGTGTGTATTAGACTGCCATGGGGCGGGGCAAGAGCCACTGGCCCTGGAGCGTCTTCCTGGGCTTCCCAGAGCATTGCTGAGCCTGGAGTGGGCAAAGAGATGGGGACCTGGGCCCCTGTCAGACCTGCAGCAGGGCCTGAGGTCTGGGCTATGGGAAATGGTTGGGGGTGCTTGGAGAAGGCAACACCTTCACCTTGGCCCTGGGGTGTCTTGGTGAGTGTGGACTGGGAATAGGCTCCTGCCTCAGCTCCCTCTCTCCAGGTGCTTTTCATTGCTAACATATGGAATTAAGGAGATGGGAAGCAGCACTGCATGCAAGAGAGGTGACAGTACAAGGCTTGGTCCTGGAGGGAGCCTGCTTCCAGCAGGAGGCAGAGGAAGAATGTTGATGTGTTTTTATGCCCGCCTTGAGGAGGGCTGCAAACAGCCACTGGAGTTTAGATGCAAGAGTTAGCACATCACAATTTTTTTTTTCTTCTACTATTTAAAAAGACCAAATCCAACCTGAGTATAACTTAGCTTTTCCTCACTATTGCTCAACTTGCAGTGTCACAGGCTTTGCTGTTGCCATGGCCTCTCACAGCGGACCAAGCTGTAATGCTAGGTGTAGGGAAGCCATAGGAAGTGCTCACTTCCAGCCTTTCTCTATTTTGTGAGGCAGCTTTTAAAGAGGCACTGTGAACATGTCCAAAGGTAGCTTGGAAGACCGCTCTGCATTTCTTATTTCTCTGGTCCCCTCCAACTTCTTTCCATGCTCCCCTCTGCAGGTGGGCATTAGTGGGATTTACACAAGGAGCCTAAAAGTCAGCAAATGAAATTGCTGGAAGTGAGAAAAAGAGCTTTGTTATTCCAGAGCTCCATGGATGTTGGCTTTCCCCTTGCATAGAGCTGTGGGGCCACGTGAGGAACCTGCCTGGAGAGGAAGGCTTTGAAGCAAGGGAGGTTTCTGCTCCTATCCCCATGCTGCTGTTCAGCTGGCTGCTGCTCTGCACTAACTGCTGCTTCTCATTGGCTCTTGTTAGGTAGGACATTTTTAGGCACTGGATTGGATTTACTTCTATCCTGTGCAGACCTGCTGGTGGTCTGCTTTTACACGCTCTAATTTACAGTGCTAGTGCCAAGCTACTAAATTATTAAGCTAGGGTTTTAATAGAAACCCCTATGTAGGCTTAAATTGTTTCCACTCCATTTGGAGTTTCCTGCACTGCTGGGTTTATGTTTTTCCATGCATGGAAGTGTGGAGGGAGGAATTCACAGGAAGGCGCAGAAGCAAAGAGCAAGAATTCAGCCTGAGAATGCTAGAACATAAAGAAGAGTTAATTGGTGCTGTATCCAGCTCTGGTGGAGGTGATAGAAAAAGAGTCGTCCTGATCCCCATGACAATTTAGCAGGAATTTGTCTGTTTTTTTTTTAATGCTGTTTGTAGCTTTGGTTCCTCAATAGAAGTTTCTTGCCTGACTATTTTTTGTCTTGATTCCTTCCCCAAGGCCTGAGTGCAATGTTTGTCAGCAGTACAGCTCCCTCTCCAACCTTGTGCTGCTTCCTGAACTTCTTCCCCTTGCTCCCAAATCCCCCTTGCATCCCCATATTGCTGCTGGGTTGCAGTTACACCTGCTGATTAAATGCTGTCCAGGGCAGGTCTGGTCAGCAGTGGGATTTTTAATAGTACTGCACTGATGCATTTGTCTGTGCTGAGAACTCTTCCTCTTCTCGTGGTTCTGAGAGGTATGCCTGCAGCTCAGAGATATCAGCTATGGGATGCGTGGGGTTGCTGAACACAGCTACAGTGAGTTACAAGTACCTGAGCTTTCAGTGTGCTTTTAGAGAATGGATCTGTTACATACCAGGCCCTCTGTATACATGGCATATCTCACAGAGTGTTGAGCAGCTTAAACAATCTGAGTTGTCTGGTGTGCATGTGGTGTGCTGCCAGCAGCTGAATCCTCCTTGGAGCTTACAGTCTAATTGCAGGGAAAGTTGAGCTGTGAACTACAAAAGCTAAGTTCGTGGTTCAATGGCAGGAATAGCACTGCAGTTCCTGTCATTGTAGTAATGCTCTGACTGTGTTTAGGTACTTACTGTGCTTAATTGCGTGACTGATTTACCTAATGTCTCTCCTGGGATCATTCATAACACTTTTATTTTTAGGATTCAGGGAAATTAGGGACGCTTAGTAAACTGTTGTGGTTCTTTCTCAAGACAGGAGTTTTCCAGCTGATGATGGCAGTAACAGCAGTGGCTCAGTCACAGAGCAACCTGCTGAGGCCAGTGATGTTACTGCTGGCAAAAGAAGAAAGCTTAATGCTTGAAACTGAACAAGTGCTACTGAAAATATACAGGTGTGGGCAGAGGCCGTGATTTCCTTGTGTTTGGATAACATGCACAGTGGCACAATGTGCACTGGTTTATTGGGAAATCCCTGGCAGCACCTGTTGTCATTCAACCCTGTAAATAAAGAACTTTCAGATCCAATAATTGCTGTGTAGGTGGTTGCACGTCTTCCACATACAGCTATGATTTATCCCATTTCATGGCAAACTGTCTGAGCTCCAGCAGAGAAGCTCCTGTACTGGGCCAGTAGCTCCAGCAGGGTGCCTGACACACTTGTATGGGAGGTGGTGTGCTGAAAGGGCCATATAACAGCTGGCCTAATGTGGCTGGCTCCTCTGCTTGTTTTTAAACAGATGGACCTCTCAGTGGAAACTCTTTACAGCTTCATGCAGGAGCGCCAGAAGAAGTATGCCAAGTATGCAGAGCAGATCCAGAAGGTCAATGAGATGTCTGCCATCCTCCGCCGCATTCAGATGGGCATCGACCAGACTGTCCCGCTGATGGAGAGGCTGAACAGCATGCTGCCTGAGAGTGAGCAACTGGAGCCCTTCAGCATGAAACCTGACCGGGAGATAAAGTCCTAGCTGCTCCAGCTCCTTCCACCTCCTGCACCCCAGTGCTTGGCACAGGTGTACCTCTGGACTGGCCAATGCTGGGAGCAGACAGCCGTGTTGCCTGATTTTCTTCTAGGGCACCAGAGGAGGAACAGCTCCAGCTGTTCCAGGGCTGTGCAGCCAGGAATCCAGGAGCTCCCCTGCCCTCATTGTTTGGAGAGGAACACTTGTTGTGCTTTCATCTTCCTCCTCCTGCCCTGCTCTCTCCTCTTCCACTGCTGCCACCTGTGTTGAGACATTTGTTTCACTGCTGTAACTAGATGTGGGTTTGCAGAGGAGGTCTTTCATCTGTTCTTTTTACTGGAAGAATTCAATTGGATATGGGGTGTGACAAACCTGTAACATGCTTTCCATGCTGCTAGGGTTTAGTGAATTAGGTGGCTGATGAGTATTTCTGAGATCCTCTGCCTTTGGAAATATGTATGTTTTATAGGTGAAAGTGTGGGAGCCAGGAACTGGCTTATTAAAATCTGCCTCTTATCATAATTAACACAGCTCGCACGGCAGGGTTTTGGCATGTCCTTTCTTGAGGCTCCTTGTTTTTATGGGCTCACTCATTTATGAGGCTGTAAAGGAATAACTGTTCCAGATATGTATGTCTGTTATTGCTGAGCAGCCTTCATGTTCCTCTCCCACTGCCCTGGCAGTGTCCCATACCCTAGCTGATGGCTGTTCATGTCCCTTACTTTGCACTGCGATTCTAGCAGACACTGGTACCTGCCTGTTTACTTGGCACCCTAAAGTTGGACACAAGGGATTGAATCTTGTGTATTTTTTTTTTATTTATTGGGCTACGCCAGTTATCTTGGTGCTCTTTTATACCAGAGGGATGCACTTGGAGGGGAGACTTGAAAAGCCCTTCAGCCTCCGTGCTGGCTGAGCTGCCGTCATGCTGAGAGCTTGCCTGAGCATGGTGTTTTATGACTGAAACCACACGGCCCTTTGGGATCACGCTCCGCAAACTGCTCCAAAGGCAACAGGATGTTCCTGCGTTCCTGCAAACTGAGCCCCAGCTGGACAGCCGGCAGCCTGCTCATGGGGCCGAGGCACTGCTCTGGGACTTGGGGGACCGCACGCTGCAAGGTCTGCTACTGAGCCGCTGCCACAGGCTTTGGTTTCTCCCCGTTTTACACGCTGCTGTGAGATATTTACACATCTAGAAATGGTGTTCAAACAGCCTGCGCTGCAGTTGCACAGCAGCTCTTACCCCAACAGAAAGAGCATGAAAGCAGAAGCAAGGAGCCCTGGGCTTGCTGCACCAGTGGCAGATTTGTGTTCAATACAGACCTTCCAGAATACTGTTGCTGGTGAGGAGAACTTGAATGGTTGTTTTATTTCAGAGGTGGTCATCCCAGTCTTTCAGAGAGTCCCTGTGACAACCCAGTACAGGCAGGGTGACTTCCTCTTAGCATGTGAGTGTGTCTAATCAGCAAAAGATTGTCTCCAAACGTTTGGGTGTGAGAGCATCATAGGTTTCTGATAGTGTGAATGGCTCCTGCTGGCAGGGAGCAACAGGCTGTTTATTTTGTTTCATTACTGAAGGCCATACAGCACAGTGACTTCTTGCAATGCACAGTGCAGCCAGCACAAGTCTGTGTTTGAAACTCGATTGTGGGGCCTGCTAAGCATTGCTGAGAATGGAGTCCCATAGCAGGGGCACTCTGCATCATGCCCAGGGAAAGTAATTGGCAAAAATGTGAACAGGACATTTTCTGGGAAGGGCAGCAGTGGGCCCATTTCTTTACTACTCTCACTGCAGAGCTGGTACATAGTCGTGCATACACAAGTATATACACAGAGTATAACAGTGTGAAGAGCAGACTCCCGTATATGCTCCTGTGTTTTGGAGTATTTTACACTTGGTCGGTAAAAAAATGTGGATGCTCATAGGAGACTGAGCAACCCGTGACAACCTCCTTCCCATGATCACGCTAAGAGTATCCTTATCATCCTTCCTGGAGACATTATTTGCCTTCTGCCACCAGACACAGTTGAGTAGTAAGTAAACTGAAATAGCTGTGCAGGCGTTTTGTCCTCCTTGTCCAGACCAAGCTGCTTGGAAACACACAAAGCATAGCATTCAGCTGTTGTCTCCAGACAGTATGAGGGTCCCTGAGCCCTGGAGTGCAGGCAGCTTAGGCCAGGAGTAGATCTAGATACCAGATCTGCCAGCAGGGGCAGGGTTGTGGATGCTCTCTCCTGTAAAGCTTTGGATATTTGTCCTCACACTGTTAAGCATCAGATCAAAGCATTGTTCTTTGCAGTGCTGATGCAGACGAGAGAGTAGTGCTCCTGTCTGGAACGTGCAGGAGCAGGGGCTGCAAATCAGTTTCTTATTTGCCTAGGTATTAGGCTGATAATAAGAGAAAATGTGTATTCCTATGCACTTACTGCCTTTTAAGCTTCTGGGTATGCTGCTGGGCCTCCCATCTAGTGACTCCTGAACAGCAAGGATAAGTTGTAACAAATGTGATAGCTTAACTAGAAGGAAATCAGAGCTGAAATGTCAACCTCTTCCAAAGAACACAGCTCCATCACTTCCATTTTCAGGTGATAGTCTTGTACGTGTCCTGCAAAATTCCTGTACCCTCTAACTGTTCTCAAGGGATGGTTTACAGTTCTTTATAAAACAGTGTCAGTAGCTTTATTACCTGTAAATTTTAGACCTCTTGCTGAAGGGAAGCCCTTTTCTGCTTCATGTTGCTGTTGCTTAGCTGCCCCGTGCTTTGCTCCATGTGCTGCTTTGGATTCACCTTGGGTGTGAGTGATGCTCAAGGGGAGACCTTACTTTACTTTCCCACTCCGTGCAGCAGGGATGTGAGATGTGACTGTAGTTCCCTTTCTGCCTATATGTTTCCCTTCCAAGCCAAACAGTGGTAGAGAAAGCTCAGGTTTCTCTTGTGACTGTACTGCAACCTATCTGCTGGTCAGTTTCTATGAAAATCCAGGGAAGGGTACAGAATTTTTTTTTCCAATAAATGTATTTTAAATTATATATATATTTAAATATATTTA
>VXAB01001491.1:43630-72999 GCA_013399175.1 Odontophorus gujanensis | reverse complement strand
AGGGAGGGAGGGAGGAAGGGAGGGAGGGAGGGAGGAAGGGAGGGAGACAGCTACTTCTGTTAGCTTCTTTTCTTTGAATTTAGTCCTTGCCATTTGGGTCAGGAGAGGATGGAGCCCTCCTGGTGGCATTGCGCTCTCCCCAGCATCTTCCCCTGCCTGGGCTGAGGATAGGCAGGGCTGGAAAAAGCTCAGTTCTGTCTTTTTTAGAAAGTAAGCAGAGAAGCTGCATTGTTTTTTTGGAGTAGGTGGCAGCTGAAAGTGTGTCTTGTGAAATTGCTGTGTGACGAATGTATAGCATCCCTGGAGGAAAACAGGAGTTTGCCAAGTTAAGACATTTTCTGTTCTTACATAACTAAAGCTGCTTCGATCTAAATTTGACAAGTGATGTGTATATTATACTACTGCAACTGCTTTAGTCTTTTTAGCTCAAAAAAAAAACAAAAAAACAAATAGCCCAGGGACCAAAATCTGCTCTCAGACATCCTCGTTGTGGAGCTCCCACTGCTTTCAAATTACTGAGAATGAAAGGCAGGTATGGCAGAGGAGCAGGCAGCAAATGCTGATCTCAGGTTGCTAGGAGTGTTTGTGCAGTTTAGATCCTGGGATGCTAGTGAGTCACCTTGGGAGCTCTGGTTTGGTGTCCCACTCAGGATCCTTGCTCCTTTCCAGGGATCATCGGCAGTGCTGGTTACTTGCACGAGGAGCTAAACCAGCAATGGACATTCTCAGAATCACAGAACCCCAGGGGTTGGAAGGGATCTCTGGAGGTCATTGAGTCCAAACGCCCTGCTAAAGCAGGTACCCTACAATAGGTCGTACAGGTAGGTGACCAGACGGGTCTCAAGTATCTCCAAAGAAGGAGACTCCAGAACCTCTCTGGGCAGCCTGTTCCACTGCTCCATCGCCCTCACTGTAAAGAACTTCTTCCACACATCTGTGTGGAATTTCCTATGTTCCATTTATTCTGGGCATTGCAGTTTGCCCTACCACTATGCACCACTGAAAATCAGGCCTCATCCAATTTCCTCCCACACTTTAGATGGGAGGAAACCTAACCTGCATGCTGATACTGTCTCATTTTTGCTGCTTCTTTTTTTTTTTTTTTTTCATTTCAGAGTGGGCAGTATTTCACCTCATCTGTGGAAATTAACTGACACATAATGTCAACCTTCTTTAAAGATAGCCCACAAGGTCTAAAAAGGAAGACTGATAACTCTTAGTCTGTGTAATCGTCCCTTTCTCAATAAAGTCTGATTGAAATATGGGCAACTTTGACTCATTATTACCAAAGTGACTTCAGTACTCCCTCTACCTGGCATATATAATGTTTTAATTCAATAATGTAAGAAGGGTCATGAGGGAATGCTGCTGTGTATTTTGACACCAGAGTTGTCCTCTGTACAGAGCACCATATTCTTTGAGGCTTTTCTAAACAAACACTATACTTCAAAGACAGCAATTATAGATCCATTAATATACATTTTAAAATCCTTAAATACATATTTGTTTTCTACACTGTGTCAGAAACTACAATATCATTTGGTGGAAGCTCTCAAATTTCCATTTGTAACATTTTTACTCTACAGCTTCCACAAACTTTCCTATAAGTTCCAGCTTTAATTTACTAGTCCTCCCTTCCCCATACTTAGTTACAGCTTTGTAGTAACTGTGTGAACCAGGAACAGTTGCCTTCCAGCTGGGAAATTAAGAGAGTTAGTGCTGAAAATACTCAGACTCCTTTCATGATGCAAGCCTGTGAGGACTACTACCACATCTAGGGTTAAAATGTTATTTGTTCCTCTACAGCTTTCTTTCAGTTACTGCATTACTTGCTTCTCTCTCTCTTTCTCTCTCTCTCTCTTTTTATTGCCAGGGTGATTTTCCAGGAAGAGATTTAAAAAAAATTAGAGCCAAGCAAATTGCACGCTGCAAGAGGGGAAGGAGAGAAGCCATACAGCCCTGTGAATGCAAGAAGCTGCACTTTTTGTAGATTTAATTTGTGTTTAGTAAGCAAGGAGAGAAACAACATTTTGTTTAATAGTTCAGGAAATCATGCAGTGAATGCCCAAAGAAATGCTGTCTGTTGAGTCCAGGGCACACTCTGCCACAGCTTGCCACATGGAGAGCTGTATGCCAAGCTTGGCTGATGCACACTTTTGTGTGATATAGTTATCGTGGGGGGCATGACTTTTTAGTGAATCATTTTTGCTGTTACAGCACATAACATGGATGGTTTTACATCATCATAATAGTTCTTTTGTTCTCTAATTATGAGCATATATACTATAACAAAGAACCAGTAGGAATTGGAAATAGTTCAGATCATCCACTGCATTCCTCTGCCTGTGACAGATTATTTCTTACATTGTGTTCAATAAAGATTTTTCCAACATACAAAAAACACTGAGAAGTCATGTTAAGTGACTGGGGGGAAATAGCACAGAACCAGTAAATAGGATTACAGGAACATCTGCTGGAAACTTTTTTGTTATGGAGTATCACATTTATACCTTGGCAATGAGCACTATTCATATTAACTGCAGACTATTTGTACAAGTGACCATTTGACAGCACTACCCAGCCTGTTTCCATGGCAGTTGGAGGCTTTGCCCCATGGTGTTGGAGTAAAAATCCTGGAACAATTGAACTGCTGGGATATTAGTAATATCAGTGTTGAAGCAGGGCACAGGGTACCTGAGTACTGACTGGCTTACCCTAAGGTATATCTGCATATAATGTTTCTGCTTTTGAGACAGCTTGTCAATTTTTTTGTTTGTTTGTTTGTCTTTGTTTGTTTGTTTTCTGTAAAAAAGTGAAGAAAATCATTTAAGAGAGATAATAATGACCGAAAGAAATTAAGTCAGAGAGGGCACATCACTGCCTTGATCTTAAATATATTAAAATCAGGAAACTTCTCTGTTTTAGAGACAAATATCTGTTGGAAGTTATCTACCTTTTCTACACAAATATTTTTTTGTTGTTTTTCTCATAAATTAAAATGCAGATGCAATGGCTATGCTGTGGAAGGGGGCAAGAATAGGTAAATATAAATTACTTTGGGGAATTAACAGGACTAATGAAGGTGACCCTGAATGCATACAAAGCAGCACTTTAAACAAATGTTGGCTTCTCTTGGACAGAGAGAGCTCTAGGAGACACAGAGAGTGTCTCTGAATTTCAGATGGTCTTTCCACTCACCACCGTTAATGTGTGTGCGTGTCTCTGCCATGAGCTGCTGTGGGGTCCCTGTGTCCAGAAGTCCAGAACCCATCTGGGTTTTAATACAGTTTATCAGAGATCACGAAAATCATCCATCACACAGTCTCACTCCAAAAGCATGTTTCTGCTGAGGATGGGAAGAGCTTCCTGGGCTGGAGATGTGAGTAGATGTGATGGAGCAGCCAGGGCCAGGATGTCTGGCCAGGCTCAGTACTGAAGCTACAAAGATGACTGCTTCTTCAACCATGGTGTCAGAGAGCCAAATACATAGTAACAGTGAGCCTTTATTCACTCTCCTCTGGCCAGTTCCGGAGTCTTCACACTTCCAAGCAGAATCTTTGCTTTTCTCTCCACGTCCCAAACAAGGGAATCAGAGTGAGTTCCCTTCCTAATTTTCAAAGAGGAGCAGAAATCCTGCCATAAATTCAGCCCTTATTTAATGAGTGACTTCAGCTCCTTATCTGAAGTCTTAGCCCACTTTGTGCAGCCAACATACAGTCTAGAGCCCTTGCATGCATTGCTTTCTCCTCACTCAAGCTCTGATCAATAAGGATTAATACAAGTCTGAGGCTCTCCTCACATGCCAGGCAGCTCAGGTAGTCATTTCACTGGTTTAATGGAATCTCTGGCACTAGCCTGTTGGGCATATAGAATTACACCATTCAGAATGTTTCCCTAGACATCGGATGAATAATGAAAAGAGTTTAAAAGGTACTTCAACTGATATGCCTTTACATCCTTTGGGGTGTGGGGGTTATCTTTTGGAAGGGGTAAATCTGTGCTAGCTCAGTGTTTTCCTTAAAATGTGCATCCTTTAGTGTGAGAGATGGCTATAGAGCAAGAGAAAACAAATGCTTTGGCATTGATATTACTCATCTGTGTTGTGCCTATTTGACACAATTTCATTTCATCCTTTGTCTCATATGCTCTCTCTTTGAAGAAATACCTCAGGGTATTTCAGGTATTCAGGGGCTAAGATTGTACATAGCCATCACATCCTTGTTGGAGATAGCAATGTTCCTGATAGGGAGCATCTACTACAGGTCAGAAGGGGTTGCCACATGACCACAGCCAAAGCTGAAATGGGTGCAGTGACTCAGCCTGTCCTTTCAGTTAATTCCATGCATGTAATTTGCTTAAAGACTTAGCATTAACCATAAATGTTTGCTAACTTCACAAAACCTTGCAGAAGTCCAGCAGTAGGCACGCATCCTGGTATGTAGCTGGGTAGCTTAAATTACAGGCAGACAATGTTTCTTTTCGTTCAATCCATGGTCTCTGCTGGGAGAGTATCTTGTCATATCAGCACTGAATATCTAATGTAGTCTTCATACTGTGCCAGCAACCCATTAGTGAAGCCTCCTGGTTACAGTCCTGCTTCTCTCTTGCTGACTTTGCTTCTTACCTGTATGGACACGGCACTGGCAATTTCAAGACTTGCCTTGGTTTTCCCTGTGCATAATGCCCAAAATCAGAGGTTACATAATAATGTATTTCTAAGATTAAAATTAGACAAAATGACAGTTGTCATGAATAAGGAGAACCACTTACGAGTCTCTTTAAATCATAGAATGGCTTAGCTTGGAAGGGACCTTGAAGATCCAACCCCCTGCTATGGTGAGGCTTGCCAACCACAAGATCAGGCTGCTTAAGTTATCTTTGGATCATAACCTTTTTAATGCATAGGCTAGCTCTATGTTTTTGTCATAATAAGGTCATGCATGCTAGCTGACAGCAATTCTAGAAACCCAATTCAGAAGAAAAAAAAATATCAAAGAAGTGGTGAAAGGTGATGCCTTTTGGGTAAACCACATAATGCTCAAAAACAGTATACACGCTCTTGACAGTAAAGAGACATGAACTTGCCTAGTAGATTAAGATGTGAGCTACCACACAAATGCTTTTGAATTACATGAAGAAAGATGTTAACAAGAAACCAAAATTCATTATGAGTAACACCTGGGTATTTGGAGGGGGAGTGGGAAAGGGTCACAGTGGGGAAAGGACCACAGAGAAAATATTATAGATCCAAATTATTATTCAGTCTTCTAAATAATTTTTAAATATCAGTCTTTCATTCGGTATCCTTTTTTCAATGTCAGTAAGCAAGAGAAATTTCTGTTCCATCGTAACAGTTGTTTAACTGGTTGGATTTTTAACTGCACTCATTCTTACCATCAGGTGGTGGCAAGAGCGGCCTCTCACAGCAAAACAAATCTGCTTTTAATGTTAGTCAGCAAACACTTTTGGAAACTATAACAAATGATCAATACATATTTGCAAATGTGACCCTTTCCTTGTGTTCTGTTTCAGGGTCTACTTCACACATTCATGCCAAATATCCAGTTTCACAGATCACTGCTGATGAAGATTTCCAATATGTGCCATACTTACAGGTACAATTTGTTCCACAGATGTCAGTCTTCATTTGTTATTTTCATATCGTCACACAAAAATAAACTTACTCCACTCACACAAGCTCTTCATCTTACTGCACAAAGGAGAAATTGAGCAAAAGAACAAACTTGTGCCATAGAAAATCAAACTTCATGCCAGTGATAGACAGAAAAGAAGAGCAGGATCTGCATGTGCTGAAAACTACTATTTTACAACTCTTTGAGAGCACATTCAGTAAGAATATGTGCAGTTATTTAACCCATTTAAGTAAAGACAGTGTCAATGAAGGCAAACTGTTTACAGTGGAGATGAAGAAACCCCAATGTGTCTTGCAATTATACTGTCATTAAAAAAAATCAGAATACTATGCAGATTTTAATTACTGTAATCCATGTCGTCATTTGTGTTGCACATTTCTGTTGTACATTTCTGTTTCTATTTTATTTCATTGAGAGTACAACTGAAAGAGTTTGAGTGAAATGATCAAATGTTGCACTGAAACACAACGTCCCCGCTTCCACTCAGCTCACCGCACATACCTCACTTGAAATTTTTTAAAGTTTTCTCTCTTTTCTTCAGGCAACTAATCATAAACATCTCGACACCCTCCCCCCTTCTATCCTCAAGTAAATGATGTTTACAAAAAGCTTAATTTCTGCTCTATTACTTGGTTATTTCAGATATGGAAGCCACTGCTTTTTCTAGGGACAGAAAGCCAGAAGGGGACATGCAACGCAACAGATAGGTGGGACTGCAGTGTGATGGACTTAAAATATTTCTTTGTAGAAACCCTTTTTATATGGACCTTAATTAGTACAAAAACTTAAAAGAGAAACATAATTTCATAAAATGTTGTCCAGTCATGGCTATCAAGCATGAGGCCCAGATTATACATGCTATAGCTCTGGGATTCCCCTGATGCTTTGGAGGAACATGGAAACAGATCACCCTCCTTCACTTTTGTACCTCCTCTATGCATGCATGAATACATGCACAAAAGCACACTTCTCTGTTTTTGTACTTCTCCTAATGATGTGTATGGGAGAGAGAAAGCAGGACCAGATGAGCCTTTGCAGTGACATANGATGCTCGGCTTAACATGAGCCGGCAGTGTGCCCAGGTGGCCAAGAAGGCCAACGGCATCCTGGCCTGTATTAGAAATAGTGTAGCCAGCAGGAGCAGGGAGGTGATCATCCCCCTGTACTCAGCTCTGGTGCGGCCGCACCTCGAGTACTGTGTTCAGTTTTGGGCCCCTCACTACAAGAAAGACATTGAGGCCCTGGAGCGTGTTCAGAGAAGGGCAACAAAACTGGTGAGGGGTCTGGAGCACAAGTCTTATGAGGAGCGGCTGAGGGAGCTGGGATTGTTTAGTCTGGAGAAAAGGAGGCTCAGAGGGGACCTTATTGCACTCTACCACTTCCTGAAGGGGGATTGTGGTGCGGAGGGGGTCAGCCTCTTCTCCCAGATTACTAGTGACAGGACGAGAGGAAATGGCCACAAGTTGCGCCAAGGAAGATTTAGATTAGATTTGAGGAGAAACTTTTTCTCTGAAAGAGTGGTCAGGCACTGGAATGGCCTGCCTAGGGAGGTGGTTGTGGCACCATCCCTAGCGCTGTTCAAGAAGCGTTTAGATGAGGTGCTAAGGGATTTGATTTAGTAGTTTAGTGGGTAGGGATGGTGATAGGAGGATGGTTGGACTAGATGATCTTGTAGGTCCTTTCCAACCTAATGCATCTATGAATCTATGAATCTATGTTATATTGCGAGGCTGTAGCAGGACAGGCTACTCCCATACTTGTGAGGCTCGCTTCAGCCAGCCCTGCAAGCTGGCTATCTGATGCAAAGCCCAGCGGATTCAGTGGAATCTTTTTTCAGGTCTTCAGAGCAAGCTCCGAGCTGCAAGTCTTGTTAATGCTGCAGCAGAGAACATCAGATTATTACACAGGGCTGGTAGGGAATAGTAATCAAATTGCCTAAAGGAAAGCATTTAGGATACATTATTTAAACTACATTAGATATCCGTGTAGTCATTCCCAGGCAGAATGAATATTTCCTCAATTTTATTCAACTTAATTTACACCTTCTGTTAGCTGGTGTGAATATTGCTCTGTAACATGTCTGAAGGAAGCAGGCTCTGCAGGAAATGGTGTGAGCTACTGACATCATAGCTATCAAGGGAGCCTAGTATTAGAAAACATTGCAATAGTACAGAGTTTTCTCTTGAATAAGACATAAAACTGAAGTTGCTCCTCTGGTTGCAATTATGTGGTAAATATAATTGTGTCCTGAACGTGGAAGTACATATGTCAGCAGAAGGTAGGAATGGCTTCTTGAATGTCCAGACATGCAATGTTTCCCTTACTACATGGAAATGAAGTTTGTCAGGAAGGTCCTTCCCTCCATGATACATGTCCTTCCCCATTCTTACAGGCTTTTGCACTCAGTTCCAACTGGCCACATTCCACCTGAACTGCAGCATAGGTGCTTCTGAGTCATCTAAGTCCTGGAGAACAACTTTGCTCTCAGCAACTGCTTAATCTCACAGGACCTGAAACCAAGAAGTGCCTCTGATTTTGAGCAATTTTCTAAGAAGTGTCTTTAGAATTTTCTAACAAGAAAAGGAGCTTCTCTCACTCTCCAGGCATTGCTACAATCACAGAGTTATTGTGTAAGAGACAGAGTGCGCCTTCCTGCCGCTCCCTGTGCCAGGCTCCCTGCCTCCTGCAAACCAATCATAGCATCACTGAAACGTCCCTCATCCATCAGTTCAGCAATGATTCATCAGGAATTGAGAGTCACACTTTTCTCCGACTTCAACTTCAGGGTCTGGAGTCACCAAAATGGTGAGGGGGGAATAGTCTGTGAGTTTAAGTTTCAAGGAAAATTTGCTTGTTGTCAGCTACAATGATTACTCAGTGTTGGTACTTAAGAAAAATGTCTCCCTGTAAATATTGAGTTGTGTCATTATCACTGATATGCTGGGCTTTCATAAATATTGACATTCTGTAATTAGACAGCTGGCTGTAAACTGGAGGATGCAGTCATTAAAATAGCCATCAACAGAGCTCAGAGCAGTAAAGAAGGCTGCTTCTTATTCATTCTGGACAATGGAGCTGAGAAGAAAAAAAAAAGGAAATCTTTATATACTCTACATTTGATGTAATCTCTGTTATATCCCTGTTCTTCTCCTATTCCTTCAGCCAGACAACTCATTTTGGATCTTCATTTCTCATTCATCTAGATGAAAGCATGACCACGTTTCTGTGTGTACAATCCAGAATGCTCCAGCAAGAAGGACATGTGGAGAAGTACTTGCCAGGTCTTTATACAGCCTTTCAAGCCTGCTTGCAAATATCACGCAGTATCAGAAAGGCTGTGTAAAATGACTGGTCTGCGACAGACTTTCACAGGCTAAATATTGTTGTTAAGTGAACAAACACTTTGCCTTCTGCCTCCAGAAAAATACCCATAGTTTGCCGGCAATGGATACTGGACGATTTTCTATCTCTGGTTTTCTGTTAGAATGACTGAAGCACAGTGTTGTCAGAAAACCTGTCCTTTTGCTTCTCATATAAAAATACAGTTTCACTGCCAATAGAATTTTAGATTGATAACTCTAAAGTTCTATACATTGTTCATTTATTTATTTTTATTTAAGAAAGAAATTGTATAATTCAAAGTTGGGCTTCATGTTCTGAGTGATAAAATGACTTTTGTTGTTTGCTTGGTCACAGCTTTTGGGGGAAAAACAAGGAACTTTCAGAGCTTGGAAGCAGCAGGCTGAGCAATGGAGCTTCTCAGCATGCAGTCTTGGGTCACTGCTGGTTCCAGGCCATTAAGAGGTGTAACAACTGGAAAAATCCTGCCCCTTAAAACATCTAGATCCACATATTCCAACATATACTGGCAAACACAAACAAGCAGAATGGGAGGATGTGAAAATGATAAAAAAATCATTCTGCTTTTATGTTCATTATAATGATGAGGGTTGCCATGCTGCTGAAGGCAAGTCCATGGGTTTTTATCTCTCCAAATAATCCAGATGGTGGTACTGAAATTAATCTCATAAAATCTTACTGTTGCCATTAATTGATACTGAGATTCCTCCATAATGACTATACGTATGCAAGCAGCTTTGAAATTCACTGACTGGAATCCTGCAGTAGAGAGGCAGGTAGAAACCCAGCACACAATGAGCAGGCTGTCATTGCCATTAACCACAATTCTTCACCCTTCTCTTTGATGAGAGTCAATGCTAGTAAGCATTACAAGTGGATTATTGTTTTACACTCAGCATGAAAGTTGCTCTTATTAAAAAGAAGAAATAAGATTAATCTGACTAAAATCACTTTAAGGGAATGACTGCAGTGAAGTAATTAGCAATGGTAAGTCCGAAAAAGTGTATGTTGTAGATACGCAGTCAGGGAGGTCGTAGAACATGGGGGAACCGCTGATACACATCACGTGAGTTTGCAGTGGGTTAGATGTAACCATTTCACTTACATATTTTGTTCATGTATATTGCACCATAGCTGAATTTGTGCATGTGTACATCTACAGGAAGAGGAGAAACTGATGGATTTTTCTAATCCAAGAAAGTTACATGGATTCATATACGATCCTGACTGGAATATATTCTGCTGGTGTGTTTATGAGTTAGCATGTGTATCCATGCAGCATCAGAATCATGTAGCAGAAAGGCAGCCAATTTGTTCTTACCACAGCATCCAACAACTCACCTCTTGATCCTGCCCTTTTCACAAGTTTCTCAATGAGTGATTACAACTAGGAAGGCTGAAAGCTGAGAAACGTCCCTCCTCTGTTAACAAATGATCCAGAAAGGCTTTAGAGCTGCATGACGCAGATGGGACTGTGGAGGAGTCTGCCCATACCCACCATGGGCTGGATGAGATCATGAGCTTGCATAAATCACCACCATAGTGATCTAACTTCTGAGCTGCAGGCTAACACCAGCCCCTAGTGTCCCTGCTTAATCTCTTCCTTTCAAAGCTCTTCAGGACAGAGGCTTTCACCTTGGTATATTGGGAAGATGATCCTGCCAGCTCAGTACCTCCCCATGGGGGAGCAGGAGCTGGAGAAATGTAGGAGAAAGCTCTTAAAGCTGAGGGATTTGTCCCAGCTGCTCAGGGCTATTAGAGGGGAGGGTGTCTCCTCAGATACCTCTTAATCTGCCCTATTTCTTCAGGCTACCTTGGTAGGTGAAGCCTGCCTCTTCCTTTCTTGCAAGGAAATGAGTGCAGGGTGTGCCACAGTTTGCAGGAAAGACCCCCACATGCTCCATCCCAGCAGGGATCCAGCATGGAGTTAATCCCTCAGGGTGCTCTGAGGGATGTTCTGGTCCTACGACAGAAAAAATAAAAAAATAAAAAAAGACAAGGAATGCTGAAGCCAGAGACAACGAGACACTGTTCAGTTCCAGCTGCAACAATTACCTGAGCTGTCAGAAAAACAGCAGGTCCTAAATTTTGAACAGAAGGGACTAAATGCATCCCTGGAGCAAATCCAGCAGTTTCTGCAGGTTATGGGAAAGATTTTGGTCCTCCATCTGTTTTTTTTTTTTTTTTTTTTGCACAGAGCTAAATATTTTCTGTAACACTGAGTCAATGTACTGAAATGATTTTTCAGAATGAGAAGTTTGGCATTAAAGTCAGCTGACAAAAATACCTTACTGCCACTGGAATTGGCTTCTCTGTATTTCTTGTGCACGTTAAGCAAAACAGCATCTTTCAGATAGACAGCTCTTACTGATAGGCATTTCAGAATTTCAATTTCAAGTGCACTAGAGGGTTCCTCTGTGAGTGGGAATTGCTTCTTACCAGATCGGTTTTCAAAGGGTTGTGGTGAGACCAATGAAGAGGCTTCCTTTAAAAACCCTCCAGCATTCTGAGCTAATTCTGTGGTGAAACACACCCTGTGCCAGCTACCACCTTCACTCTGTGGGTAACTGAGTCATATGGGGAGTTGTCTATGGTGCACAGAAGTTACCTTTGATTTTAATGGTACACTTTTACAGATGGTGGTATTAAATAGGACTGAAAATATCCTAACAGCTGAAGTATGCAGTAGTGATGTGCTTATCTTGTGGCACACAGCTTTGTGGTTCTCAGCATTTCTTACATGATGGTAATTCAGATTGCTCTTGTTTCTGATGGACATTGCATGGGCTTTGATTCCCAAAGGTGAGAGTGGGGCAGGAGGCTGGACACCATGCACTCAGGTGCGGAGTGGGGCAAGGGCAGCAGATCCCACAGCTGATGCTACAGTCCCATTCTGTCCCAGCATGGGGACCCATTGAGGCTGAAAGGGAGGGAGAGAGAAAGAGGCTGAGGATGCTTATCTGAGCAGGAGGCTGCTGTGCTTTGTTTCCAGGGAGGCCACTTCTGTTCAGCTTCTTTAAGTCTCATTTTACCCATCTGTTATGCGATGCTCATTTGCTCAGAGTGGTGTCATGAGACTTCACTGATGTATATGAAGTTCTTTGATGCATGACAGCTCTACATGAAAAATAAAACAATCAGAGCTTGTTTCCATCTATACCTCTTTTACTTGGACATCAGCAGCTATTTGGTGTTATTGAATGTTCTCATTTAGGAAAAATAATCATTTTATTTATTCAATAGCCCTTGCATGGGACATATGGGACATCCCCAGTTCAGGAATGGTTTCCTTGTTCTGTGGTGGGTTGTTTTTTTTGGGGGGGAGGGGAGAGGAAGAGGGGGGAGTTTAGTCAATATAATATAAAATCTACTCTTATTCGCTTTTCTCATGATGCTGGTTATGACCTCCTTTTCCCTCTTAAAACAATAAAGAAATCCCCTCACTCCTCTCCCATAACTACCTTTCCCTGGAGTACAGTGATCTGCATTGTTTGCAAATTACATTTGGAAAACCAAACAGAGGAAAAAAACGTTATTTAAAAGTATCCTTATCAGAGGTAGAGTGCTACATTAAACAAGCTGATAGTTGATCACTGACCACTGCTAATGGTAAAGTAGGATGGCCATCAGTGGTGCTACTCATGGTCAGCTGCTGAAGTCAGCTGGGACAGAGGGGCAGATGCACAGCAAACAACGAGTGCTTAGGTAGAAGCTTCTTAGCAAAGGCCTGAACTGCTCCCATTACTTCTGCATCACACTGCAGATGCTCAGAGGCCACAGCTAAATGACTGCAGGAGCCAAAATACTCTTCTCATCTGTCGGATCGACTCAGTGACTGGTCTGAGAGATACAGATGCCGGATGCAAAGTCGCAAGCTGATAGACATTGCCATTAATGTGTTTTAATTAAGTAGCGGAAAGGAGTAGTGAGGGGACTAAAGGAGTGACAGCGAGAGTGAACACCAGAGAGCCTGTAGTTGTTTCTCTTGTATCTGTTCCTTTCATCAGCATCGGGGGATCATTGCTGCTGCCTGGATAGTGCGTATTATGGGGAAATGTGAGGGTCTTGTTGTTTCTAGGTTGAGTTTAAACATTTGAGTCTGCTTATTATGGAACATACTCATATCAGCCTTATATTCCTCATACGCATTTGGCTTATTTTACCACGTGCAATAGATAACTTCTATTTGTAAGCTCCCATTATCCCTCATTACCCACTGGTCCGGAGCACTCTTGGTTCTTCATCTGCGGAATAACATTAGCAACCATCAGACCTTTCAGTATTGTTATGGAGATGCCACGTGGTGCTTTTGGCTTTCTCGTGTCCCTGCTGGTCTGATTATGAGCAGATTCCCCGCAAGTGCCTGTGTGCTGCAGACACGTCTCAGCGGCTGCCTGAGGTGGCTCCCTGCTAAGGAACCCCAGGGACTGCCGTAGGCTGCGGCTCCCACATCACTGCTGGGGGTGTCTGTGTGTCTGTTTGCATGCGGCTTCTTTGTTTTCAACAGACACGAAGCAAATGTAGAATGAGTACGTAGGCAGAGTATGAAAAAGTGCCTTAGGTAGAAAATCAGACTGTATAGAAATGTACAGTGAAGGCTTATTTTCCCCAGTTAGAGTGAGTCAAAAAAATCTGCATTTCCACGGATCTCAGACACCACATATCTGTTACATCACAGGCTATACAGATTTAAATTTTATGTTTGGGGATTTTTCCACTATAAGGTATTTGAAAATTTTCAAGTACTTCTGGAAACGCAGCTGTTACCTCCACTGCTGGTGAATACAATGCACAAAAGGGGAAGAGAGCCATGCTACATCTCTGTGAGTTTATCACAATTGATGTTGCTCATTCCTACTCCTTATCTTTGCTTGTACAAATGCTCTTCCTTTTAGCACTTCTTCCATGTCAAGTTCCAGTCTCTCTGTAAACCACAATCCTTAGTTTACAGTGCATATAGCGTAGCCACGCTCAGTGTGATTTATAAACAATTTTGAGATTTTCTAAAGATATAATGAATTATAAGTAAAACCTAGCCAGAAGCATATGTAGATATGGACTTTGGATGTGAAGCATTGCTTTTATTCCATAAGTCTGCATAAGTATTTGTTCCAATGTGGGTAGCTTCAGACATCACTTCACCCTTTACCTGAATTCTGCATCTGCAGGAAGCCTCCTCAAATGCAGCTAAGCTGCCAATGGATGCAGAGATTCAGCTTGTACAGGAATTATGACAGGAAGAAGACACTGCTCTAGCAAGGTGTGATTGGTCTTTTCTAAAGTTAGCTGCCTAAAAATGGCAAATCTCACCTCAGTTGTCTTTGCTATACAATCAATGGAAAAGGAAGGCAACCTGCAGGCTGACTGACTCACTAGAAAGGCTGTGAATTAGAAAGGACCCTAAGTGACTGAACCTTGGGCATCAAATTCAAGCCAGACAAGCACAGTTAATCAAAATCAATCCAGCCCCAAATGACTTTGGTCCTTATGGGATTTATAAAAAGCTGCAGTGCAGACTTTCAGAAGTGGCAGCAACTGCCCCATTAAATTCAATGTCATAATCCCTGCATCAGCCGTCCCATGGGATTTCATCCTTCACAAAAGCTCATTTTTTCTAGGGAGTTGGAAAGAGGAGATGGTTATGAAGCAGAAGGAGTTTTAAAGACCACCATTAATTTAACACTTTGCTGTGCTGGTCTTTTGGAGTTTTAAAAGCTGCTGGGTTGGTTCATAAGGGACAAATGCAAAAAGTAAAATGTAAAAAAAGTGATTTAACAGTAATCTATTCACATCACACTATGACGCTGTAACTAAATTTGGATTGAATTCTCACTGAAGTCCACGAACTTTTTGCATGGCCACAGATAAGGGTAAAACATTTGAGAATTTGGGATTAAGGAAGGGAAGAGATCAAATATCTTCCAGGAGAAATATCTGGAAGAAAAAAAGGACGAGGATGAGAGACAGTCAGAGAGAGACAGAGAGAGGGCTTCAACTACTCAGTGGGAGAGCAGAGAGGAGCAGCTAGACACTTTTTGGATGTACCTTAGGAAAGAACAAAAGACAATGTGCACAACTTGAAACAAAGGAAATACAAGAAATTCAAGACAACAGGAAAAAAAAAATATCTCGCAATACTCAAACTTTATAAAAACAATGTATGTTGTGAAATTTTTACTTCCTTGTACTTTCAAAAGTCATCTGGACCCATTATAGTTCACCTGGAATGTACTGTGAATGAGGCATGAATACATGACTTAATTGTGAATTAGTTGGTAGACAGACTGACAGATATATAAATAATCAAACACAGTGACATTCTGAAACTCCTTGTCCTAGTGACCCTGCAAGACATCATAGAGTGTTTACATTTTTGTTACACTTTGACATCAGCAGGAGACACAAGAGGCCACGCTCATATTGATGTATGTTCCCCCATTTGGGACACATAGGTACAAGTTGACAGGTTCTAAGGGAAAGTTGTTCCTAGAAAATAATCTCCAAATAAAAGTCTACATAGAAATACCCCTAAACAGTGAAAATCTATTTCCTTTTATTCACCAGGCCTGTCAAATCTAAATGGGAAGGTCTGAAAAAAGTTCTTTGGCATGTGGCATCTGTAGTTAGACGTAGACTATCTGCATGGACACCTAGGAATTGATACTTCTGACAAAACTCTTGAGGCAATCAACAGATATCTTGATCTGAAGACTGTGATATCAGTATAACAACTTGAAGTGCAGAAAAGGTGAGTGTCATCTGTTCAAGCAGCATCTCATCCAAAACCAATGGCACCAATGGTTTGAAGTTTGCCTTCCATACGTGAATGAAATAGGAGGATCTAGTTTCCACATATTCCTGAAGAAAATTCCACTGATTTGGTCAAGAAGCAGGAATATCAGCTAATATTATTTTACCCCCTTCTGAAAATCAGGATAGAGTGAGACAATCAAATTAGAAGATAATTATATGAAAAGCCTTTAAACTCATTCTTCAGGATGTTTTTTTCACTTGCTCACCACAGCAGATGTGCAAAAAAGGGAGTGAAATGGTTAAAACAGTTGCACTGGTTGTTGGGGTAACTGAGCTCTCCAGGATTACAGTTTGAATGATTTTACACCTGGAATCTGACAGGCAGGGAAAGATTCAGTTCTCATCAAATATACAAAGGAAAAACAAAGCACCTAGCTGTCAGGTTAATGACTCAAAGGCTCAGTCCTAAACATCATCTTGCAGCAGGACTGATTTCTACTAGTTGTTCTCATGGTGATGTCTTGCCTAGAGCAAGGAACAGTAGGAAAATGTAGATCATGTGCCAACAAAAAAAAAAACAAAAAACCAACTAGGAACAGTGGTTAAAAAACATTATCAATTTGGCTTTATGCAGAGTAGTGAGGAGCATGTATGGTTCATGTGGAAAACTGCTTGGTGCAGATGTTGAGGTCCTATCAGTACAAATGAAACAACTCACAAATCACACTGCCTAGGAGGTAATTCTCAGAGCTAAGAAGGGACATAGGTTTTGTGTTGAAAAAAATAAAAATTTGATGGGAAATGCATCTTCACAGAGCATTGTAAGTCTAACCTATAAGTAAAATGAAAAGTTATGAAGTGTAGCTGGAAAAAGCATTTCCAAATTAAAGCATACAGTTTCTAATGAATGTTTTGTTGCTGTGGCTGGCAGTTAAAGTAAATTTAACGCCTGTGACAGAACTGGACTTAAATCAGTGCCCAAAATACAGAGCTTTGGTGCCTGGCACTCTCTGTCTTCCTGCTAGACATGAGGCAGAGATAGCTCATAGGCCAAACAGAGCCCATAACTTTTATCAGATGATCTAAGGCCATGCCATTTTTTTCTTGTTATAACTGAATACCATTAAGCCATGTTTTACTGTCTGGCCTGTCAAGGCTTTCAAAACACCTTTTTGGCTCTCAGCTAGAAAGCAGCCCTATTTCATGCTTCCTCAGTCCTCTTAAGAGAATTATCCTCACTTTAAAACAGAATGAAAAAACAAGAGCTAGTAATTAAGTAGAAGAAAAGACTGAATTTTGTTGTTCTTTCATGTAAATGAAAATGCTCCTTTAAAAAGAAGAAAAGATGATATCCCACCAACAACTTCCTGCTTCATTAAGATGTCATGTTGTAGAGCTCCAAGTGGTACCCATGGTCTGGGAGCCAGGTGATTAGTCTGTGCTTAACTACCAGAATGAAGCCATAAGCCCTAGAAGATCTCTCCTCTGGAAATCCCCTGAAGGCATCAATATGGTACAGCAGAAGTCTCTGTCTGGTTTTGCTGGAGCTTGTTCTTGCACATGGAAAAGGGCTTAAGAAAATGACTGTAGCCGATGCGCTTCTGTACCCCAGCTAGCCAGCCTCTACCAGAGCCTTTTCTAGTCATAGATGGGATTTCAATTAAGGTTTTCCAAAAACTGGGGAAAATCATGTGATAAATGTCTGTCTGAAGACAGAAAACAGTCTGTAAAATACAGACTAGGTATGTTAAAATACTGGCCTTGGTCTCGCCTGTGGCACAGCTCCATAGAACTATTCTGATGGGTGTTCTGGGGCACCTTGGGGACACCTCTGGTCACACCAAAGGGCTCCATGCCCAGGTTGTCACAGTGCCTGCTAACATCAGACAAAAATAACACCTGGGAACTAGAAACAGCGCAGCCTACAGAAAACTCCATCCTGCTGGGAGCTTTCTTGTGCAGTACACGTACGCATCTCTGAGCAACCAGCACTGTAAGCTGCAGTTCTGGACTGCTCCATACCCAGTAATGTGTATGTAAGCCACTCACAGCCGTGCCGCTTCTAATAAACCATTTATTAGCTAAACATGGGCTGATAACAAAGACATCTATGCTGAGAAGGATCCCTCCTTTGAACTGGAATTTGCACAGTTCAAAATCCCATTTCTTCAGTCTTCGGATTAATGTCTGTGTTATCTGTGTGTGAAGACAGTTCTACTTTGTCCACATTGTAACGAGGGTCTGTGCACCCAGGATGTATGTGTTGGCATGTATTTGTAGGAGGATTGTGCTCAAGGCAGGAACAGCTTGACTTGGGGAGGGAACTGCCGCATAATATTTATATTACCATTAAAAAGCCCCCCTGCTGCGTGTTAGGTATTATTTCTCTCATACTTGGCGTGTTGTAATAGGTTCTGAACGCTGTAATGCCCCTTTGAAATATCACTGGAAGTAAATCCATGCAGAGAAATAGAGAGAGAAATCCATCTTACACGCTAACCTATTCTTGAACTCAGACTGCTTCTTACGCTTCTCTAGAATTTAGGCATGAAGTTTGTATAAATTTGGAAATATGCCTATGTCTTATCTGGTTTGTAACTTAGCAACCTTTAATCTGGGTTTCTTGCCGCTCCTTATAAAGCAGCTGATAAGTCTAGTCAAGCTCCTACAATATACTTGTGGGGAAAGTATAAGAGAGGGTTCATCAAATACTTAAGTTTAACACCCAAAGCTCTGTTCACTTTGCTGACATTTACCTTTATGCATAAAGACAAGCACAAAAACGCCCACTGCTCAAAGTCACATTTAATCCGACTGAGTGGATTTATATTAGCAGACACCAACTGCTAGAGGGAAGGCTGTGATTTGTAGAAGGAAGTTTCATAGACCATGATTTGCCTGAGATATGGTGATCTTTGATTTAATCGCTTAACTTAGTTAATTTGCCATTTCGTATTTGAAGAGGGAGCTCACCAGATGTAAAATGAAGAGGAAACAATAAAAATGGAAATTATCTTGATAAGGTATATTTTTTTGTAATGATTTTACCCCTCTGAATGCCACAGAGCACTGCTAGGTTTAATCTTACCCACGAGGCAAACATATTAAGTAAAATAAATCTGGGAGCTCTGAGTGATAAAACTCTGAATGGCATAGTTGTCACAAATGATTGGCATATTCATTACCAAATTGCACCTTCCCAAAAGGTGTCTGGTATGCTACTAAAGGATTCCTAGTCACACACAGGAGGCTGCCAAACAAGCTCCTCTCTGTTTGTTTTCCTCCTGCATTAATGCAGCTGTGTCCTCCTGGAATTGAAAGCTGCTGCTGTGCATCCCATTGATTGCAGAGAGACGTGTCCAAAGGGCAAAGTTATAGGCTCAGAGCTGGAGGCTGTCTCACAAGGTTGTTGGTTTCTCTTAAAATACTCCTGTACAGTGCTGCATTTGACTCATTTCTTTTGTTCTGAACAGTGTGGGTATTCCTAAATCTGTTTTGGTATTCTTTTTTATCTGAAAAGCAAGCCTGGAGGTAGGGTGGGCACCAATAGAGCAGTGTCACTCCTGGCTTAAAGAACAGCAAACTGATCACTGGTTTGCAGGCTTCATTTTTTCATAGGAACTGAGAGCAGAGTTGTATTAATGCACTGAAACATGCCCTTTGATATAAACATAATAAAAGTCAGAGACAAAGTGGGGCTGTCTACTGCTCCCCGTATATGGCTATTAGTCAGCAGAGAGACTAAAATATATACTCAAAATCAATATATAGTGACATAAAAGTTTGTGTTTGATACCAGTCCTTTTCAGGCCTGCAAACATGTTATCACAAGTTTTTCTCTCTTATCTACTGGAGATGGAGTGAGTCGGCCTTGAGATAGAAAACAGGGAGTTCGTGATTCCTTCAGGTGTTGAAGAGGACGTGATCCTGTGATTCTGTGATTCTTCGTGACTTGGCTTTTGCTGCAAAGTGAGTATTCAGTCCAAGTGCCAGCAAAATTAAACAGGCTGCTTGGTCCTGGTCTTTTGGAAGAGGTGCAAAAACAGTTTATGGACTCCTGTTACTAGGGCTGAGAAAACCTCAGAGTTCTGGCTGAGTTCCCACTGACTGAATTAAGTGCATGCTTAAATATTTTATAATTAACTCCCTAACCTTGATGTCAATTAATCTTATTTCTCAATTAAAACATCAGTGAATCTGGTAGTTACAGGTGTTGGGTGGGTTTGTGACCTCGTGATCCCCCAGCCTATATTGTGTCCCTTTCCTTTTGCTCCCATTTTGGATGGCTGTGACGTTCTGCTGGAGCTCACCAACCACTACAGTGCTGCCAGGGGAGTGCCACAGGGCAGAGCCTCCTCTGAAAGGCACAAAGACTCCTATAGGGTGGTACTGAGGATGCTCCATCACTGTGCTGGAAAGGAGCAGGATGGATGCCACTCAGATTTCCCATCTGGGGCCAATTTCAGCTGTGAGCAGCAGTGAAGAGGAGAGCCATGACTGGACACCGTACTCAGGCAGCAGCCACAGGGGCCCAGTGACATGGGAATGCCATGGGGAGCCCCAAGTGCTGCTGAGGTCCACATGGGCTCCCACAGCCTGCTGCTCATGCCTGCTGCTCCTTTCCAAGAGGAGTGCCAAGATCTGCAGCATCTCTGCTGCCAGGCATTTCCCTGGAAATGGCAAAGGCCATAGGAACATGACTAAAACACATGAGTCATACTTATTCAGGATTATTTCAGCGTATATTTTACAGACAGTTTAGTGGAGTTGCTATGGCACATGCTACTCTGGTTAGAGGATGGTACAAAAAGAACTGCCTCTCCTCATCACATGGGAACAGGGAAAGGGCAGATGGTGACCCTTGCCTTTTGCTATCAGAAATCAAAAGTCTCACCTAGAGCGATGATCCCTGCCAATAGCAGACTGCAAGAGCTTACTTAGCCCTGATAATTAATGATACCCTACATCAGCTTTCCACAGAGACCCTATGTGATCCCAAATCAGAAGGGGTCTGCCAATCTGTTATCATACCAGTTTGTGTGACTGCTGCAGACAGATGACATTTTAGTATCAATTTCCCTGAAACTTAGGAGTATCCTCTTGCTTATGGACCACATTGCTCTAGAGTGAGAGAAATCACCTTCCTTCTACTTGATTTTCTTTTCATGGCTGGAAGCAGATTCCTAGGCCCAGTTCCCACGGACAAGGACATACAGTATCCCCAGTACAAAATATAAAGCTTTGATCAGATGAAATCTGCCTGTTCTGTTTTGAGCAACAAGATCCATCAAGTTAACTTCCTCTTCACGAGGGAAAAAGTGGTCTGCAGAGCAGTGACATGATTGTCTCTGACAACACTGCCAGTTCATGTAGGAATAACACCAAGGAGGCATGTTGAAATTAGAAAATACAAGCAAGCAACAGCCGAGAAACACATGAGAGCATGGCTCAGTGAAAGCTGCCAGTTGCATGTTTACATTACCATGTCTGTTTGGCTTCTGAGCTTTAACATCTCCATGGGCTTACTCAGAGGTATTGTGTCTTTCTCATGTCAGGTTTTAAGTGTATGTGCTTTCTCTTCCCTCCTGTGGGCTTCTATACTGTAGTGCCCTTTCAAAATTTGCCTTATGTAACTTAGATAAATAGACAGTACTTCTTCATAACTGCAGTAGTCTCGTGCTTCTTGCATTTACTAAATGAAACAGCTGAAATAAAACAAGGTCCTCAGTCTCCATCCACCAAGCTGCACTGACTCCCTGCTGTATGCACCAGGAACACACAGAGCAGATGGGCCATGCAAGGACCAAGGACCATATCACTACAGATACCCAGAAACAGTTGAAATAAACTGCTAGTTTTCTCTCCCCAAACCCTTCTGTAATCCCTGGGTCTTCTTTCAGCCACTGAGGCCCAGAGCCTCGCAAGCATGGCCTGACCCTCCTGCTCCTGAGCACTTACTCCTCTGTTCTCTGGACTGAATGAGTACCTGGGTTCCTAGCCTTCCTGCTCAGTGTGACACTCCAGAGACCTGCATCTCTGGTAGTGGCTTCCTGAGGCCCCAAGAAAGGCACTGCAAACCACAAGCCCTGCTTTGAAGGGGAGAATAAGTAACTCTTCTACAGTCATTTTTGTATCCTGGCTCTGGACAAATAAACTGTAAATCAAAGGGGACAAAATTTACCCTTCTGGGAATAAATGAGCTAAAGCAACATATGATTCAGGGTCTGTAGTACCTCTCCTATGGGGAGAGGCTGAGCTGGGACTGTTCAGTCTGGACGAGTGGAAGCTCAGTGGTTTTCTTATCAATATCTCTTAACACCTGAAGGGAGGGTGCAGAGAAGATGGGGTCAGCATCTTTTCAGAGGCCCAGTGTCAGGACACGAGGCAGTGGGCGCAAATTGGAACAAAGGAGGTTCCCTCTGAACACCAGGAAGCATGTCTGTGTTGTGCAGGTGATGGAGCTCTGGCAGAAGCTGCCCAGAGAGGCCGTGGAGTCACCTCCTTGGAGATCTTCAAATGTCACTTGGATATGGGCCTGGACACCCTGCTGTGGGTGTCCCTGATGAGCAGAAGTCGGAGCAGGTGGACACAAAAGGCCCTGCCAACCCCAGCCATTCTGGGATTGTGATGCAGAACTTGTATATCCTGTGGGCTCAGGGCACTTGTGTCTTAAGTCAGTGAACTCTTAGAAGCTGTGAAGGAGAGGAAGAGAGAAGCAGACCAAGAAGTGCTGGGTGCCAAAGAAACACCAACTGTGACCTGAGAAATGATGAAGCAATTGAAGAATGGAGATTGGACAGGAAAAAAAAATGCAATAGCTAAATGAGATGTTGCACTGCTTTTCCATCAGTGGGAGAGACTATCCTTCTGGGGATATTCCTAGGCCAGTTACCTGGCTCTGAGCTTGTTCCTGTCTGATGTTTTATCTTGTTTCCCTATACTGGTGTACATTTGCTTAGACTGGAGGATCTGGTTGGGACAGAGTTTTTCATCAGCTGCTTATTAGAATTTATGAGACACTCCAGCTTGCGGAGTCTTTCTGAGGTCCAACAGAGGCAAATAAAACAAGTTGTATGTTTAGGATATTTTCACTTGTTACTTGGCAAATAGAGGCTATACTTACCAACAGGTCTTAGCAAATTCCTGATGCTCTGGATGCTTGGGAACTGTCAGTGTTCAAACTCTGTGGCACTCCATCTCTTGCAAGCCATGTCTAGAGACAGAAGGAGGGAGAGGGAGCAAGAATGAGGAACAAAAAAGATATGTAAGGAGAACATAATGTTTTAACATAAAAGGTTTTATATCTACATGTTAGCATAGTGATTGTGTGCATCAACAATCATTGCAAATGTGGAATAAAACCTCTGTCCTGCTATTCAAGATATCTGCATGTCCCTTTGCAAGCTCCAGAGCAGTCCAGGTAGGGCAGCAGGTGCCAAATGCAGGCAGGACTCAGCTTCCCCTATAAAAAATCTACATATTTCCAGCAAACTGTTGAGACAAAATGCATTTTGGAAATGCTTACTGATGGGAATTAGGGGCTTTATCTATTCTAGCAAACCAAACAGTGCAGCAGAGAGCCCACTGGCCCGAGATCATCTATCCTTCCTAACTGAGTATTTGCAGTAACACATTACCTGGCACAGGTTTGACACACACCAAGTGGTACTTGCCTGGAAGCCAGCCAGACTGAAGGCCAGAAGGGAGAATGAATGAAATCACCACATCCAGAAGGACAGAGGAGGAGTTTGGTTATAGGAGCACAGCCTGGAGTTTAGCACTTCAGAATCCGAGAACAGACTCTCTCCTAATTTGTTAACACCAACGTACACAGAGTGACCTCAAGTCAGACTGTTGATACTTTCTGTTGTTTCTGTTGCTATAAATTGAATGGCACAGGAATCTGTCAAAAACAGAAAAGAAAAAAAGACAGTGAAGAAGACATTAAATGGCTCTCAAAAGGCTCTGAGGTACTTTTTCTTTACTTAAAAGACTGCTCTTTTAAAACCCATGTCTAGAAGCCAAAGGACATTCCCCTGGGAAGCTGGACACTCCCAGAGTGAGGCCATCAGAAAACAAGTCAGTATTTCCAGGAACAGAGCACTAGCTCTGAGCCAAGGAAGATTACACACTCAGGGTACCAAGAATGGACAGAAGAGGAAGCCTTTTTGCAAGAAAACAAAGGCAATCAAAAGGAAATATTTGCAGATGCTTAAGAGGTGTCTCAGGAAGTACATTAGTATGTTGATGGAGGTGTCAAGTATCTGATATACTGCACAGGGATATGCAGTTTTATGCATACATTTTATTTCTACATATGGTTCATATGTCCATTGGCAAACTTAACCAAAATCTGAAGTTGCTAATCAGCTTTCAGTCTGCAGTTAGTTTGCTCTTCAATGTTGTAAATGCAACTGGCTGATCTTTGCATAAATGTATGTGTTAGCATCTCAGATGATATTCATAGGCAGTAAAACTGCCTTCATTCAGTTATGGTATTTTAAAGTAAATTTATTTGAATTACCTCTGCATTTATGCATAATTTTGATTATCTCCTTAGTGGTCCCAATGCATCTCAGGAAAAAGCAGAACTGAAAAACTGAATGCTTGTTTTAGGCCTTATAGCTGTGCAAGCTTCCTCCATTTGTGGTTTATGTGTGCTGCCTTGCCATCACTGCTTACCAGTAAACTCAGGGACAGTTTTGCTGATACTCCCTAAGTGATGTTCTGGGTCACAAATATCCACAATTTATCCTAGGTTGATCCCAATGGCAACTGAGAATGAGCTTCAGAGGAAACCTCCACATAGGATGATAGCTTGTACGTGAGCTATACTGCAGTATGCCTAGAATGAAGGTCTTGCCATTTCTCTGCATTTGATCTGGTTTCCATAATACTAGCAAAAGTGAGAGAAGCTGCCCAGTGGCAAAGCTTATCCTTTCTTATACGGCATTCATCATTCACTGCGTCCAGCAACGGGGATAGCAGGGTCTGTCTTCCCTCGGCCCCAGGGCAGATGCTGATTCTGGACTGTGTGCCTAAGACAGCAGCAGGAAAACCTAACAGCAAAGAGGAAATGGTCATGTAAGGAGATCAGGAGCATTCTGAATAGCAAACATCACACAAACAGAAGGAACACTGGAGCTAAATTCATCCAGAAATAAAATAGGCTGAGGTAGTGTATAATGAATGATTTCTCAATTTTACTTACTTTAATTCTTCTATTTTTTTTCCCTAGATCAACAGCAGAAAATAGTTAACATCTTTCATTCTGCTTCTTATAGTCTTAATAGTAATTAATCACTTCATAAAGTCATCATCTTTTTGATCTTCTATGTCTATGCAGTATCTTTTCTGATTTTTGGAAAATAATATTTATGAACATTTTCTTATAATATCAAAGGAATGTATTAAAAGATCAGCTACACCCTGACAGGTGAAGTTGAATGCATTAAATTGCACAGTATTTAATACAAAGAGTACTTTCTTTTGAGACAGCCTCTACCAGTATATCAGCCAATATTTATTCTGAAAGTATCAATTCAAATGTCATTATCTGGCTTTTCAGATGAAAACATTATCATATACAATAGTGCATTACAAAACTATCAGTAACACCTCACATTTGCACAATAATCAAATCCCCTCCCTTTTACTTGTTAGGTAAATGTACCCTTTCAAGACAGCTAATTTGGTAATGTTTCTGATTTTTCTGTCAAAATGTACTACAGCACCTGGGAATAAATCCATATTAAGTGTGAACACAAATATGTCAGTCAACAAATAGCATAGATACAAGTGCTCACAATTTTTACCAGCTGTATGCTATCAGATACAGTTTTCGCTGGTATACATATACTTCCTTCTTCAAAGACATCATTTCCTCCAAAATAAATATTAAAACAAAACAAAACAAAACAAAAAAACACACAGGAGAAATCAGGAGAAAGCATTTCAAAATCAACTTCAGGATAATGGTAAGCAATGGCTTGGGGCTATGAGCGTACACATGATAGCACTGAAGTGAATTTGGGCAGGCTGCCCAGCATTTGCAGTAATTTCTGGATGAGTTTTCATGTCAAGCTGTGATGCAAGCCAGTGTGGCTGCAATGCCAAGGCCCGTGGCTAACCTGCTGTGCTAGCATGGGACTGCAGGGCTGTACTCGCTGTAGCCAGGGCACTGGGCTGCTATGAATGGAAAGGCTTTGATGATGCTTCTCCAACAGGAATGTCTTCAAACATGTAGGCGTAGCTGTTTTGAGGAGAGGCCCTTCAGAAGAGCAGCTGTTCACTCATTATTGCCTTAAAGCCTTTCATGGGTTGGAGAAGGGAGCCAGGTCTCCCCAGAAATCACCCCCAGAACCATTCCACCTCGATGGTGCGTTAGCAGCAGCTCTGCTCTGCACTCACTCTGGCCATTGCACTGAGAAGCCCCGAGGAAATTCAATGCTGAGATGAGCTGCAGGGACAGAGCTGACTGCACAGCTGGTGAACCCAAAAGACATTATTTTAGGAAGGCCCGGTTTTGTGCTCTGGTGGATATTTCCCTGATTTCAGGTTAAGAGAAATCAAGTTTCTTAGAAAGCAGAACAGCAGCTCCTAATCATCCATATCTAGGCAGACTCCTCAGCTCCTCAGGGGATAAATGTCATCCATTCAGTGGTGAAACTGAGGTAGAAATACAGTTAAAAATAAAAATAAAATAATGCTGCTAGTCCATAAATAAGGACTTGGAAAACATGATTGGAGAGAAGAGGCATCAATGGCCAGCTAGAGTAACATTATCCAGGAGCTGTTTGTATATCTGAAGAGCAAATGAAATGAAATGCCATTAACACAGCCCGTTGTTGGTCAGGGTTGGCAGAAACATTGATAACAAAGTGCAGAAGGCTGACGCATTCAACCAGCGCTTCAATCAGGTGCAAGAAGCTGAGGTGACGTCAGCTAGAGCCAGGCATTAGGGAGTGACACACAGAGGGGATGCTTGATCCCACACATCCTGCCCAGACCTCTTTGAGTTTGCAATAATGGGCAATTTGCACCAATATGGATTACAATCTGTGGCCAAGGAGCTCTTTGAATCATTAATGTAAATAAATCCTAGGCTGATCATAAAAATCCAGCCTGCAAGGTTACAGACAAGCTTAGATTGACATTGGTCTTTGATAATATTCAGGCAAGGCTGTCAGGAAAAACAATCAGCAAGGAGTCAAAAGAAAAAGCGATTCAATCAATATTGTATTTTATTTTTCAAATCTATCTCAGAAGTTTTGTGACATCACAGATTTGATTCAGTTACTCAATTTCTATAAAGAATTACAGCAAGTTCTTCGTAATGTTCTTACAAAAATTAGCTGTACAACAAAATCAATGCAGATTCATTTTAAAAAGATTAAGAATTGCTCAGTTCACAGATCTCAGAAAGGCATTTGCAGTCACCTAGGGTTTTTCAAGCAGAAGCCCCCAGGGAGCTGCTATCATCCCCCTCAGTAACTTTATCAATGATCTTGGAGAATATATTAAATCACTACTGATAGAATTTGTAGAAAATAAAAAGGAAGAGAAAAAAGATGATGGGCCTACGTCTGGATCATTCGGAAAGGCGGCTTCATTTGAATGCAAGTTTCAACACAGACAAATACAAGGTTATTCTCAGAGAGAAAATAAATCCCATTCATAAGGGAGGTCATATCTGAAGCAAAGGCTTTTAGAAGGACTTAGTAGCTGTAGCTGATAAGCAGTACAATGCAACAGCTGAAAGAGCAAACCCTGTCCATCATCACGTAAACAGGCAAATGACAAGAGGGAATATGGAAATAGCATTATGTTGTTGTACATGGTGTTTATTACTTCAAAATACAAAATTAACTCTGAGTGTCAGTGGAGCTGCCGCTTTTGTTTCTCAGATGGCTGGTCCACCCTTACAGCTTCTGCTCCTCCTGTGCTGGTTCCACGTCTAGTGGCAAGGCCAAGACAGGCTTATTGACTCAGGGGCTCTGATCGTCCCTGCTACGGTGCCTAGAGATGGGGATATAGGGATACCTTATTATTTGAGAATTCAATCAAACAGAAAAAGATGCACAGTCCAATGGCAGGAAGCTATCAGCCAACAAACAGTACAGAAATTCTTCCATTTCACAGTGGTGAGTAAATATCTACTGAGCCTTCACTGAGCTTTTAAGCTGGGAATGACTGTCTCATAGAATGATATGCTGTGGTTTAAACATAGCTAAAAGGAGAAATCACTGCATAAGCTTAATTGAGAGACAGACTGGAGCACAGAAGGCCATTCTACACAATCATTATTATTTTGGTATTTTTACCAGATCTTGGGACTTGTGGAGATCTCCTACTATCCTTTCATTCTACCTTTCAGAGACTATGGCACAACATGAAAAAAGTATAAATCCACATTCTATATACTTTGTGGTCAGGAAGATTTTCAATCCTGGATTTGTAGACCTACAATGACTATTTACAGACCCTACTTAGAGAACTGATATTGATTTATTTTTTTTTCAAATACACAGAAACAGTAACTTTCATTAGTATTTTGTACTCTAACCATAAATAAATGCAACTATAATGATTTTCATGTCCTTGAGCTAAATGAGCATTTCAAAACATTGCAAAACTTTATTTTAAGGCTACATCAAGCCATTGTGGTTTCACAATGATTATACTTTCCTGTACATACAGATTCTAAAAATTGGAGGTTGTCTCTATGACTGAGTGACTTTCTAATCACTCAGCTTTGTACTTAGTTGGCTATTTTTAGATTCCAGATACACTAACTGTTGAATCTATACTGTAATAAAGAGTCATGTAGTAGCCAGCCTATATTGATTATTAAATGCAGGCAACATGGAACAACAGTACTTTTACTGTGATTATTATGTAATCTACCGTCTAATCTACAAATTAAAATATATGTTACTTTGCCATTAATGTTTAAACTATATCATAGAAGGGCTTAGGTTGGAAGGGACCTTAAAGATCATCAAGTCCCAACCCCCTGGCCATGAGCAGGGCTGCCACCCATCAGCTCAGGCCTCCCAGGGCCCCATCCAACCAGGCCTTCAGTGCCTCCAAGGATGGGGCATCCACAGCTTCTCTGGGTAGCTGTGCCAATGCCTCACCAGTCTCTGAATAAAAAAATTTCTTCCTAACATCCACCCTAACTCTCACCTTTTTAAATTAAAGCCATTCCCCCTTTTCCTATCACTGTCCATGTAAAAATTCAGTCTGAAGGAAGACAAGAATCGCTTCAAATATTTTTCTAAAATTATAGTGCAAATGTGATCTACTCCATGATAAGCCTCCAGTACTTCTTTCTTGACAGTTGGGTTTACTTCTCCCCAGTGTTAGATGAACAACTGCAAGGCTAAGGACTGCTATAGTACTGCTTCCATCCAGCAGATCTTACACTTATGAAAAACAGAATCAAATCAAATCCGATAATGAGCATTTCTTGCAGCTTACACCAAGCAGGATCACTGGCGCTTCAGCAGTGCTTCAGTACAGGTTACCTGTACGTGCCTTATGAGACTATCCATGTTCAAAATCTGTTATCTAGTATCATTAGCCATCTCCCTACACTAT
>VXAB01001491.1:5631-39388 GCA_013399175.1 Odontophorus gujanensis | reverse complement strand
CGGTAGGTGAGTTGTCTCTGATGCAAGCAGGAGCTGCTATGGCAAGGATGTCTGCTTTTTCTTCACTAGATGAAGTGGCAAGCCCATTTAAAACACTGTCATTCTGCAAGTGGCATGCTACTTTGACAAGGAGCTGAAACTGTTTTTAATAAATATTTTAGCATTCTTTCTACATACTGCCATGAAGAAGCTTTAAATGTAGGCTTAAATGAAAATGAAGATCTCGGAAATACTATGTTTAGGCCAATAAGTAGAACATGTTTATTGCAGTAGCAAATAGTAAAGGTACTTCTGTGGTAGTTCACTAGTTAAAAACTGAGGTAAGCCTACACAATCATATGGATGGATCCAAAGAAGTAAGAAGAGCAAATTAATTTTTAGATATGCAGAGCCTGAAAAATGCCCAGTATGAAGAAAAATAAAGACATCATCAGTGTGAAAATACCTGTTACACCAAGCCTACTTGCAAACATCAATAGATCCAGCAGCTGTTGGCAGTAAGACAAAATACCCTTATCCAGGCCACAGCTACAGAGTGAGCAGCACGGAGTGTGACTCTGTCAGTGCAGGGATTCCACAGAGATCTGCACCTCACTTTTGTGGGAGATTCTTCTAGACAGTGAACAAGAAAATATTGGGCATCAACGGTTCTTGATCAGTTTACCTTAAACTGATGTTACATATACTATTTATTGTGTTCAGATGCAAACCCTGGTGTGAAAATTTCAAGAAATGCTAAAATCTTCAGCATATACAGCATGTCAAACCTTTTTTCAAAAACTGCATGTTTTTTGTGGGCTTTTGTTTTTTTTTGTTTTTTTTTTTGCCAGGGAAATCTAAATCCTTTCATCTAAGTATATAATAAACTTATATGTCTTTACAGCCCACATTCTTCTTAAATAACCATAAAATCTTTTAGAAAGGCCATGCTGTAATAAAACTGCAGACTTACATTTTGATTTAAAAACAAGCAAACAAAAATCTATATTTTCCATTGAAAGAGAAAAATATCCTATTACTGTCTTAGCTCTGCTTCCTCTTTACTATATAAAGCAACATTAATGATCTACTGAGTAGTTTGGGAGGAAAAAAAACAGAAAGTATGTCTCCAGAAAGCAGAGTGAAATAACATGCCATAGGAGGAAGATGGATCCTCGGTTCCACCATCCTCAAATTCTCTCAAGAGGATATCACAGACTGAACCTGGGAGCACTCATCCTGCAGGGAACACCCCTCACTAAAGCAGAGCATGGCATCACGACCCCTTTGCAGCAAAGGTTGTATCTGTGTCTAAGCTGTTCAGAGAAACATAAAACTGTGGGATTAGGCTGATGTATGGACAGTGGCATGTTTCCCAATGACCTTCTGTTATCAGGCATCACATTTCCTCCTAGAGAATCCAGCTCAGTGTGAGGGGAGCTGTTTCTGCATGGCTATTCCAGCAAGGAGGGGTTCTGCATTGCTATGTTGTCCCTGCATATTTATGCAAGCAGCCTCAGTACAGCCAGGAAGGTGATGATTTCTGGAGGGATGTAGTTCTCATTGGTATGCTCATCTAGGTTCTGTTTAAATCAACAAACACAATGAAGATGTCATCATAGTGTTGAAATGATGAACGATTCAGAATGGAAGGTAATGGTAATGTTGGCTGGTAATGGTAAGCAGATCAGAAGCATATGCTTAGAGGTCAAATGGCATGAACACAGCTTATCTTTTCTGAACATTTATTCCAAACAAGATCCCAAATTAGGCACATGTGATGGATAATTTGGGCTTGAGGGAAACATGTAAAAAACTACATGACAACAAAGAGCTTTGTGAATGAAGAAAAAAGGATGAAAAATACAGCAAAAAAAATGTCACAGAAATGGTGTCTTGAATCATTTGGAGCAAAAAAGAAATGCTTTAGGACTGAGGAGTTGTATAAGACCATTGTGCACAATAGGAGACAAGCTCGAGTACTTGGCTTTTCCCTGGTGCAGGGCACATAGCTCAGTGCTCCACAGGGATGCTGCACCCCATATGACACACAACAGCACAGGACTCCATCAGAAGCAGTGTCCAAATACAAGCCATTGAAACCCCATGAAAGAATAAAGTCCTCTGGAAACTTTGAAAAACGGAGTTCAAAGGGATTTCCAGTGGACCAGAAAAAGGAGAGAAATATTTCATCTCTGGGAAGAAGATGAGCCGCTGCTGTGGGGATCTCCTCTGTGGGTGACTTGCAAGGTTTCTGCCAAGTCCTGCAGGGTGAGGTTTGCTCACATAATTTCTTCTGTTAAAAAAAAAAAAATACAGATTTAAGCCTCTGTTTCTCCAGCTACTGATCAGAACTGGCAGCTGTGGAAGAAAATCTGCCACCTGAAAGCCCTACTATAGGATGGGACAAAGTGCCTGGCGGGGTTTCCCTCTTCTTCTCCTCTCTCGCTTCTCAGATCCCAGAGGGAGCACAGGTGAAGAGCTTGCTCGAGGGACCTTGTTTCAGATGAAAAAGTTATCTGAAACAAATCTCGCTTTCAGCTTTTTCTTTCATTTCTGGGAACTACCACTATGTCAGATTAAGATTGACGGCTTCCCCTCATGGAAAAGCAGAGTGGAAGACTGCCTTTACTGAATCACACTTGATTTGATGTTTTTTGTGTTTCTGTGTTTGAAATAATTTCCTACATGCAATTATACACTTAAGCAATATTCATGTGCATAAAACAGCTAACAGTTTTCCTGTTTTCCGAAAGAGATTGGCTTGCCCTAGGAACATTTTGCCTCACTGCTGTGTTTGGACTAGATTCTGTACTTTGGATAAAAGCATGGGGAAGAGATTCTGAATTGTAATTTTGAAAGAGTCCTACAGAAAGGTCCTACATAAAGCCATACATTCGTGCATCATATAGAAAGTGTGTAGACAGTATAGAGCTGCACTTGCACATACATATGTGTTACAAAGAAAAATACTGCTTTAATGATGTGCCAAATATTAAATGCTGCTTTTCTAATTCAGATTCACAGTAAATCTCCTGATTTTTGAGCAATCCATATATTAACAAGACGGTCACATTTCATTTATCTGCTTCCTGACAAAAATCTGCCTCTGTCAGATTTCAGTGAATGCAACATTTGAAAAAGCCTCAATGGTAGCCAAATCCTGCGGTGCTCACACAGCTAAACCCCGACTGCAAATTGCAAGCGGTTAGCGGCTGCGAGATAATGGTCTCCAGCCTTTGTTAAACTCTCCATCTCGGGGTTTAACAGCACAATTCTGGAGACTGCAGGGAATAGTCCCACTTTAATATGACTCATTTGATTTTTTTGTGTGCTTTTCCCACTTAATACTCAACGCGATAAAGCATACAACCCCGTGACCTTCAGTGAAATTGCAAGGATGTAAATGAGAATGGTGCTTAAACTGAAATATTTGTTGAGTAAAAGCTCTTGTAAATTAGTCTGCAAACAGCCACAGAGAGATACCAACTGAACAGCTTTTACATCCTACTTTACAGTGTTATTTTAGTTTAGCAGCTGAAGTAGGATTTTACTCATTACAATTCTTCAGTGGTCTCGTTCCCTATGCAGCCAATGGAGGCTCAGGGCAGCTCTAGGCCAGACCGCCATAATCCCCTGAAGGCAGGTGGTAGCTCTTGAAAAGATGCCACTTTATTTGAACAGCAAAATGTCCTGGATACTTGCTTTTTTCACACCTGTGGCACCTGTCAGGCTGCCACCCAGAACTCGCACATACACCTAGAAACTGCCTAGAGTGGCATGAGGATGGACAGATTAACCCGAATAAGCTCAGTTGACACAAGCTGATAGAAGACACAATGTCTCAATGTACAATGTGGCCAGGCAAGTACAGGGGGAACTACAGCCTCTGCAAGCATCCTACATCGTACAGCTGGTCCCCCAGTTTTAAGTGAAAATTAAGTGCAGGTGCTGGGATCCAGCCCAGGGACCTTCGTCAGAGCTGGCATGTTTTAGTGTGCTTTCAGCCCCCAAAGCCAAGAAGGATGGCTAGATCCTAGCCCCGTGGGGAAGGGTGTGTGCCTGCTTCTCTGCAGCTCATAAACATCAAGAGGTTGCTTGCAGAAAGAGGCCATTTCTTTAGAGAGATGTAAGGCCAGCCCTGCTTAGCTGAGAGGAGGGCAACTGCTGCTTTTGCTGTGAATTGAAAGAAAATTTCCCTGTTCTTTGCCAAGCCAGTCATTAAAAAGTGATCTGTACCAGAATAGCAGTGCTGAGGGTGTTACCCTGGTTTGGCTAGAGGCATAACCTGCTGGTGCGTGGGACACCGAAGTAAGGCCTGTGCCATTTGCTTGGAACAGGGAAAACAAGAAGAGTCCCTCCATACAAATTTGGGATTGGCTGCAAGAAGCCATGTGCAAAGACCACTAGATGTTCACAGTCAAGGCAAGGGATTCTGGAAGTGTTAATTTAATCACTGCTGCTTTTCTGATCAAAGCAGCTCAAAGTCACAAGAAAATCTCTTTTAGAGCACAGCATAATAATGATCACCACTTGTCACATTTTTCAAATAAGGAAATAATCAATTTTCACTTATAACACCTTCATAAGTGGCTATACAAAGATTTACAGGAACTGAGCATCTGTCTGCAAATCTGCTAGGTCCTTAATCACACGGCTTTCTTTGCAGAAGGACTGAGGAGTGATGTCCTCCAGTACAACTAGCTTTTGCTGTATGGTACTTTGTTTTGGGGGTGATTTGGCCAGACTGGGTTCTAAGTCTTGCTCCACTGGTTTTGGTGCATTCCTCCATGCAGTTTTACCCAGTCATTAATGGAAAAATGTGTTAGAATTATTAATGGAAAAATGTGTTAGAATTATTCCTGAGTACAGTCCAGAGCACAAAGTCCCCACCTTCCTGGGCCACAATTCTTGCTCTGTAGACCATTAAAATTACCTTTTACAATTGCACAGAAGGAAAATGAGTGTTCGCCCATCCCCAAACATCTACATTTGCAGGGAAGGAACTCCACAAAAGAGGGATCTCCAACAAAAGATCCTTCCTCAGTGGCAGTCAGCCCTTCAGTGAGGTCTAAGGGGCTCCACCCCTTCTGGTCATGCAGGTGGATCACCTTCACCTGTGCTCGCAGGGCTCACCAGATCTTTCCTTCAGGTGCTCATTCAGTGATTCAGGCTGTTCCCATAGAAGTAGGAAAATCTTTTGAGGTTTTTTGAGGCATTTACTATGTCTTGTGGTGTCAGTTCTCCTGTTGTTAGTCAGCATTGGCACGTTAAAAATTGCTGCATTACAGGGGCTGAGAGGCTTTTACATATGTCTAATGCAAAGGGAGATGGATACTATTCAGGTCAACATACAGATTTTTCCAAGTGGATCCAGCTGCCAAGTCTGAAGCAGAAGACAGTTCTAAAGGTATATGAAAATCCACAAAATAGTTTTAGGATAGCTTTTCCAGAACCCTTCTCATTTAATCTGAAGCATGAGGTTTCAGGTTTTCTTTTACTCATAGTTTTATTTCAAGATTTTACTGTTTAAGATTTATTTATTCTATTTAGGCTGTGGTTGCTTACCTCCCCCTACCAGTTACCTAACTATATTACTAGGGTAATTAGCTAAGCTGAATGCCCCCTCTCCAGTCTAGGCCTCTGCTTCTGGCCTAGTTATGTTGGGGCTATGCACTCCACCCCCATGAGGGGTAATGAACAACTCCCTCCAAACCTGCCAGTCTTGCTTTGGTGTTGCTCTGGAAAACAGCCTTCATGGGGAGCAGTATCTATTTATCATTTCTCTGTTTGGATTGCTGTGATGGTACTGAGTGACTTCTGGTAGAGTTGAGCGTCGAAATCAGTCAAATATAGCTGAAGGTAAGAGGTAATGGCCTAGGACTAAAGATAGCAGCCTCGAGTTACGACAGGGGAGGTTCAGGTTGGATATTAGGAAACATTTCTTCTCAGAAAGAGTGATAAGGCATTGGAACGGGTTGCCCAGGGAGGTAGTGGAGTCACAACCACTGGAAGACATCAAGAAATGTGTAGATGTAGCACTGAGGGGCATGGTTTAGGGAGCACAGTAGCAATAGGCTGACAGTTGGACTAGATGATCTTACAAGTCTTTTCCATTCTTAATGATTCTATGATACCAGACCTGCACAGGCTTCAGCCACGTATCTTCGATAGGATAAATCCCTTTTTCACAGTGGAGCTCTAAATATAACTTTGCTGGTATTTGTGAAGAGCTCTGGTTTCCCAGTGACTCACAATTCAGAAGAGCACACAGGGAGATGATGACATCCATTTCATGCAGCACGGTGCTTAGTCAGAGCAGCACAGGGCCCCTGCACCAGGAACTGGCAGAGGAGGCTCACTGAACAGATGCCCATCACATAGCATTCAATGTACCAAGTGAAGCTGGAGTTAAATGGGGAAAACACCGTATGTGATCACGTAATTAGCAAATCTATCATAATGCCTAGGCATAAGGCAGCTAAATTAAGGTATAGATGCGTAATCTCGATTTCTAGTCCCTCTCTTAGCTGGCATGAAAGATCTCTATAAAAACTGCATTCCGTCTTCTTTTATCGATGGATTCTGTATGCGATAAACAATCCTGCAGATAGATTTTCTTGCTTGTGTACATGGCTGCTAAATTCAGCATTTATTAGTGGTGTCTGAGAGGGAGACTGTTGTTATTGATGAGAGTCTGTAGAGGGAATAGTTGCAGTACTGCAGCTACTGCTCTGTATAAATGACTGGGGAAAAATTTAACACTTTAAAATTGCTGTGCAGGGGTAAGCATTTGTGGTACTCTACATGGAGTGTGAATAATTAGGAGGCAGGATAGTTTAAAACAGAATAACTCTGTAGGGTGATGGCAGCTGCTTCTCTATATTGACCTGCTGTGATGCTCAGTTTAGATGGCTGTAATTGCTTGCATGTAGCTGAATTAATGGTGTGTATGATATATTGTAATGTTCAATAAAGGTGTTCCCATACTCCTCACACAGGGAGAATACTGAGTGGGAAAGATATACACGAAACAGGGAAGACTGAATCTCCTGTCTTTCACTTTTATTATGGACAGGACTGAAAGTAGTCACACTGTTTCATAGCCTGCCTGGAAATAACTGATTTCCAAAGCATTTACGCTTTGCAGCATGTGCCTTCTCTGGGCAAATGCCATAAAGGGCATCGTCCGGCTCACTGCTCCTTGAAGAGTGCTTCCTTGCTCCAAGCTGTGACTGGTCAATGGCCAACCAAGATAAAGCTTATTAATGTGGCATGTTACCATGATGATAAGAAGTGTCGGGAGGAGGAGGGATCCCCCACGCCCTGAAGCGTGCTGTAATGCTGCTCTGCAATCAGAGCTGATTTACATTTGTATTGCTCACATACATTTTAAAATGTATAAAGACTTGCATTACAAAATAAATGTGATACCTGTACCTGTATCTTTGCAGAGCATTTGCACTTACCAGCTATGAGATGACACTCCTATGCAGAAGTGGACTGAGAGCTCAATCTAGACTACATTCCTTCCAGGAATGTGCTGGGCTCATTGCTCCCTCCCCCACCCTTCCTTTGTTAACTGTTGGCTTAGCGCAGCAAAATTTTAGACTACATTCGTCCTCAGAGATGAAGATACAAGCAGCACAGGTGGGTTCAATTTTACCATCTGTAAGTGGAGAAGCTGATTTGTTGCCTCCTACAGATGCTGAGAGGTTTCACTCATTGCCATTTTGTGCTTTGCATGCAAAAGGCACTACATAAGCATCGTTTATACAGATATTTGCCAGGGGCTTACAAAGCTTCCCATATGGCATCTCCACACAGTGCTTCTGAGCTCAGATTTTATCAGCACAGGTCTGCTGCAACGAAATAGTGTCTCAGTCAAACTGGAAGACTTGAGGAACCAGCACTAATTCTACAAGAACATTTAGAAGGACTTCAGTGCTGTTGTTTTTATAAAGCATCTGGCACTTTTCTGTTTCTTCAAGTTTTTGACTTAATTCCCTTCCTAAATGCTATCTTCCCAGTTCCTTTAGCTTTTCTCTCTTTCACTACTATGAAAATGGAAGACAGCTTCAGGTGGCTGAAATGGAACTGTTGCACTTTAAAATGTGACGCTTTGGAATTGACATTTCTATTTAGAGTTGGAATTGTTGCTGCATACTGAAAGTAAGATTTTCATTTGCTTCACATCTCAACCTCAAAAATGTTATTACAAGATTTTCCCCTAAATGTAGACAAGAAAATATTTTCTCTTCTTCCTAGTTTTAGTAATTTCCTTTGTAAAGAGAAAAACAATGTGCAATAGGGATGGTCAGTTCCAAAAAGGAGATCTTTCCTCTTGTGGTTCTGTCCTATCCCCTTCACTGCACTGACAACAAAAAACATTTGCTGAATTTAAGAGACATGCTAAATTTGAACTGTCATATTTATTTATGAGCAAGAGAGATAATTCTCAGTCAAGACTAAGGATACACTAAGAAGTGATACATAAGGTCTTTCTCTTACTAAAGGAGATACAACCACTTCTCATCACATTCTCATAGCTCATTAATTAATTCTAGGACATCTCTGAGAGGCAAAGTACGTGCCTGTGCTTTAGTAGGATGTAACATATGGGGATATAACACAACCAGTCAGTGAACTGAGTGATCTGACTAACTCAAGTCTGATACCCTTGTCTGAATTTAGTGTTAGCAGATACTCTGATACAGCTACTGCACTCACCAAAAATGCAATTTCAAAAACAGTAAGATAGAAGGCAAGCATTGTTTAAGAGAGCTGTGATTACAGCTGTTTCTAAGCTTACCCATTGCACTCTAAAGGGGATTTGTTTGAGACAAATGATTTCAACAAATTTGAAGAAAAAAGAAAGACCAAGCATTTTAACAAGGCTTAAAAGTGGTTTACTTCAAGATGAAACTTAGGAAAAAGCATCAAACAAGCCCCTAATGTTTTCTTTAAAGGTCACCTGATGGGAAATACAAAGTATCTCAGTCATCTCCCCACTGCCCTTGTGACTACTAGACTTCAGTGCCTCAAGATTTAGAGAATATTTCTCCTCACACATTTACCAATATTGTGGAGGAAGCATTTATCCTATTGGCAAAACTGGAATATTAAGACAGTGAAGTTATTTAAGAGGGTGAACACAGCTTTAATTTGGGAGAAAGGCAAGAATCGTAGAATCACATAATCATTAAGGTTGGAAAAGACCAGTATGATCATGAAGTCCAATCATCAGCCCATCACCACCATTCCCACTGAACAACATCCCTCAGTGCCACATCCACACAGTTCTTGAACACTTCCAGGGACACTGATTGCACCACTTCCCTGGGCAGCCTGTTCCAATGCTTAGCCACCCTTTCTGAGAATGCTTCCTAATATCCAGTCTGGACTTCCCCTGGAACAACTCAAGGCTTGCACCCCTTGTTCAATTGTTAGTTGTCTGGGAAAGAAGAAAGAAGTTGTGTTCAAAAAGAATGGAGCCTAGTTACTCTTCTCTCCCTCCCGTGCAAGCCAAACCCCTGTCAGCCTCACAGTGTGGGGCCTACAGTGTGCTGGTGGGTGCAAGGCCTCTCACTGCAGGGCATCTCTAACTGGAGGTGCATTCCTTGTCTACAGCACGTTTCCATTCACCAATGTCTTCCTCAGCACCTCACGGTGACACCCCCAGCTCTGACGCTCCTTTGAGTCTCTTTGCTCAGGAAATACAATCCAGGGTCAGACTTAATGCCACAAAACAGCTTCTTGGCTGACACAGGAGTCGTGCCTATGGCTCACAATGGCCCCATCTTTGCACAGTTCTGCTTTGAGAAAGAAGCCGGATATGGTTAAATGAGTGTATGAATAGGTAGAGATTTATAGCTTCAGAATTGTATCCAGGCTGTTATGACGATTTAGAGTTGGGTCAGAACCAAAACCTTTGATCATGCACAGAGATTTTGGGTGGTATTTGAAATCTGGATCCACTTCTGAAGTCTCCATCTGACTCATCTCTAGCTGCAGACATGGTGTTTTACAGTTTTATTTCTATTCCAGAGGGACATATTCATGCATGCCTTGTAGCAGACAGAGGAGGTGGAGATCTCTATATGATTTATATGCAAGGTAATGCATACATAACTACATCTCTATTTCTATAGCACATAGCAGGATATAAATTTAACTTTATTCATTTGCTGCACTAGGAAACAATACAGCTCCCTTGGCAACACACCAGCCACAGACAGAAGCTAGGTAGAAGAGAGAATCAAAGCCAGTCTCCTAATTGACTTCTTGAAGTCATAAGCCATTTGTATCCGGAGCAGTAATGCTAGTAAACAGATAGTTTAGAGACAGTAGAGAAAAAACCTCAAGCAGGAATACTGACCTAAGGGAAACCTGGAACACTTCACATGTTGCCCAAGAAGAAGCATTTATTGGCTTGCTTTGGTAGTATGTGCTGCTCGTAAGGCTGTTGAAAGCAAATTCCCAAACATTCAATATTCTAAAAGGTTAAGACTTCTATATTTTTAAAAAACTGGTAATTCAATCTCTGCGTAACAGAAGATTGTATTACCCTGGAAGAAAAGTAATTTATTTAGCTGGGAATAGATGACCTTGCTGAATATGATTCACTTATCTGTGGTTTTAGGTGAACAGCTTTTTTTTAAATTGATCGGAAGCACAAGCTGTTTGGCTGGCTCTGGCAGGAAAAGAAATGTTTTCTGGAAAAAAAAAAAGGCAATGGCTAATGGTTGCTTCTTTGTGTGGAAAATATGAATTCTAACAGGTGTAAAGCAGAACAAAATGAATGTGAAAGCAAGAATGCATTTACATATGCTATTTTGAGAGCTCTGGGAGGGACTGAATCAGTTTCCGCATGGAAAGGCATCGGCACACGCACCCAGTGGGATATTTCTGTTCTCTAACCAACACAAGCATCTTCCTGAGGGGCTATACAGTGATACTGAAACACAGTTCAAATTTCTAGGGAAAAACATCAGAACATGTCAGGAGTCTGCAGTCAGCCCTGTGTACACAGCAGGACTGCTGTGCACAGTGACAAAGCTCCGTCTTTGCTGCTCCCTTCTCTCTGTCCTGGTTTGGCTGGGACAGAGTTAATCTTCTTTCTAATAGATAGTACAGGCCAAAGGGATATCCTGTACCCATCCCATATCCCGTCCCATGTGACACCATGCAGAATTACGGAATTATAAAACTGGGGGAGTTGACCAGGAGCAGAGGGCTGCCACTGCTCGAGAACTGGCTGGCCATCAAATGGTGAGCAATTGCTTTGTGCATCACTTGTTATATGAATAAATAAATAAATAAAACTATTCTCTCTTCCTTTTCTGTCCTATTCAATCGTCTTTACCTCAACCTTTGAGTTTTACTTTTTCCCATTTCTCTCCACCATTTCACTGTCGGGGGAAGTGAGCAAATGGCTGTGTGATGCTGAGCTGTCAGCCAGATTACACCACAACAGTCTCCTCTGATCAACGTGCTGTTGGCCTATGTTCAGCATGGATTTAATTCCTTCAGAGATTGGGACTCACATCTGGAGCTAGCATTACAACAGAAATACCTTAGTGCAGTTGGGTTTAAGCTAATTTTTCAATGGCCAAAGTAAGTTCAGAAAAACTGCAGACATTTCCACTCTATCCTTTCTATATCTGTTCACTGGTAAAGCAGTACTGCTATCTGAACTGGTATGAATTTATCATTCAAAATGAGCATTACTGGACATACAAGATAGATTACTATGCCCACATGGGTGACCAAATTCTGCTCTTTACATGCAAGATAAATGTCACCAGTGTAAGTCTGGAAAAAAAGAGCAAAATCTACCTCTCTATATCAAGCAATGCTCTGCACCACAGAAGCTGCTGGATTTGTAAGGGTCAGAATGGTCTCCTCGGCCCAGGGGTGATGTTAATTACTCCACTATGCAGACAAGAGAGCTGGTTCTAACTGAAAAGCACGATCCCTTTTTCCCCTACTTCCTTTCACTTTCTGTTTAGCAGCAGTTTTCCACATGCTGAGCTATCTCCAGGAGGAAAGATGAGCACCAGTACCACAAAGGTGCTGGAAGCACACACAGAGCACAGGGAAAGCCACCAGGATGCCACTTTAGGGACAAATACCTATTAGATGACATCATTATCTGCAGCATCACACTGCATTCCCACAGGCGGACTCATTCCCTCATGGCATGTCTCATTTCTCCATCTCTGTCCCACCTGACCAATGGATGGTACTGACTCCTGCTGCAGAGTAAACAGTAGATTTCAGGTGCAATGTAGCCAGTGCTTATTTGTGAAGGGGGATTCAGGTGATGCTATTTCTTCCAGATATCTTTCACTCTTGTTTGTTCACCTTTTCACTTCTTTGACTTCTTTGTAGAGGAATTCCTGAACAATCAGTGGAGTTAAGCTGATAGCTTAACACCCAGGACCCATCTTTATGCAGGCACCTTGATCAGGATGGAGGAAGGAAGTGATTTAATCTTCTAGCCTGTGAATGCTGGTGCTTGCTCTACAGTTCAGAGAAGGCAGCACATATAAATGACTTCCAGGGGCTGGTGAGTAATTCTGTGCTTTTTCAGCTGCATGGAAAACCACAAACACAGCATCTCTGCTGTATTTGTGAAATGTAAAATGAAAAGATATTGATAGTTGATATTTGCAGCTGGGTTTAGTCTGCTATTTAGGTCTTGTTTCAAAAGGGAGAAAGTTAGAATAGTACGTTAATGCTAGATAGATAGTATCCCCATGTCAGGACTTGGACTAAAAGAATATAGTGCAATTCTGCCTCAATTATTGTGCCTCTGTAAGTGCCCTACAGGAAAGGAAAAATGGCAAGGCAGCATGTTCAAGTTCATAGGCTCTGAGATATTTGAATTCATGCTGGGTTTTTTATATACTTATAAAATAATAACATATATACATATGTATATATATATCCCAAAGGAAAAATATGGTTGCTCAGATCATCATTTTTAAGAGGATATTTGAAAAGTGATAATCTTTCTAGCCTTACTGCCTCTCTGGAACTCCTAAATAAACTGATCAGATATCTAGGCCTTCATATTTTCATGTAGTACCTTTTGTCTCTCTTTATTCCCTCCTAGTTCTCTGTTTAGGTTGTACAGTTTTCTAGTGGATAAACTCAAATCATGCACAAATATTTAAAATTCTGAAAATCCTCTAGGCTCACAGCAGCACTGAAATATTAACGAGCAATTGCATTCCTCCCAACAAACCTTGTAATACATCTATGTTAATACAAAATAAATGCCTTACACTGTCAAGGCAAGTATCTAAGAGAGCACTAAGCACCTTCAAATCCACAAAGGAACACAGTCCTCCCTACAGGGTACTCCCATGGATTTGGATTGGATTTCTTCACTCAGCACTTCCTGACTCATAACCCTGCATGCTCATATTAAGAACATCAACTGAAGGTCGTTTTTGAAAGGTGGAAATCACCAATTTGGGAGACAGCTCACCTTGAATTTATTTGAATTTTATGTTCAGATCCTTTCACATGAAAGCTTGGTTTACATTTATTTTGTTCCACTCTGGAGATTGCAGAAGTTGGGGAAGCAAAGCATCATATTGCACTGCTGACTGAAATTTGCTGTTTTCACAGTAAATGAGTACAATGAATTCATGCCTGTGATTGTGGGGCCAGCTCATTGAGACACTAAATCTTCTTGATAAAGGATTTGCTAATATCAATTTCAACGCAGAAGCTTGGTCATTAACTATAAGCTTGATGCCTTCCATAGCCTTTTAGTCTCCAACCAAGATAAAAACCCCTGAGATGGTCAGTTCTATCCAATAGATAGAACATTAAAACTTAAGTTATTGTGTGCTCCCTTGCATCACTCTGGTCTAACAACCACTCTGAAGCACAGTGCAAACTTTCCTACTATGCTTGTTGTGCCTTACACTAAAATCCCAAGAGCTTCCATAGATACAATAGGCTTTTGCCAGCTCTGTCTTGGACTCAGAATGAAAAGCCAGGTTCTTCATTTCTCCATCAGTGAGTGCTATTAGCTCTGCGCTATGTTACTGCGAGTGTTGGATATTCCAAAAGTTCCCTTCCAGTCCTTCCTAATATTTATTCATTTACTTATTCATCCATTCATTTCTTGTGAGTAGGGGGTAGATTTGACCAAATGCTGCTCAGGGTTTATTTTTTTCCAAATGTAATCTGAGCTTTGTTTTTAACACAGACTGTGTCTTCTGGTTCAACACAGACTGACAAAATTTAAAAACATCACTGTAAAACAATTGATAAGTTCATAATGAAAGGGAGCATATAAGCACATGAAGTATTCCAGCTTTCCTTTAAGGTATGGGTTCATGATTTATTGTTTTCTTTGGTTTTGGTTTTCCCATCTTATAGAATACTCCATACCTACCTGTTTCGTTTCTTTATTTTCTCAGAAATGTAGACCCTCATCTGACTGTCACAAAATTATCCAACTTAAGACGAAATTTAAGAAGTAGGATCTGTGAGCCCTCAAGACTGCCAAGAAATCAGTTGAACGCAGCACACACTGCTAGTTTCTAAACATTTAGTCTTCTTAGGATACAGTTGTGTTAGAGGCCAATATTTATTTACTTCCATTATACTCCAATTATAACATGCACCACACCTAAGAATCAACATGTTTGCATTTGAAGGGGACAGAATCTCAGAAGCAATGTCTGTAGGCAAATTTAAACCTTGAAGCATTGCAGACACGGGAGAAGTCCATCTCCTGCTGCTCTGGAGACTGCAGCTGGAGGAACTGCCTACTGTCATCTATTGATGGACTAGCAGAAGGCACTGGACCAGCAGAAACCCTTCAGCAAGCATTTTCCTTGCTTGGGTTAGAAATCAATTAGACCTGAGGTGTGGTGCTTTGAGAGAAATCCTTACTTGGTGACTTAGGAGCAGCTGAATGAATTAAGGCAGCTCAAGCCAAGAGTTGGCTGCAGCCTGACCTCAGCTACCTAGCCCAGCAGAGCAACAAGCATGATTAAAGCAGAGAGCACCCTCACAGAATGGGCTAACTCAAGAGCCTTACCATGAATGTGCTTATTGCACCTGTTTTGCTTTCCAGTGGAATGAGAAGCATTAATGCTCTCTGTTAACCATAACCATGATGGGAACTGCATGAACACAAGTGTTTGTCACCTTCATTCAGCACCCAGAGTGCTGAGGTCTCTTGGCCTGGGTAAAGGAAAAAGATACAAAGATGGGAGCAGTGAACATCCATGATTGCTGCTTCGTGTGGCAGCCCTGCAGCTGCAGTCACTGCTGTTAGAAGAAAGCAGGGGGCAGTGAGGCAGCCCTTCCTAAATGGCAGCTCCCTTTGCCATTGCAGTTCAGTAAGTTTTCTTCCAGATGAAGGAATAATTCAGGATCTGCTGGGCCTGGTGCTGCAATACCTCCACTGTAGGCAGCTCAGCACCCCTGAGGGGATTTCCCCAGGGGCACTGCCCACTATATCAGTCAGATGTCACCAAAGCCAGTCCCTCTGCATGCTCAAGGTACCTCTGGATGAGCACAAAAAGGCCGTGTTCACAACCTGCACACTGAAAAAATCACAGGGTATGGAAAAAAAAGAAAGAAAGAAAGAAAGAAAAAAACATCCTTGGAGATGCAGTTTTAAGTGTGGCTTTCACCTGAGAGTTAGTAACCCTTGGGGTGAGTTTGAATGGCAAGGACTTACTGGAGGTAAGTGACTGCATCTTTGTAAGCACGGGGCACACCAAGGAAATTTATTTGAGTTTCTTCAAGGCTAGGCAGCAAAGGGATGGGAAGGCTTCCATCTGTGAGCAGAGGCTAGAAAAAATATTGCAGAGCATTGTAATGAAAGAAACAAGTTTTAAAAGGAATCTTTACTCACGATCTGATCCTAGTTAACCCTGGAAAGAAGAATGACAGGAAAGTCTATGAGTGAGTCCCTGTAGCTAACAATAAGGTGGAGAGAAAGGAGGTAGGCAACCGAAGAGCTGTTATCCTGTTGGAAAGGGTATTTTACTTACTATTGGCATCCTGCTGATTCACTGCTGCCATGATTTTCTTAAAACAAAAGAGCTCTGCTCCTTCTCTTTCCTCTTCGTCATTCTAGTACTGACTTTATGCGCAGATTCAGACACCAAGAGCAGAGAAGTACTGACCCCTGTGGGCCTCAGTGGAGATATCAAGATTAGGGTAGGAATGTAGGGAGAATGTGGACTCAACACCTATTTTGCTTATTCTGTTAACCTCTTATTTCATCGAATTATGAACTAATGCTTCTTTTGTCTATTGACAGGGGATTGTTCTCCCCTGTCTATACAAGAATGAGTGTCCTTGTATTGCTCACACAGGCTAGCAGTGGCATCAATAAGTGACTTCCTTGACTCTGGTTTTTATGCTAATTTATGAACACATCACAAAGAGTTTTTATTCTGAAACCAGGACGTTGTCTTTTGAGTTAAGCACATTGTGTAAAAGGAGTAAATGAAGCTAAAGCAGCATAATGGAATATCCAGGGCTCTTGGATTTTGAGCCCAGGGTGACTATAATGTATCTGTAAGAAAGGGGCATCTGAAACTCAGTCGAGTAATAAAGAAAAATGTGCACTCTCTTGTTTGACAGGGAGACCTACCCTGCACGCATAGATTTTTTTCACTTTGTGCTTCACCTATTTCTATTAGGTTGCCTTTGGTATATGAACACAGAGAAAATAGGCTGGTCATCTGCCTGGAGAGATAAATAGATTTGACAGATTACCTAAGGAGAGTCCAGTACAGTCCAAGTGTCTGCAAGTGTAAGCAGAAGATTTGCTTTACTAATTAATTTCTTAAAGGTCAAACTTTGAATTACGGAACCAACCAGAGCCTTTTTCTTGTGATTTAGGTAACCATTCAGAGCTTTTATCACCCTATAACTGAGCTCTGATAGCTGCAGTCTGGTGAATCAAGTGACCACTTATTTAGCATTTCATTTCAGATTCTTGTACCTGTGTTGATATATGCTCAGTATGCCCCTTATCTCCATGCAGCGAGGCATTGTGCTGACAGCTCCTTGATCAGTGTTACATACAGCTGAAAGAACTGGAAAAGGAAAGCTGACATACAGTCAATCCACAGCATGTACTCCTTACCAACGCTCTCAAAAGCAAGGCAGTGAGAAATACTCCTTTTACCTCTCCATTTTGTTGATATAGGTGTCTTCTGGTTTTCATTTGAAACTTATAGAGAGAAGTCCCACCATGAATAATTTCCTATTTCATTTCAAGGAGAATGGTCATGTGATTCCTAGGTGATGTGGGTGCTTTTAAAAACATTACAGGCATCTAGAAATGTTAGAAATTGAATTCCTATTTGCTATTCCTTTTCTATGTGCTTTTTTAAGTATTCATGAATTTCGGCTTCATAATATAACAACTTTCAATGAATTTGATTAAGACTTTGTGGGAAATTTAATGGCCTGTACACTGCCAAGGCTCAAAAATTGATTTTTAGATCTCACAGAAGCAGTTATGAGTGCTTCATTTTGTCTTAACATCAGTCTCTCTCTCTCTCTTCTTGGCAAGGGCTTTCTCTCACAACGCGCAAAGGTAGTAACATCTGTTCTTTTTTCTTTTTTTTCTTTTTCCCCTCAATCTGCAACATAAATGGGACATAAACCTGAAACAGTAAATAGCACTCAGTAAGGCTATTCCAGGCCTCCAGACATTTGATCGTGTTTTCTACTGCCATATCTACTCCCTTGTGAGCTTAGGGTACATGGCGTGTACTGGTGTATTAGCAAGGACATTCATAAGTAGAAAAACCTTCAGCATAGGACTGGATCTCTGAAATGCTCTCTACATTTTCCTGCAAAGACACAATACATGCATAATGCTGAGAGTAACAAAAAGCTTATGCCAGCAGCTTTTATAAATACATGTTGTAAATGAAATTTTAGTGCAAACACAATAAAAGAATTACTTAGTTCCTGAGGATCCAGCCCAGAGACTGAGCACTAATGTAGTTAAGAGTCTTAAGCATGGCTATATCATCCGTCCTTGTTCTTCATATAACAGAAAAATTAAGCAACTTGTGGATGAAGTGTTGCCTGGGACAAGCAAATCTTGCAAGAAACCCTTACACATAATTCAAATGTCTCCAATCATAATCACTTAGCACCTTCCACTAACAGCCCCTTACACCTTGGGTGTATCAATGACCTTGTGAGCTGCCTGTCACTCACAAGTCAGAACACGAGAACAATATCACTAGGATACAGAGTGCACTAAAAGCCCTTTTTAAAAAGCCCGTTGTGCAAGAGGTATGTGCTACCCCATTGAAACTGCTGGACCATAACTGTCCTCTCTTCTGACAGCATCCTGGGGGACAACTTCAACTGACTTCCATACAAATTAAAAGCAGTATAGAAGTTGATTACATTTGGTAACAACTTAACTGAAGGTGACTCATACTGGTAACCTAGAGGCTCACTAGATCACTAGCAACTTCATGACCCGTTCTGTCTCTTCTCCAACAAATAATTTGCCAATGCAGAAGGCAACACTGAGTGAAATGCAGTAGCTGCAGATGCAATGAAGGAACTCTGCCGTGCAATGGCCTGGTCATAATATGAAGAATAATACAGCACAGATATGCACATCAACTTTTATAGCTTGATCAGAGATGAAAGAATGATGAAAGGCATGACACTAAAACAAAAATGAAAGGTTACTGCCATGTGAAACTTTCTTCATGTTTTTCCATCACACACATCCACTACAAGCACAACACAGTTGTGTATAGCTCTTTATTTTAAAGCAAAGAGCCCTTTGAAACACATAGCAGCCCAGAGTCATGAATACAACACATAATGTTGATTCAAAAAGAAAATCAAAACACTGTAGTAATTGTGTGAACTTGCATATCCAGTCTTGTTGATTGCTAATATACATATGTAGTGGCAGATGGAAAAGTTTTCTGGTAAGTGGAAAATTTGATGTCAGAAGTCCCAAATTACGTTGCTGAGGGCATCAAATAAGAATAATTGTGGTGTAGGTCTTACTATGAGAGTAGTATTTACATTACAGCTGTTTTTTATCATGTGGGTACCAGAATTAACTTCAAAACACCGAGTATTCAAGTGATAATAAATGCCTGTTACAATGTTTGTGATGAAGATAAACACTCGGACTTCCAGCAGCAGTGAATCATATGACACAGTTCCTCTACCACTGTTTGAAATTTTAAGGCTGGCTATAAAGTCTTGAGTAGGGAAGGCACTCTGAATAAAACCTGTACAGTATACAGAAAAGGACTCTATGAACAATGTTTGAAAATATGAGTTGTAAACTGTGAACAACCAGAAAAAGTAGACAGCCAGGATGGTATTTATCTGTCTTTACCTGAAGTGTAATGTGTAAAATTAATATAATTAATCCAATTCACAGGTAACTCATCTTTTTGTATAAGAAAGCTAACTGAAAACTTATTTCTCTCCCCAAAACAAGCAATTTTTCTAAATATCTCCACTCACCTTCTGAAGTTTGAGCAGAAGGATGGTTATGGCACTTTTTTCAGCATGCTCATCAATCCTTCTCTCACAGTAAACTGACAAAAAAAAAAAAAAAAGCAGAAAAAGAGTGATCAACAAATGAAATTACCACATATATTTGATAACTTGTGTATTACCTAGACTCCACTACAAATCTCTGCTATATCATACAGGGATGTTTGATTATTTCATGCAAACACATTTTTTGCTACCATCCTCATTTTTTGTTAGTTATTAATTGTTTGTTATTTTTTTTTATCCCCCCAAAGAAAATATCATTCTTTTTGACAACATCTTATTTTTTTGCCACCTGCTTGGTACATTATTTCAGCTTACTTCAAGTATCAGTTTATCCCACTGGTGATTACAGGTGATGCTATCAAACACAAGTTTTCCTACCTCAAAAACTGGCAGACAGCCTGGCTTTGGAAAGTCTTTGACTCCTTGTTCTCACAGCTCTGAACTTAAAATGGAAAGAGATCAAGAGTACATGAAACTTTTTTTTTTCCATTTCTGTTAGCAAGTTATCTACTTTATGGAAGAATAAGCTTCAGAGAGTATTTCAGAGGAAAAAAAGAATATGAAAAATATATTGTGTGTAAATGCTGCCTGCTGTCTATTTAATAATGTGGAGCTACAGCTGTGTCATCAGCTACAAAATGCTATTGTGAAAGTGAGGTTCTGAAGCCTAAAGCTCTCCCATGTATGATCCACTAGCGTCTTCAAGATGTCATATTGTCTCCACCTCCATCCTCATCTCTGTCATTCACTAGGCTCTTAAAGTTTACTTCCTCTCTTATTCCAGAAGTAACTGCTCAGTCAGATACCCTGAAGGAACCCTTTCCACAGGGCTTGTCAGGCTCTGCTCACCACTATCTCTGCTGTTAATTGCACAGCACTCTTCCAAGTTGATGTCTGTGGAATAATTTATGTTAAAAATAAAGTAGAAGCAAGTATCTCACACCATTCTGCACTACGTCTACTTTAAACTTCATTGAAGTCATCTATTTCACCTTCTTTGGCTCCTATACACAGGCTCTGTTCTCTGTTGGCTGAGATGATTCTGTCAAATGCTGTTTACCATTCTTTGCCCCTTTCCACAGTGAACAAAATCTCTTCCCCACTCCCTCAAAAAATATTGAATGAAAAACAATGGAATGAGTAAACAGATGCATCCCAGCAAAGGATTAGAGGTACTGTATTTTTATTTTCACAAGATAAAATGCTGTGTCTTACTGAAAATATCCTATTCCAAAGTAGTTAAGAAGATATTCATTTTTTTCAGTACATCAGACAATAAAAAATAGCTCATGTAGAACATGGCAAATAGAGCTTATTGTGCAATGAATGAGAGGACTTTAAAGAGAATCATCTTAAGATTTAATCATTCAAAGAAGGATTAATAATATGCCACTGGCTGCTGAAACTAACGGAATAGTAAATGGTAATTAGCCAGCAATCTTTCAGCATTATTCACCAATAGCAACTCAGCTTTATAAGACCCTTGTGTACCTTTTGTCTGATACTGAAAAGCTTCTGTACCCAAAGGAATTTATAAAATTGAAGTTCTGATACAACTCCAATTAAAACTCTGGCCGTGACTTCGGTATGAACTGGATTGGATCACCCTTGTCCAAGAAGCACCCAAGCAGGTGTACGACTGGAGTATTATTAATAGTCACTGCTATTAACTAGGAAATAAATCAGTGCTGAGGGCAATTAACACCTTATAGAGATCTCCTATGTGTGTGAAAGTATTTAAAAGTACAATAGAAACATGTGGTTAGATACAAAGTTTTATGAAGGAAAGATGCACTAGTGATTTAAATATATATATATATATAAACACAACGTTAAATAAAATTCATTTCTTAATATTCACTTTATCAGCCTTAGAATAGCATGTTTTATAAAGTTATTTAAATATCTCAACTTTCTAAAAGAGAATACCCAACAGTAACATCTGAAAACGTAATTTAAGGTAAAATATATTTCCCTTCTGCTATTCATAGACTATCTCAAGTAAGAAAAATTCACTTGCAACCTATTGCTTCTTTGTGATGGAGAAGGGAGCTGGCAATAAAGCCAGGGTAAAAAATATTGTCAGAATGAGATCATCTAGCCTTTTCAATCTAAATTTACAGCAATCTGTCTGAGTGTAGGTATAACTAGAAACAGAACAGGTGCAAATGCAGCAACATAAAAATCTGGAAGAAGAGTTTGCTAAGGGGAAGCTAAGATGTTTGCAGAATAAATTTCTTCTCAAGAGTCACATCGTTCATCAATACTTCTTATTAGTCATGGTGCCAAAGCAACACTGCCCCTCAGAGGTGACTGGGATTCCCAGTGGTGCCTGGGAAGGATGTTAAGGCGTCATGACAGGGCCATCTTCTGCTCTTCCATGGTGACTGTCAGTAAGACAGTGACTCAACTGCAACAGGCCAGACAGCCAGTGGTTTTACTGAAAAAAGCATCTGATGGAAAGTTGAATTCTCTACTGTTTAGCCTCCTGCCTAATCAAAGATAGATGCTGAAGAAAATAGTGCAAATGTTTTCCTGCCAGTTTGGATCTGTAACTGTCTGAAACCTCTCCTCCCATTTTCCATCAGAAAATCAGCCATCTTTGTTCTAGATTCTTCACCTCCAACTCCTTCCCCATCAGCTTCTTTTATCTCTGGACAAACCTGGACTGGGTATTTCCTGCTCTCTCCCAAAGTAGGGAAACTTTTCTAACTGTAAAATGGAGGAGTTCTTTGTGTCACACATCACTGAATGCCATGGCTCAGGGAACTTTTCAATACAACTCTTGTTCTATAAAGCCTACCACCAAAAATAATCCCACTGTTTCTCCACCATCACACTCTTTTGGAGACAATGAAAGCATCATGAATTCAATCAATTTCTTTGAATAGAGGTATCTAGTGCTCTAAGGTTTCTCCAATCACTTCCAGCTACCTCTCCACTAGGGTGCAAGACTTTCAGAGGCCCCATGCACATCTCTTGGGTACCATCCACATTTCACTGGATCTCTCAGAGATCACCGGGCACCTCTGTTCAAGCAACTGAATTGGGCTGCCTCGCTCTATGCCCTTACCTCTTCCCTTCTGCTTCTCACTGTCAGAAAATTATCTCCTGTGGGACTTCTCCTGCACAGGAGCGGGTTCACCTTCTGGAGAATTGTTCTCTATGATTCTCTGAGTTTCTCTTACCAGTCAGTTGTGCAGCATGCTGTATGAGAGGGAAAAAAGTTCAGTGACAGTGTCAGTGATAATCTTGTTTTACAGAATGAGGATAAGAAAGATAACTTGACCAGTTCACTATACAGGGCCAGTCAGGGTTTTATTAAGTAAAGGTTTCCCTAACATTACCCAGAACAAGTACAGTTACAAAACAAAGCAGATTTACCTCAAAGAGTCTAAATCCTGTAACTGACAGACTGGCTATGCTTGCATTTATGGAACTGTCTCTTATCTCCAAGTCTGCATGACATCCATCAGTACACGCCCACTAAAATGGATGGGCCTCTAATCCTTAACTGTGCTCATGACTGTTCAGGCTGACTCAGTGTCGATATAAAAACACATGAACGTGCCAGACTGAAAACCTCCCACCTCACTCAAGATTTCACCTTCAAGAAGGAACACAGGAAGGGAAAGTATGGGGCTATGTGCAGACTCTAGAGGACATTACTGGACTGTGCTGCACTGAGATGCCATGTGTGTGGTGTCAGGTCCAATACTGCTACGAGAGTGAAACGTTAAATCTGTTGTTTTTTTCATGTTTTAGTAATGGCACAGTCAGACTACCACAGGCAATCAGGTTAAGTACAAATGACAAAGTTACTGCGGTTTGAGAAGCTGACTCATCATCTGAAGAATTTTAACTAACCATCTGCATGACTCTGACTCACTGAAATGGAGGAATAGAACTTATATATTTAATTTAGCTTGGCATATTTTGCTCTGCTGCTGCACCAAGTTAGGAGTGCATGCACAGGCCATGTTACAGCACTTTGGCTTTCCATCTGCAGATTGATCACCTGTTCAGCTATTCGGACATTCTGCACAGCCTACCAGGATAAGCTTATAAAATATTTTGGTCCCTCAGTATTTTGTTTTCATTTTTGTGCTCTGAAAATCCCTCTTTAAATCAAAGATATCCCCTAAGCCTCATATTCCTAGCTAGAGCTCCAAGGAAAGCTGTTCAATTTACGGAAATAGGTTTGAGCTTCCAGACAGTTTCCCATTGAATATTTTGCTGGCAAGATTTTGACTTCTGTTTGTAAATCCTCACAAGCTTAATTAGTTTGAGTCAAGCCTAGATTTCTCTGGTTCAGTGAGTGTTTTTCGATGAGAAGCAGAATCTTAACAAACTGTGGAATTATATAGCACAGCTCCCTCTAGAAATAGATCAAAATTCCACAACTGGAGTAGAATTACATGAAACAGTTTTTTTTAAATGGCCAGACTCAGGTTTTTTGTTGAACTTTTTTTTTTGTGTGTGTGTGTGTGTGTGTGGAAATCACTGCAGCTCCATGAAATCTTACTTCAAATTTAGATTTTCACATTTTGTTTTACTACATGTTCAGAGACTAGACTCTATATATGTTTGCAGACCAGTTATTTTAACTGCATTCTTCTAAAAAAATATGTTCAATGTTGAAACCAAAGCCAAGGTATTGAGAAATATTTTGTTTCCAGGTAAAAGAACATTTTCTTCCCAAAACAAACATTCACTCAAGTGCAAAGAGAAGAAATTGCTGGCTCCTCAGACAGAACATGTATCCTTAGGCTATTGTGCCCTTTTTTTCCATTATGTCTGCAACAACACTCAAATTGACCAGAGATGAAAACACATTTTTATTTTGTTTATGATCAAGCCAAAGTATTTGTCCACATAAATGGATAAAAATATTTGCCTAACGCAGTTGAAGATGTGTTTGGTAGTTCTAGGCTGCTTGAATAAGATTGATTTTCCTCTTTTTATCCTTATCTTGCTCAATAAAATAGTGATGTAGACATATATCAGCATAATTCATGTCTGGCCATTCTCAAGGCTCTAAAGGGTTCTATAGTATTTCCCTTGAAGTCAGTGTATATTTTACCACATCAGTTGTTCACTGTTTTTACATACAGAAGCACAGAAGTACCTTTGCCAGTAAAGCATAGAATCATAGACTGACTTGGGTTGAAAAGGACCTCAAAGATCATCTAGTTTCAAGCCCCCTACCATGGGTAGGGTCACCAACCTTGGCTCCAGTGCCTATTTGATAGACTTGTGCCATTTCATCACATTTCTACCTGTAGTCATCAGGTTTCTACCTGTAGCCATACACTGCAATGCAGGAAAAATATGAAGCAAAAATATCAGATTAATAAGCACATAATAACAAAAAAATGAAAATAAAATTACATCACAAAATGAACAGTCTTTTCACATATTTTAATGTGTTGGTTGGAGGATTTTTTTCCCTTATATCACAGAAAATCACAGCTTTTGGAAACATTCAAGGTAAGCAACAAAATGGAGCACAGGAAATGCTGTTTTGGGGCAGAAAGGACTACTAAAATACTCATAAATATCTCAGCCAGAGGAGCCTATACATGGCAGGACGTGAGATCAACACTACCAACAAACCAGTAGAGGACAGCCACAGGGCTGTGGATTTCAGATCAGAGGGAATCTGATGTAAAGTCCGGAACAATTGGCTACCCTGAAACTGTTGAGTGCCTGCCTAACAAGTCAGGATTCAGCCTCCACTTGAACCACTGACTTCCATTAGTGATAAACCAGAGAGATAAAACGAGAGTATCAAAGCACATGTGAGCCTACACTTACGGGGCTTCATGCAGAATGAGCTCATCTTATACATGGATGGATGGAGAGAAGGCCTATATCTTAGCCCCTGTGCAATGTCCCTTTAAGTCTCACACTAGTTTAGCCCATGTAAAACATTCCTCAACTGACATATATAGGCACAAATATTTCAAGGCAGCTCATTCTGAGCAATACTTCCTTTGATTCAAGCATGCTCTGCTTGTAGGTAACAAACAGGACTGAGATTTGCAAAGTCCCTCTTTTCCTCCTTTGTTACAGGGAAGAGGGCAATTTTGAAACTTCTGTGCTGAAGGATAAGCTCAGAATGAAGAATAAGTTGAGAGCCACAACTCTGACATCAAAAATGGCCACAAGGTATATCAAAAAGCCTGTTTTTAAATTGCATGCTTTGCACTGATATTCTTAGGATTTATGTTTTTGTGCTTTTCTTTGAAAGATAGTTTCCATCTTTGAAGAAGATGATGATCAAAGTTTCCCTTGAGCACAGGCTCTAAGAAAGTCACTCAGGAGAAAGACCAAATGTTATGAGATTTGTGATAAAATCTGAAGGAAGCAGCAAAACTGCATCAGTTTCTGAAAGGTCTGAGGGAGCCCAGTGCTTTTTTTTTCCCTGATGCTCCTTTGGCCAACACCTTTCCCCCCATGACGGTGTCATTCTGGACTCACTATATGCTTGAATAGCGTTGGCTGTCCATTCTGAGCTGCAGTTGACAGCTCCAGTGTGCCAGACAGGGCCCTGGGTACCACCCCACCTCCTCCTCAGGGGCTGAGCTTCCACAGACTGTGGGGCACCCGGCTGCAGCATGCCTTGGGAATCCTTGTCCCATCTTCTGGTAGGTTCCCTGCTTAAAGCTACAAGGAAGACATTAATATTCTGTCCTTCAGTTTTCAGAGCTGCCACTTCTAGTGAGGTGCCCACAGGGGTTACTTTTTGGCACAGAAGAGCAGGAGGTGACATGCTACCCTTGAAATCTCCTCTCTGTGGCAGAGGGCTATCAGCTAGGAGAAGGCAAGTTATCCAAGCGGCAAGCTGACAGCTACACAGGTCTTTACGATCCTTGAGGAGAAAAGTTTTCTTTCCATGGGAGTCCAATATCTGCATAATCTCTCTTGTCAGCTGTCAACTAATCATCCCACCCAGAGCGTGTACCAAGATATATTGGAGTTCGACCTCATCTGCACCCTCCTCAGGCTCTTTCTATCTGCTGCTACGGTCTCTCTGTCCTTCTGTCTTAACAACAGTAGTGACAGCCACAAGCTCACAGGCAGTGACTATCCGTTTTCCTCAAGCACTGGATGGTACCCCTCCCCACACTGCCTTTCTTGTGGCTCTGGGACCAGATCTTCATAAAAAACAGTTCCTTCTGCTCAGCATCATTTTCCTCACGTTGGAACAGAAATGGGAATGTGACCTATTGTGAAAAGATGAAAAAAGATGGCCTTGTGGGCAGGTGTGCTGGTAGACTCTCTAGAAGATGAGATCCATACACAGGCAAAAGTTGTTTTCTGGGCTTTAGAATTTGTTCTGTTAAATGACTATCACAACCTCATGTGTTACTCTTTCTCTATGATACGCTCATTCATTATTTCTCCCCACCTTGTCCCACAGGTGTATGATGGTTTTATGACCTTTGTTATTGGTATTCCAGATCATAACATCATGTACTGCACTAGGAGTTAAAGAGTTAATGCTCCAGTTCTGTGGATTGTCAATAGTTCCAGGTGTACCTGCCTTAGAAGAGAAGAACTACATACCCCAGAGGACTTTGTGTTACTTTGTGTTCTTCCGTTTTCTGCTCAGAGGGCTGGCAAGTCACGGGATCCACTCCTTTTTCCCCTTCTGCTCAACCCAGCATTGTGAACTCCCTAGTCATCTTGCCTTCAGCATTAGCGTAAGGCCCTTGGTTTTCAGCCACGCTCTCATTTTAATTGATTTATTAATTTCAATTCCATCTATATTGTATTATATTGCATTATTTTGCATTCTGATATCTTATTTTAGTAAATTAGCTTTCCTCCTCAGATCATTGCCGCTGTTTTGTTTTTAGGCCCATCTCCCTTTTCCCTTTTCCCATTCCACCTTCCCAGGGTGTGGGCCTGTGGGTCCCCCCACCCCATTTGTCACAGAACCGGTCTGAACCAGCCCATAAACCACTGAGAAGATGGCTGACAGTGTGTGCTAACAACACATCCAAGGGTTCAGAGAAGATATGTGACTAATGGCAATCAAAAACAAACACACAAGTTTGCTTCCTGGTTGGGCAGTCGGGCTCCTTACTCACTCCCAAATCTCACATTCCTTTAACATACTACTTACCATATTATTAGTAGGTTTTCTAACTCCATTACCCTGAATAATATTGTGAAGAACTGAAAGGGCACTATTTTTTTGTAACACAAAGAAAAGAAAACACTATTTTTTTGTAACACAACTTCCTGTGATTTTTAGGACTGACAATTAATGAAAATCTGTTCATTTTAGGACACTTGTTGCCACATGCCTATAACCTTTTGCCTCATTAATTGATTATCCTTTCTTTGTCTCTCTTTTCTTCCCACCTGACCACCCCTTTGACAGAAGGTGACGCACTGCTCCTGCTGGGAGTATCTACCAGATGACCGTGAAAACAAGCTCAGGCTTGCAAGCTTCTGGAGGAAATGACAGATGCCCCTTCCAAAGTGCCAAAAAATACAGGGATGAAAATCAAGTCATTCTCAGGCAGAAATGTATCATCTTATCAGTTGCTGAGTGGCAAACAGGAGCTTGTATGGAGTAGAAGGAAGAGGCTTTTGCTAAGGCAGATCTGCAGCAGCTTTCCTGGATTTTGTTTCCTTTGGGTAGACCGAAGATCTTGCTCCAGAATATCTACATTTGAACAGCACAAGTCTGTACAAACAGAGCATTGCATAGTCACCATATTTTGATCTTTTCATAATTAGATTTCTGAAATCCCTTATCAGTACCAGCATCTTCCTCACTGCTCTCTATGGGTATCTGTGTCACACAATGAAGCAGCCACATAGCCCATACATTGTGCATCCCCAGCTAGTGCCCCTCTGCTCCCCAGTAATTAATACAGCAATATTTGTTTTTAAATCCTCTGCTACAGAAGCACTCTTCAAATACTTCATAATCTAACTAGAATCGATTAATAGCACATGGGCACACAATAGCTACATGACACTCTTTTTGAAAGGGGCCAAAGCAAGTAATTTTGCTTCCAACTCTTTTTCTTTTGCTGTTTTAATAACTAATACCAGCACTTTACAATTAAGAAGGCTCAAAGTCAAGACCTGAAATACATTTGCTGGATACAGCTTTCTATGTAGCTTCCATCAGTAAGTGTTTTTCAGACACACCTGACTAGAATGATCACTGGGTGTACTGGGTTTTGAATGGCTGCCTTGGAAGTCTGGAGAACTTAAGACTGATGAGAACTTATGCAGAAGCTTTTATAGCCTCTGAAACTGGCAACACATTAGAGATGCTTTAACCTTCAAAACTGGTGTGTATTTTTGGCTTTGTAAGAGGTACAACAGTAACTTTGCCTATATTATTTATATTAATATTGGATGGTTTTAAGTACTGCATTTCATTTGTGACTTCGAGATGTGAAGCAACTAACAATTAACAGGAAAGCAAGACCAATTCTGAGAGCCCTTTCCCTTTTAATAAACTCCGCCACGGAAGCAATTTTATGGCCCATGACTGTAAAGAGGAATATGAATAAAATAAATCTTTCAAATACCTCAACACAGGAAAACACCATTCTGCTCATCTCATTTGACACCCTTAGTTTAAAAACAAAACAAAATAGTAACAAAACCCTCAGGGCATAAAATTTCATCAAGATATTGCTGAACCAAACCCATAACTTTACATACTAGTACCAAGATACAAAATAAATTCTGCCAACTCTGCATTTTATTATAGCTAAGATGTGAGAAAACATTCTTTCTTAATAAGAAATGTTTTTAAAAGGCTTGTACATCAGCTCTCACTGCTCCTCCCAATGCCTTGCCTTTGGCCCATCATGCAGGAAAGTGCGATGTTACAGCACAGCCTCACTATTTCTTGCTACCACAGGACTCCTGCTTATCAGGGTAATATCTGAAGATATTGACAGTTCTCTGCTTGTCCAACCAGTACAAGCAGCTGCATGAAGAGGCCAAATCTCATTCAAGTTTAAAAAGTTTTGCATATACCAGTATCAGCTGCATCAGTCCACTGGAGACATTACAGACAGCATCTGCCTGCTTGGTGGCTGCTGCTCTGAAGTGGTGAGGCTATTTACACCTCCCAAACCCGCTGTTGCCCTGCTGTGACAGCTAATGGGAGAAGGCTTTCTAAGATAGGACCTGACAAATCAAAACTATACCACGTCTTCTTTAGTTCAACACTATCATCTTTACCTTCTTCTGAAAATCTAATATAGAACATTTTATTTCTTTTTTTTTCCCCTTTTTATAAGGTCTGGCATTCTTTACAATTTGCCATACATGGTAGCCACAGAAAAAGTTGTCATACTAAAATGGTTTTGAACTGCAGAAAGGGGATGGAAAGGAAAGGGAGAGCGATGAAAGATCAGCAGCCCCTGAAGACAGCTTCACAGGCAGAAATAACACCCATGGGATGCCAGCCATGCCCTTGATCTCTATGTAGACCTACATAAATCAGTCTTGTCCCAAGAAGCTTCTGTTTTTCTCCTCACCTTCACATACCTTTAGATACCCACTGCAGTGTCCCATCCCAGTGCCAGGCACACGTGGGGCTGTACTGGGACCTGAGCCAGGCAAATAACTCTGAGTCAAAACAATTATTTTGTGTCTAGGGACAGGAACTCCTAAACATGCACATCTGCTGAAGAAAGCATAAAATGAATATAACCTGGATGTGAGAGTGCATGTGCTCTGTTGAGTCAAATCACTCCAGAGGTTTAGACAGCAGACAGGCAAGCAATCTGCTGACCTCCAGAAACACAAGGAACAGAGAGTTTGAAAAGAGCAGTGAGGACAATTACTACACCTTGAACACAGTCGCACCAAGTGTTATCTAACTTCCTTTCGATCTCCATTTTCTTTTCCCATTCCTTCCTTGTCAAACTGATAAGAAAAATCGAGTATATTTAAAGACTGAAGTCCAGTCTGGATCATATTAGGCACTTCTTTTTACTTAATTACGATACTGATGGCAATTTGATCAAAATCAGATATCTGAATCTTGACCCAAGACTAGTTATATTAAACTACATACTGAACAGGGAAGTCCAGATGCTCATAAAAGGCAGTTTCCTGCAAAACACAATCACACAATGCATCCCTTTCTGAGAATGTCTCCTTAAATACTCTGCAGAAGCACATGCTGCACTTCTGTAAGAAAAGAAAATGTGTTTTAGAGAGGTGTATCAAAAATACAGTTCTCAATAATTACACACAAGGTGAATATATATAAATGACACGAAAAGTTCTCAAATACTTGTCCAGTGCAAAGTATTCTGGTGTCTTTCAGTGTTTTACAGAAGCAAAAGCCAAGAGCGTCTTCATTCTTTACAGAATGGTTTGAGTTGGTGGTGACCTCAAAGATCATCTAGTTACAACTCCCTGCCATGAGCTGAGACACTTCACATTAGATCAGGTTTCCTAGGGCCCCATCCCTGGCCTTGAATGTCTCCAGAGATGGGGCATCCACAGTATCTCTGGGCAACCCATTCCAATGACACCCCAGCCTCTCAGTGAAAAATTTCCCCTAACTTACAACCTAAATCTGCCCTCTTTTAGTTTAAAACTGCTCTCCTTTGTCCTATCACTATCAAACCACTTAAAAGTCTGTCTCCCTCCTGTTTATAAACTCCTTTTAAGTACTGGAAGGCCACAATGAGGTCTGTCCAGAGCCTTCTCCAGGCTGAACAAGCCCAGCCCCCTCAACCTGTCTTCGTAGGAGAGGTACTCCAGAGCTCTGTCGTCTTTGTGGCCCTCTATGGACCCACTCCAACAGTTCCACATCCTTCTTGCACTGGAGGCCCCAAGCATGGATCCATTACTCCAGGTGAGGCCTTACAAGAACAGAGTAGAGGGGGACAATCATTTCCCTCTCCCTGCTGGCCAGTCCTCTTCTGATGCAGTCCAGGATACTGTTGCCCTTCCAGGCTGCAAGAGAACACTGCTGGCTCATGTCCCGCTTTCTGTCCACCAGAACTCCCAAGTCCTTCCTTCCCCACAGGGCTACTCTCTCTCTCTCTCTCTCTCATCTGACAGTTATGACTTTTGAAATATGATGAAAAGTGGCTAGGCAAAAATATCATCCAGTTCCTTCAAGACCATGAGATGCATGTTGTCTGGCCTTACAGATTTGTACACATTTGGTCTTATGGGTATTCTCAGATAGAGCATCTCACTGACATATCAAAAGGTAAATACTTCCATCTTCATAAATTTGAAAAGGCACACGATAGGAGTGCTACAGGTAGAGTACAGAATATTGAAGCCCCAGGAGGGCAAGGAATTGCTGAAGTGGGAAGTGTCCAGAGAAGCAACAGGAGCCTGTGCTGCAGTAAGGGAAACAAACATCTAAACTCAAATCTGGTGACAGTATAAACCAGAGTTCCTATCTACAGCATGCTGAATTTACCTTCTGCCTACATGACACACGTAGCATATATCATGGATTTTCTATAGGAATATAATAATCACACAGTTTCAGAAGTCTTCAAAAGCCTTAAATGCGGTAGCTGAAGCGTGTCTGTTCTTCCCTCTGATTTAATAAGGCCTTTCACACTTGAGTTAGAGTTACCTTGCTCGGTGAGCAGACGGTATACCAACGTACTTCCTTTGAAATCACTTGGCAAGCAGAAAGTGGCCCAATGGATTTTTTTGTACCACATACTATAATCATCAACTTTTATTTTCACCTCTGAACTATTAACATGCTTTTTCATTTTAAATGCCAGTATCATACCCATAAAAATGTCCACAAAGGACAAATGAGAAGTGACAGATACACACTTATGCATTTTATTCTGTCTGACTTGTTCCAGCAACAGTTGATTTCCACAATCAATACTGATGGACAGCCAGTCATTCTAAATATCAGCATCTTCATAAATCAAATCTTACTCTATATCTCTGTATCTACACAGACAGCACAAGAAAAGAAAAGCCCTGAGAGCTTCAATTAGGCACGTCCACGACTGATGTCATGAAGCTCACATGTACTTCTTGCATAAGTGTGTTTCCCAATTTCCAGGTGAATGCAGAAGCTTTAACCAATCAATTGACATGTTTTTTAGACTGATATTACATGCTGGTTTACAAGCAAAGAGGTTGTACCCTACCCCCAGATAGAGGAGTTATCAATAAGTTTGAGCGAAGCAAGGGCATTTCCTGCCTGTAAACCTTTGGCACTCATCTTCAGAGTTGATAGCAAGATTCCAACCTTGAGTTAGAGACACCAGTCACTAATGACAGCAGATTCATTTGTGCTGTAGTCTGCACAAAAATTTATGTTTCCACATGATCTGAATGCTTAGGAACACCTGCTATTCTTGGGCTGAGTGCAACCAAGATGTCCCACTAGAGGTCATAGAGGGATGCAACTTCCTCTTCCAAATCACTCAGTATTTCTCTCCAGTCCCCCAGGAAAATTTGCTAGTAACTCTCTGTGTGACTTCTCCAAAGCAAGTAGAAGTGCTCAGAAGCAACATAATCAGGAACATTTAGCACTTACACCTTAACCTGAGCTGGATCTCAGTTTCATGGTTATTTGGATACTGCCAGACTGCGTGTGGAATTCCTAAAGCCAAGGTCCTGCTGTGGAAAGGACAGAAATGGATATTCAGTGTCTTATATGCTGAGTTTGGAATATGTCTAACCCAGCTGACAGCAGAATGATCTGAAATCCTGCTTCTCCTCTGGGCCTACAACCTGTTTGAAGTATCTTCCCTTGATCATAATCTAGATAAAAACACAAGATTGAGAACACCTCTTGGATTTTGGGTACCAAGCTGTCCTAGTGGCTGTTTATCTTCCTCTCCTGAAAGCTGGGGAGGACAGATCTCAGAGGCAAATTTGTCTATTAATTATTCCCAGATGCCCTGGTTTTCCTTGCAGGAGCATGAGCTGCTAGCTCTGGACTCCAGAGTCTGCTCAGGTGCAGTTCCCAGCCTTTAGACAATGGATCCTTCGCTGGCTCCAGTTATTGTTATTTCTGCTGGTGCACAGATGAGGAGGCACATCAATCCTAATCTGGAAAGAAGTCTGTTGTAAGCAAGGCTCAAATTTCTCCTTTACTACTTTCTTTCATGCTGTTGAATGAGAACAGGTTGTTCCTTCACAACCTTCCTGAACATCTTGAAGTTTCTCATTCCTACTGAACATTTAAAAAAGCAAAGGACTAGCTGAGCAA
>VXAB01001489.1:0-32463 GCA_013399175.1 Odontophorus gujanensis | reverse complement strand
TATTTTTATATATATATTTTTTTGTTTGCTAGAACATCAGCTATTAGAATTGGAGCAGCACCTAGCACAGACAGAGAAAATGTTGAATTCCTTGTTGACTCAGTTGGATCCACTGTCAAACTGGTGAGTGATTCAAAAATATTTTAGTTACTCTCCATCTTCTGTTAAGAGAAATTCTGCGAAATGTTAATAACACATTCCCCAAAAGTTTCTGAGATATGGGTAGAAAATATTGTTTAGCAACCTTCCTTAATTACTGTTTATGTAGCGTTTTGGAGGCAAATCTATTCTTTCATTTATGGCATTTTCTGCAGACAGATCCTTTCTTTTGTTCACCAACATAAATGCTAAAGCTCAGACTTATGATCAGATTACTTTGGCTTAAGAGGTTAAATTGTAAAGTGAATTGAGGAGAATGATACTGAAAAAATACTTCAGCTGAGCAGCCTTTGAAAACCTTTGTGGGAATTACATTTCTGATAGCAAAGTGAATTTCTTTGTTTTGGTGTCATTAGAAAATGAAATCAGTTATCAAGGTATAGTTGCCTATGTCTGTGTTTTGAAAGAAACCTTTAAACTGAGTGTATGCACTGAGGGAAAGCATAACTAATCTGTGGTAGTAAAAAAAACAAGGAAATAAATAATTCTACCTCTTTGTACTTTTATAAGACATTCTTTAAGAAGATATGGCCGTATGCATGCAGAAATGAAAGTATGCATGCTGTGCATTTTGTGTAGACCTAACAGCTTTCACGAAGCCTAGTCTAAAACATGCAGAATTTCATGATTGTTCCTCTAGTGTAGTTCTGAACTTTATATATACTGAAACTATTAAATGATAAATTCACTGGCTAATTTTTCTAGTAGCCATGAGTAAGAGAGTAAATAAAACCTGAAGTAAGTGAGAAAATGCTCCAAACTGAAATTTTCTGTATGGAGCATTGCTCCCCTAAAACCAGAATTACTTGGGTTGTTGTTTCTTTAAGTAGTCATTACTCAACCTGAGCGATTGAATCTCCACTGTTTGAATTCAACAACTAAATTATTCAGTAGGTGTATGTGGTCATAGAATCACAGAATATCCTGAGTTGGAAGGGACCCACAAGGATCACCAAGTCCAGCTCCTGGCTGCACATTAGAGCACTCAAATTCAAACCACGTGTCTGAGAGCAAAGTCTTAATGCACCTTGAACTTCATCAGGCTCAGTGCTGTGACTCCTGCCCTGGGCAGCCTATTCAGTACCCAGCCACCACCTGGTGAAGAACCTTTTCCTGATACTGAACCTGATGCAGCTCTGTGCTGTTCTCTTGGGCCTTATCACTGATCACCAGATACCTTTTTGTGGAGCTGTGCTCCAGCTCTCATCCCTAGCCTGTACATATCGAGGGTTACCCTATCCCAGGTATATATATAGAATCTGGCACTTGCTCTTAAACTTCATACAGTTGGTGATTGTACAGCCCTCTGATCTGTCAAGATCTCTGTGTGGGAGAAGTTCTCAAAGAAAAAAATAAAACTATTGCTAGACTAAGTTATTGTATTGATCTACAGAAAGAAGTGCTGCTATTATGCACTGTTATCAAGTAGTCATTTCTGAGGTGATTTTTCAGATGTTGATAACATCTCTTTTCTAGTGTTAATGCTTTAGCTTGTGAGCAGAAGGATGAAATAATGACACAGATCCAATCAATTAGACGACTGATGAAAGAAAGTGGACTGGATAAATCAGAAAACAAGATGACAGGTAATTTCAATTTTCAGTGGTGTAGCTATCTGATTGGTTTACATTTTAAAACAATCAACATCTTTCTGTGATAATGTTCAGCTCCTGCGTTGTAGGTGAAAGGAGTGTACAGTTAATTTTATTCTGCAGTTGGACAGTTCTTCCTGTTTGGGAGGAATCTAGTATCAAATTTCTTTATACGCTGTGATTTCTTTTAAGAATAAGTGCTAAAATACATTGAACTGTCACGTTACATGTTCAAGAAGCAAGCTTCTTGAATGAGAGCCCTTGAGCAATCCTTTAGTATTGTTCTAACTTTAGTCTGAGGATACCCAAACGGGGACCTTGGAGGTTGTGGGTAATACTTGCACACTTATAATGAACAGCAAATTGTATATTAGTTTCCTCTGAAATCTTCCAAAAGGTGAACAGCAGTCCAAGAGAAATGTTAAATGTTAGGAACAGCTCATTAGGAGTTTGGCATTTTGTACATTAGTCGAATGTTATTAAAAGAGAGGAAACAGAAGTAAATATTCTACTTCTAAACTGCCTCTAAACTTGGAACCTGACCAGTAGTTTAAACTAACTTTTTTATTTTTGGTGAATTGTAAGATGTCAGCCACGTTTGTAATGAGAAACTCGAAGATCTCCTTCAGTCGTTTGCTGAACATTCTCAAGAGAAAGAAATGAATGACAGAGAAGATGACAGTAATGAAGATTTGCATGAAGATGTTGATGATGATTACAGAATAGAAGAGCATGAATGTGATGAATGTGAAGTACATCAGTTTGAGACAGATGTAGTAGAAGACGAAGAAATGATAAACAGGGATGTAATAGAACTAGGGATGGGATTGAGGAGGCGTAATAAATATGAATGAGATCTGCATGTGTAAAACTTAAAAAGCTTATGATTTTTTTTCACAGTGTTGTATGCACTTTAAACTCTTTAGAATGAAGTTATGAAGTTATGTGCACTGCTGTATGCTTTAAAAAGAGGGGTTAAAACTGCTTGAATTTGTGATCGTTCTGCAATTGGTTTCAATGGCAGCAAAGTTTCACTGGGGGGATGTTTACATATTTTATCTATTTATTTTTTCCTGTAAAAATATTTCTGTACTCTGTATATAATACACTGTAATCTTGTGCTTCACTAAAATGTTGGAGTACCTTGTAATTTAGACTGTAAAGAATAGGTTCTTCATGTTTTGTAACTAGTAGGCACAGTAACACCTGAAGTGTGACTTCTTGAGTTCATTAAAGAACACGTAGTAATTAATTTAGCCCTTTGTGGAAGTCCTTGGATGGAGGGGAAATGAGGTACAGTACAGGTTAGGCCTTACAGATGTATTCATAGACAAGTTTCTTGATTTAGAAAGAAATTTGGCTACAAACACTGATGAAATAATTTTCATTTGTTGTCTCGTCTGGAATGGTGTATGGTTTTAATGTCAATGTAAACCTTAATGCAGTCGTTATACTGGGTAACTTCATTTTTTTCCAGAGCTGTCAGTGGTTAAACTTGGCAGCTGTGTAATCACTGACTGTTACCCCTTAGTACTAGTGTCCTTGCTTCATATTAATGCTATACAACCTCTGATTCATTGTAATGTGCTGTTATTTTAAGTCAGTATTAACAGATACTGTAACAGAACTGTAGGGCTTGAGTGTTTCTTGTTATGTATTGTGTTAACTTGGTTGTGGCTTTCTAGGTCAATGTTTTAAAAAGCTTTTTCTTTTTTTTTCTTCCTCCTTGCCATAATTATTTCTATCCAGACCTTATTCTTTTCCTCTTATTTTCTCTTACTGTTTTGTTCACTCATGTGCATGCCTGTGACGCTGCTTCAGAGGCAGAAATCACTGAAGAGGTCTGTTTGCTGTTGACTTTGTTTTGTCTTTAAAGATCACAGCACCGTTCCTCCTGCCTTCTCACACAACTCGGCCTGCAGCCACTCGCACCGATCCCTTTACTGCTTTTGCTCCCTCAAGAAGCGGAGCACAGCCCCCGCTCCTCCAGGGCCCCGCATGGCTGACGAGGCGGCGAGGGGCGGGGCGCGGCGCCGTTACCACGGGGACGCTTGGGGCTGCCGCCCTGCTCCGGCTCTCCTTGGCCTTCCCGTCACCTGCAGCTTCGGTGGGAGTGCTGTGACCGTACCAGGCGCTTTGTGTCGATCTGTGTTTGAACGCCTCGAGAGAGGAATTGCGTCTGGGAGGTCTCCTCAGCGAGTCCTGCGCTGGTGAAGGGGGTGGGAGGTCCTGAAGGTAGGAATGGGGTCAGCCTACGTGGATGGCGATCTGAAAAGGGAGCGTCTGTTCTCTGGGAGAGTATACAATTAGCTTTGGGTTTAAAGTCGCAGTCTGGCAGGGAGGGCAAATGCGTGAAATGTGAGCTGTGGGATGGGGGCTGAGGCAGCAGGGAAAGGGGGTAAACCAGAGCAGGGGAAAGCAGCAGTGAGGAAGAGCTGGGATTAAGAGGAGGTACCCAAACTGCCAGTGGCAGATGCCTTCTGTCTAAAACAACAGTATTGACTTGCAGAAACATTCATGTTCAAAGTGTGTGGCCTCCTAATAGCTTTTTTTATTTTTCAGTTTATTCTGAAGGCTGTCCTTGCGTTTGCATGGATTTGGAAGTGAGAGGAGTTGCTGCATCGCCTCGAAGACAGGCTCAGCTGCCGCTGAGAGGGAGGAAATGTAATCAAGTATGTTAATAGGGGCATGTGGTTGTTTTCTGCCCCTTCTTTGTGGGTTTTTTGTTTTGTTTTTTTTTTTTTTTTAACACAGAACTTTAACCATACAGAGTTTTCGAGTTTGGGGCTTCAATACATTCAGTAGAGAAGAAAATTTTTAAAGAAGTTAATTCTGACTGAAAATGATAGTTTTATATGGCAATTTAGTATGAATAATTCTCAAATAAAGGAAAGGATTTCAGAAAGAGGGACACCAATGTGCTGGATACCTGCATGGGGAACTCATGAATTAACATTTGCACCAAAGACTCAAACCTGTGCTCTGTGCAGTTTCAGACTCCTTTCGAAACTGGCAACAGGTGTGATTGAGTTTTGTTTTCCAAAAGAGAGATAAACATAAATTCGGAAGGCATGATTCCACAGTGCCTTCATGTGAAATAAATCCCACTGCTCAGCGTTTGTTATGAGAGGCAATCTTAGTTTTTAGGTGATGGCTAACCTTTTGAAGTAAGATAAGTAGACATCTCTCATAAGGTTACTGCAGTGGAAACTTCCAGGTTAATTTTTGAAAGGCTGACTAGTATATACGATCTTGAATTGTGAGAGCCATTGGTTTTATTATAGCTGAAGTAAATACATTTTGTAACAGTTGATTTTTTCTCACAGATACTGCATACTTTATGCCCATGAAGAAAACCTCATCTGCAATGCCCTCTTATCCTCCAGGCACCCATTTACCTTCTGTATTTTTTGGGTAAAATTGGTCATTTCCTGTAGGTTGTAAAAGAAACAGTCAGTTTCCAAATTTAGACTCCTCATGGCATGGCTTTTTGTGGCTTGAAAAATTAAATCGAAATTAGATTGAAATGAGGTTGAGTGTGTCCTTCATCTAACAAATATGGACAGTCTTCAGGTCAACTTTGCTTTATCCCTGATTTGATGACTCTCAGAAGAGGCGTTAAATTATTGTGTTTATTTTACTCAAAGACAGTTGAAATGCTGCAGAAAAACTTGTAATTTAGTGCACTGCAAAAATACATGAGACAGTGCACTGTGTCATTCAAAGACAATGTTCCTTTACTTGGCTTAGTTTGAGGATTAAGACTGCGTTTTATCCCTTAAAAGCTTTTAAAGTATTTCACCACAAGGTGGTGGTGTTCATCATGTGCGACTGCTCTGGAAGAGATGCTTTCTCTTTTTTTTTTTTTTCCAAACTTGAATTCCTTTTTCTGACGACACCAGAGGGTGGCGGTGCTCAGTTGTGAACACGCTTTTCCGTGGGTATGCTGCCAGGGTACGTGGGGAGGAAAGCATTTAACAGTTCTGTGATGGCTTTCAAATCATGCATGCATTACGCCATAGCTGGAAGCAGGATGCCTGCACAGTTCAGACTGCAGTGCTGACATCTATATGTTAAGGTCTGTTAAAAAACACGATGCTGCAGAACATCTGTGAACCACATTTTTTTTTTTTTTTTTTGTTTCCAACTGGAAGGCCAGCTGGGGGAATTGTTCCTGTTGTGATGTGCACCAGCTGTCCATCTGTGCTGTGGTTTTGGTTTATGGGCTGGCTGAGGGTTGGCTCAGAAACATTCCAGCCAACAAGGACTGTGTGACCTGAAACCTGGTGAGCAGTGGTTGTACAATCAAAATCCCAGGAGTGTGAATTTTTTTTTAATGTGCTAGTATCTGGTGTGGATGTTCTCTGTGTCCTTAATGACTAGAGAACTTTATGTATTGACAAATACTGAGTATTCTTGTCTCAAGATCTGTAAGAATCAACTTGCAGTGAAAAGTTTTTGGTTTGTCCTTTTGTTAGTACTATCTCAGTCAAATAGGTACTTGGAAGCACTGGTTCTAAACCAAGGCAGGTGGAAAGAAAGAACTGTGTGTTTCACTCCTGATCTCTGTCAGCATGTAATAGCATGTCCTTCTAGGGGTGGAGACCAGATACACGTGCTGCTTGGGATCTTCGCCCGCCAGAGTAAGTCTGCTAATGTTTTTCATCTTATTTCTTTAATAATTTACAGCATACACTTGCATTTGTTTTGGTACGTAAATCAGTGTTGCATGAAATTTATCATCTTAAGGCTGTTTTCTGTGACATATTTGAAGCAAAAAATTTTCAATGCGTTATTTATACTGGTGAAGTGCCTTACAGCCTCTGAATCTTTCTACATTATTTTACAACTGTGTCAGTATGGTCTTGCATTGTGCGTATCTGCATCAAAGAACTCCCAACTTTGCATATTGTCAGTCAGTTAGTAGTGAAAAGCAATTGGAAATTCATGTGCTCTCTTATTGTAGAAGCAATCTTATAATATAGTTGCTTGGAAATACTGGCAGACCTGCTTTGGAAAATGGGAGTAAGAATTCATGATTTATGATTTGTTGCAGCAGCTCCTAGTGGTGAGTAAAGCTTTGCTGGGGCTGTCTGAGGCTGGGAGGAAAGGAGGACCTTGCAGGGGCCTTTTGTGCTTGTTGGTGTGAAGGAGAAGTTCAGTGTTTGGTTCCTGAGAGGCTAATAGACATTTCCCAAGTAGGCCGTTTTCAGTGGTAAGGAAACATTTGTGTAGGAACGAATAGTAGTAACTATTGGAGTTTGCTTTTAATGTAACTGGAAAAATGAGAAAATATATTGTTCCTAAAATCATTTTAACGTCCTGCAGGGTGCCACACCTAGATCTCAGTTGGCTAGTTAATTCTGATGATGAGGTAATTGTAAATTCTTGAATAGTTTTTAGAATTCGTGTGTTGCAGGAACTTACCAAATACACTTCTGAATAGTAAATAAATAAATAAATGATCACTCATTCTTTTGTATTTTAGGATGGATATTCTTCTGTATCATACAGTAGAAGTTTTCCTCGCACATGCTCTCTAAATTCATCTTTGGATTGGAGATCATCATTACAGATGCCTCCTGGGCAGCATCTACCATCTCCACAGGTCAGTCTCTCATTACAAATCTCTTTAAAATGTACCCCTTTAGTAGTAATTTGGAAAAAGTAGTTAAATAATTTAGTATCATCATACAAGTTTATTATTATTATTATTATTATTTTCCTTTAAGTTATCATATTCAAACAAAAATTGATCCAAAAAACTTCTGTCGAAGGAGTTTTCACTGAGAAGCCTCTAGCATGTTTCACAAATCCAATTTTTGTTTAATACCTTAGCTCGTCTTTGTTGGGAGATGCATTTATCCTTCTCATCATAATCGCTTGTAAGAGGTATTTTAATAACTAGCTTTGTTAACAATTTGCCAAAGAAACTGAAAAATTTAATGCCTTTGAGTTTGCATGTAACTTTGATTTATCTTTCTGAACAAATTGCAAGGTCACTAGTGTTCATTAAGCATATGAGTGAAGGAAACAACTTAAGCTTACAAACAGTTACTTTTGAAAAGGGAACTTTTTGAATTAGTACAGGTATTTCTCTCAGACTTTTTAGTCTCTTATCTTTAAAATATAACTGTGCGATGATTTTGTAAGTATGCTCAGTAGGTCTGAGCACTTTCAATATTAACGTTTCCCAATCACATACCAATATTTTTTTCTGGTTGACTAAAACTTAATCACTGCTTATCTTAGGTGTTTTATAAGAAATATCAGTAGTACAGATGGTTCTGTAAAAACATTCTGATTCAAAAATTACAGCACTGTTCAGAATCAGCGTCCAGCTTAATAAATGTAAGAGTTCATTTAATTACTCAGATATTTCAATAGTTCTCTGAATATAGAAAAGGTTTTCCTTTGAACGCTGGTCTGAGTGAAGTTTGGAAAAAATGAATGTGACAGGTTTTTATGTGACCATTCATACATCTGAGATTTTGCTAATTACTGTTTAATTTCTCTTTCAGTTTAAACAGATTTCTAGAATGTCTTGTCAGATGAAAATAGTGGTAAAGTAGATTTAAAAATATACACTGACAAAATTGGCAACTGAATAATAGAACACAGCAGTGTATGGTCTGAAAGTATAGTAAGTTTCACCATGTTTTGTGTTGGAGGAAGTAGCTTTAACAGTCGTCTTAATCTGTCATTCTACCTCGAATACTATTTTGAAAATGCTTCAAAAATTATAATTAGAGAGAAAATACTGACACTGAATACAACACTTCTCTGTTAGAGATCCTTAAATATTTGACAGGTCAGATATCTGGAACTTTTAAACTAATTCAGGAAGTACCAACATATTTTTCTGCCACTGTAATACACTTTACATAAACTTTGTAATATTTTACCATTGTTTTAGAGTGCAGGAAATACCCTAGCTTATCAGTGTTATCCAGAAGAATGGGGAATTACCTTCTACTGTTGAAAAATCTGTTATTTCAGAAATATTTAACCTCAGAAATACTAAATGACTATGTCTGTCCCGAGCAGTAGTGCTGCCAGAGAGAAAACAATTATTAATACATTTACATATAATCTCTATTCCTAATTTATTGACCCGTATGGCAGGACTCCAGATTGGCTGGCACTTTAAGATGAATCTGCCAGTATCATCACTGTATGTTTCACTGTTTGTCTTAGTGGTTTCTCAACTTGAAACAAAATGTATTAGTAGTTTTGTTTGTTGTTGGTTTGTTTAATAGAGAAAATATAGTGCAGTGTATAGGAGGAGAGAATTAAGAAGTCTGTATGTTGCTTCATCCCTGCATGTTGTGTCTCTTGCATGTACTCATGGGTGCTGTAAAATCAAACACTTTCAATTGCTGTAGACCAGTCTCCAGAGGTGTTTTAGTTTGATTGCCCCTGTTAAACACAGTCTGCTTGGTCCTTGTTATTTCACAATATAAGCTGTAGCCCCTGGGCTGCAAGTACACTGCTCCAGGCTGTGTGTTTCTGTCCTCCACACTTCGTAGAAGAGTATCTTTCCTGATTGATATTGTCATTTCCTCCAGAAGAGACACAGTCTCCTGTCTACCCTGCACCCATTCCTTCAGACTCCTTTACTTCATCCCCTCTTACTGAAGTTAACTAGTAAAATCGTGAATAAAAATAGAAAAGCATGAAACATATCCACAACAAGAACAAATAGAAGTATTTTTCTGAAGAGGTTCTGAATATAAATAACATCGATTTGCAGCTGCTTCTCACCTACTCTTAATTATTGTTTAAACTTCTCCCAGAAGCATAATGCTTTTGTTGTTTCTTAGTGTTCACAGCTAACGAGTATGTTCATTAATTTAGGCAATATGTATGGATTGTACAAACTGAGATAACTGGTCTGGGAGTGCTTTAGCTCTCCGAATATCTCTGTATCCAACAAAGGTATTTATGCACATTTTAAAATGCACCTGTAAATGCTGGGGGGAAGAGTACAGCCCTGCCACAAAGAACTACTGAGTATGGGTGGATGGTAAGCTGGACATATGCCAGCAATGTGCCCCTCAGCTCAGAACACCAACCATATCCTGGGCCACATCAGAAACAGTGGGGTCAGGAGGTTGAGGGAGATGATCCTGCCTCTCTGCTTTACTGGTGAGATCTTACCAGGAGTACTGTGTCCAGACGTGGAGTCTTCAGCACAGGATAAACAAGGACCTATTGGAGCACACCTAGAGGAGAGTAACAAAAATCATCCAAGGGATGGAACACCTTCTCCCTGTGAGGACAGGCTGAGAAAGCTGGGGCTCTTCAGCCTGGAGAAGGATCAGGGGAGACCTGATAGTGATTTTTTAGTGTCTAACAAGGGGCTATAAGAAAGAGGGATACAGACTCTTAATCAGGGTCTCTTGTGATGGGACGTGGGTAAAAGGTTTCAGTCTAAAACAGGAGATTTAATTGGGTATAAGGAAAGTGTTTTTATGACAAGGGTATCAAAGCACTGGAACAGGTTGCCCAAAGATATGGTGGAAGCCCCATCCCTGGAGAGACTCAAGGCCAGGCTGGATGGGGCTCTGAGCAACCTAATCTAGCTGTAGGTGTCCCTGTTCACTGCAGGGGAGTTGGACTAGAGGACCTTTAAAAGTCTTTTCCAACTCAATTCTACTTTTAACTGCAAATAATCTAGTTTCCTTTGAATGACATTATAATCACAGTGCATATATACTTCAATTGCTATACTCTTAGCTCTGGATACCTATAGTTTCACTTCTTGTTTTACTTTTTTTTTTAAATATGAAGTTCATAAATCTATCTAGCTGCAGAAATGCTACAAAAGGTTGATATGACTTTGTTTCAAAGTCTTCTTTTCTTCTCTGTTTTTCTTTATCTTGTCTGCTTCCTTTCTGCCTTGATTATTTCTTAAATACTGTAGTGGTGAATTTACAGTAATGCATCTTCTGTTCATTTACCCTCATTTTACCATCTCTCTCTCTTTTTATTTTTTCTTTAAATGACTTTTGAGGAGAAGATTTTTCCAGCAGTTCTGAAATATTAAAATCATATTCCTCTGAGTGAGTGCCCTTTATTTCTGCATTACTTGCTTCTGGGGCCCTGGCTGAGCATTCCTGTAGCAATATGTATTCCAGCCTCCTCAGTAACAGACTGTGTAAGTAAATCTTTCCAAAATAGGTCACATTTGGAATAATAATTTGAATGTGGTCTTATCGTTCAGGAATTAACTAGTAAAGAGAACATGGATTCCCTTTTGAATGAGAAAGTTGCCCTTTAAAGAACATTTTGAGGTTTTGAGTTTTTTGAAAAACAATTTTCTAGAGCAGGACTGTTTACTGATGTCTCAAGATGAGATGTGTCAAGTAGAGATGCTGGATATGGCCATCTTATTTTTGGTAGCACCTTAAGCATTGAAGGCATTGGTTATTCAAGAAGAGAAAGAAGAGTGGAGTCTTGAGCTTATCATATTGCAGCTGTTCCTAGATCAGCCTCCATTGCATAGAGCACTGAAAGGAATGTGAAATTAGGAAGGTACTTTGTTGGCTTTATAGCCAACTAAGCAAATTTCATAATTCGTAGTAGTCTATGAAAATTTAGCCTGAATATGCAGTCACACATTTTTTTTTCTTAATGTGAAGCATAGTGTCAAATAGTTTCAGGAGTTACAGTGAATGCGAATTGTGAAAATGCTGTTCCCTTTTAAGGTACCAACCAGAGACATTTATATTGATTACTTTTTGCTCTAGCATTCTGTTCTGGAGCAGAAGACACTACCAAAAAATCTTCCAACTCCTGCAGGCAAATATAAACTGAAGCATCTTCAGCATGAAGCAGATATTAAAGAAGAGTATAAGCAGAACTCTGAGAGAAATGCAGAAAAGAAAAGAAACCACCTCCAGGGTCCAGAAGCTTCAGTAAAGGTGCTGGCAAAGTAGTAATTACATTTTTAAGTAGTAAATGCTTGTTGGTATTTCATTTGGTCTGTAGAGAGATTTGCACGTGTGTATAAAAGAAAAATTCTTCCATGTATTAATTTTAAAGATATTTCCATGTATGGTTTTAGCATTTAAAACTGAGCAGGGAATAAAAATGTACAATTTTCATTCAGCTGCTTTAGAACAAGAAACGGTGGTGCTTGTAAATACACTTCTGTTTTCTGTTAAGAAACATTATGTTTGTCCTCATAATGTGCATCTTGCCTGGGTATTGAGATTAATGTGATTGATGGGGATGAGCCTGGAGCCTAAGAAGATAAGTGACAGGGGAAAGATCTTGGTTAAATGTTATTTCCAAATATGGATATGCACTCAGCCTTTTTTTTTTTTTTTCCCTCTGAATATTCTGTTGAATTATGTTTGTACTGAGGACTTAGAAAAGAAATGGTGAAATACGTGGTCTGAACCTTTGAGATCTATTAACACTGAAAATGGACAGAAATATGCAGCTAAAGCACTGAACAGGAAACAGAAGTGAGCAACTTCTGTAAGGACTGGCCAAAGTTGGGCTGTGCTTTGAGGGTAGCTGACCTTTTCAGAATATTAGTGACAGGCTAAACATACAGATGTTGAACTATTGCTTTTGTTGTATTGTTGTGCCCGCTGCTTTTCAGATTAAAAAAATTTGTAGTAATTGACAAGCCCATCAAAATGTGAGTGGCCAAGTTAGTCTGAAACTGAAGAAATAGGTGACAGGCCTAAACACAGAGAGAAAAGGCAGGACTGGCCCATCCTTTGGGCTCCAGACAGGTGAATGCCAAGCACCAGAAGCTGTGTCTGTCAATTCTTGTGGCAAATATCAATATAACATCTAATCAAGAAAATTGTTCTGCTAGACATTATTACTATCTTATTTAATAATAAATCAAACCCTCCTTAGATTTCAAGGTATTATTTTAATCCATTAATGAAACTTGTAGTAACTTTTCTTCCCTGAAAAGAAGCTACTTCTAGAGCAGCATAGATAGTGACTTGTCCCTACTGATTTGTTTCCCATGTTTCCTCTTTTCCAAGTCCTGTAAATACTGTCTCCTTTGTCAGTTTTCTTAAAAATATCCTCCACGTGGGAAATACTTATGTAATCCGTTCAGACGGATTTACAAGTTAGACCCAGTTCACCATTATGCTTCAGTTCTTTCATCCAGACTGTATTTTAACTTCTTTGCTGATCAAAAAGCAGCATCTCTGTGACTGAGATCTTGTACACCTGATGGCAAATCTTCTGCTTTATCTTGAATGTTCTTAAAAAGAACAGAGAGAGCTCTTGTATTCTTCAGAGGGGTACTTAACAGTCCACTTTCTCCCTGACTTGCTGCTGGTTTTTAGCAAAGCTTGTAGAACTGTGGTATTATTTGAGATTTTGTTTTGTTTGCTTATTGCAATATGATTAAAAGTTAGTAAGGATTCAGAAGTTGGAAGGTGACACTAGTGAGCAATATCTATGAGTTTGGTTTTCATAGAAAGCTAGGCTTAAAAATTCTTTGCTTTTTTAATTATCGTAAAGGTACAACAAAGAAACTTTTAAAAAAGGATGTTTAATAAATTAAGGAAAATGTTTTGGTTTTAGTAATTTGCTTTCTGAAAAGAATTTATTTTTGCTTAGGGTACGCAGTTTGGAGATAAGCACAATTATGATCTTACAGCTCTTGATGAGAAAGCTCTCCTGCAGCGATGCTACACAAGCAAGCCCTACAATATGCAACACAGTATGAGGAAATCCGCAGCTGTAAGTGTTGTGGCTGTTGTTGGACTGTTAACTACCTAAGCTTGTAGAGTGACTTGTAAATGTTCAATAGAAGTTAGGCTCTTGATTTGGTGTTAGTATGTAATTGTTGTCATGGGGGTTTAAATTTCTGTTTCGACAGGAGCTGAACTGAGTAATCCAGTGAGCAATTTTAAAATCTCTTCTGAAGTGTTTGTTTTCTTTCTTTTTTTTTTAATGCAGTAATGTGAATAAATGAGAATGCACATTAAAAATAAATAGGTATAACTGGAAAGACAGCTGCGTGACTTGTGTGAACCTGACTGCACTGTTCTTTGTCTTCTAGTCTCTAGCCTGTACATGAGCCTGTATTCTATAATATATGGATTTCATGATTGTCAGCTTTTACTCTGAATAATTTCCAGAGTAAATGGGCATCTTTTTTTTTTTCCATTAACTGTTGGAATATGGAGTATGTGATAACCCTCTTTGTAAGCAGTGTGGACTCTGCTGTTGGCATTAGATCAGATCAGCTGTGGCTTTAGATTTCTTCAAGCTCCAAGGGTGGATGAAATTCTACAGCATCTATTAGCAACATGTTCCTGTGCTACTTCACTATTCCCCTTCTTCCTATTGCTGTTGCTAAGCCTCACAAGGCCCAGTTTGTGACTGTGGTCTCTAGGTGGTTGGCCATTACCCAAAGAAAAAAAAAAATTGACTATGGAATCTTTGCCCCTTGGTTGTAGGATACTTTTAGAACACCCCATACCTGCTTCCTCTGCAGACTAAACAAGACCAAACTCCCATAGTTTTTCTTTTCAGTTCCTTCTGCTCAGATCCTCTGTTGGATCTTCTCCAACAGAGAATAAATAAAACAGAGAATAATAAAATTCCTCTCATTAAATCTGTGGAGAAGGCAGCCACCCAAGCTGGAAATAGGTGCCTGTTTGCTATCACAAGAGGAAATACTGAGTTCATCAGTGTAAGAGAAGTTAGTACGGTTCTTTTATTTCTTATATAGACAGAGTTTTAATTCTTTTTAGGACTGTTCAACAGGAGTATTGTCCATTTAAGTCTAAATTTTGGATTTGGGATTATTTGAAGTGGTGAAGAATCTTAAGATTTTTGGTACTGCATGATTCAGTATTTTCATATGAAGGCCATTGCTCTGCATAACTGAATTCTGAAAGTATCATTTAGTAGAGTTAGTGTTCTAACATCCTGATGGAATAATAAGCTGTGATAAATTTTATGAAACTATAAAAAAAATTATTTTTTCATTTATATTGTTTTTTTTTTTACTGTGCAATGTTCTCACAATTGCAAACATGTTTGATTTCTAGTCTTGCTAAAGTGAATGTGAATATTGTACTATTGATGTCACCATTCATTTTCATGATCAGAAAATCCTTTTATGAAGAATTTCCTGTTCATTATTTCTAAAATAAACTTAAAAATCTATACAGTACTGTGAGTACAGTGGGCTGGAGGGGAAGTACTGTTAGATTAACTACTGCTAAATCAAATAAACTGAAGAGACTGATAAAAGGAGCAGTGTAGGACAACCAAATGACAGGTACACTGCAGCTGGCATACTTTAAAAGGAAGCCAGCGGGTGTTTGAGGGATTTTCAGAAGCCCTCCTGTTACTGATTAGCATTCATTGTTATACAGACTGCCCATCTCTTTCTAGGAGCATCTCTCAGGTTTTCTTGTGTTCAAGATTCTCATAGAAATGGAAATAATAGAAAAAATTAGAAGTAACTACTGCTTATGTAATAATTAAATTGGATGTGTATTACCTCCACTGTAGGCATTTGATTTTTAAAGTTCATTTAAAAGTTTGCTTAAGAATACACTGTAATAAAGAAAAATTTTAAAAGTATTATAATTAGTAAAACTTCTACTGTTAAAATAGATTTTCTTTTAAATTTTCTTGAGGTTTGGAATAAGAATTATCTAAGATGAATTACAGTAAGTGTATGATTACTAATGGACACTATATATATCATAAATTCGGGATTTNTAGATTTTCTTTTAAATTTTCTTGAGGTTTGGAATAAGAATTATCTAAGATGAATTACAGTAAGTGTATGATTACTAATGGACACTATATATATCATAAATTCGGGATTTGGGGGGAAGAAAGTTGTTTTTCTATCAACAATTGTTTTGTGGACAAAAGAGTTGCTTCTTTTTAACCATTCAGAGCTGCTCTAAGTTCTATATAAGTTCAGTGTTTGCCCTAGCAACTTTGTAAATTCATAGTAAACTTTTTGTCTAAGACCTGAGTGGAAGAGTACATTTAATGTCCGTCTAGTATTCAACTGAAATGCATAGAATAAAGTTGAATTCTTAAAATTGGGTTCTTCTTATCCTGTTAGATAGATTGGATCTATAAGGTGAGTCTGTGTTGTATTTCAATAAACACTGTTCTGTGTAATAAGTGTTCTCCTTTACATATTGTTTTCCAGTATTCAGAAGTTCAGTAGTCTGAAATAAAGTACCATAAGTTGTGATAGTTAGATGCAAAAATGAATATGAAAGAAAACCAAAGTTCCCTATTTGCTGTAATGCAGAAATCTTTTTGAAGTCAATTCACCAGCTGGTCTGTTGTTACATTAAAAAATGAATGAATGTTTTTGGCTAGAGTTAATCCATATTTACCTGAAGATTTGTGAACGATACCTGTAGTATGTAGGTTGCTCTGAAAGTAATGCCTCTTGTTTACTTCCATGGAAACTACAACATCTACTATAAGAGCAAAATACCACTATTTGATAGACTAAATTCTCATCTATGAACAGTATTTTTCAACACAGTCAAAATTGTTAGCGATGTTTTTTTTTTTCTTTTTTGCCAGCAGTGGAATCTGTACCAACAGAGGTGACCTGCTGTCTCTGTCACCACTGCTGAGATGTGCCACACACAGGCTCACTCTTACTACATCCATTGTTTGGTCTCCATAAATGTTCAGCAAGTATTGATGGATGTCAATGGGATATTGGTGGGAAGGTTCAACTTATACTGCTCTACCACCACCATCTGCCTCTGACATCATGGACTAACATAATAAAATAGGAGACATTCCTCCTGGAGCAGCCCTCTTATCATTGTGGACTTACAAATTGTCCTTTACGGTTACTTACTGTCTGGGAACCAACTTTTGGTCATTCAGTTGTAGGAAGGCTTCCTGTAGCCAGAATTTGGTTGGTGTATGAGGATCTACATAGGAAAAAAAGCAATTATAAAAATATCATATTTCAGCAGCTTCAGAATGCATAACAATTCATTGAACATGTTTCTAAGCCCCTCAGAAATTAAGATCTCTTTCCATAAGTGAAATGGAGGATCTGGAAGATAAATAGAGCAAGCCTAGTTGATGCCAGTGGCCTCCATGGTGACCTTATGTATCCTCGTGTTCCTTTGGTTTGTCTTACTACAAAACAAATTATGATCGATAACACCTTACACTGAAGGGTGCAAGACTGTGATTGAGTGTTATCCTATTGCAAAAATGGCAGTGAGATCCTGCTACATTGCCTTCCTCCTCCAGATAGATAGTCTTTCTTTTATAAGAAAATATTTCTTTAGATTGGCCTGTTTCAGCAGAAAATTGTTCTGACATGCAACAAATAAGAACTGAGAGTTCAGACTAAATCTTCCAAGTTTTTTTAGCTAAACATTTCTTGAGGTAAAGTCCCTCTCTCTGAATGGGGATTTGTGTCAACCATGATAGCCAGAGTAGCATCAGTCTCCTCAGGCTCTGTTGTACTTAAGTAATTGGAAACAACAGAAATACCAGAATTCTCATACTTACTGTCAGCTAATGCATGGATAAGTAGAGTGTATAGCTGAGAAAATTATTTGTCTTTTAGTTACGCAAACAGGATTCTATTCAAATAGATTAAAAAAATCTTGAAAATTCCAAATTGGCTGTAGCATTCATAGGATTGAGACCTCTGAACACTGCCTTAAAAGTTAATTTATTTTTGAAGTGATTGTTGTTTTATTTCAATTGCTTTCAGTTGTTTTTCCATTACAGGAGGATGTTGCTGCAGAGAGAAAGAAACAGGCTGTAGTAGAACAAGTGATGCTGGATCAGTTATCCAGGTAAGTGAATTTTTAATGTAAAACATCAGCTTTCCCTACAGAAGGATTTAGGTCTACGAGTGTCTTCTCTTGCCTAGAAGGTGTTTTGATCATCTCATTGCAACTGGTATTATGTAGTGCTACTATTTGTAAAATCCCTTTTAATGAAAATTATTTCATTTAAAAGACTCCTGAATTAAAAAATCAATTTCAAGTGCTATGTTTAAGTTCATTTTTCTCTAAGACAAATTGTTAATTTTATACCTGAAGCTTTAATGGCTTTACAATAACAGTACTTTTCATAAATAACTCTCATACCTCTGCAAAATATGTGGATGCTTGTTACAATTATTTATAATTTATTTTATTTCCTAAGTCTGTTACCTGTATTAATATTCTTCCATTAATATTGACACAATATTTCTCTGAAGTTGGAAGAGTACTATATCAATGTTAAGCATTCAGGAGAAAAGGGAACAAGTGAAACTAATCGATCAAGTTTGTACAGGGAAGCTCTCCTAACTTGACTATTATTCCTTCAGCTCTGAGAAATCACTGGTTCTATATAGAAAGATCTCATAATAGATTAAGGGGAAAGAAAGTGACTTGACTGTGAAGATAAGTATAATAAAGACTAATAATTTCCTTAATATTGTTCTTGTAAATTTGTTCTCGTTTCTATGCATGTTTTAATATTTCAGAATTTTACCTAAACTGTCTGGTCATGGCACTATGAGATGGTATGGACTGGTGTAACATAATTTTGCTTTATTTTTATGCTTGCTAAAGATTATCTTTACATATCTCTACAATATGTTGCATTCTGTGCTGACTCTGAGCTTGTCTGTGCTGATATTATAGCCTATCAGGTCTTGGGACTTTGAGGTTGAAATATTGCACTTCATTCTATTTTTTCTTTGTATCAATTCCTACTGCGGCTTAGCAACCTGAATTGTATAAATATCTGTTGGGGCTTTTACACAGTTTAAAAACTGAGATATCAAGAACATGATCAGCATGATGGAAACAAGATGGCCATCCACCACCACAACTAAGAATCCAGAGCATAGAAAACAAACAAATGCCTGTAAAAACAAATACTTGTTATCTGTCAAATCTTTACAAAGATGTAAGAAGGGCAAATGATGACACGCTTGTCTTAAAAGGTGCTGGTTCTGTTAAAGTGTTTCAGTTCCGCAGTGCTGGATTAAGTTTTTTTGCATCTTGGATCACCAATGTTCATTCTGTGCTTAAGGGCAGTCAGCCCTTCAATGAGGTCTAAGACTTTTGGTCACACAAGTGGATCACCTGCACCTGTGCTCCCATGGCTGACCAGATCTTTCTTTCAGGTGCTCATTCAGTGGTTCAGGCTGTGACTCAGCAGTTCCCATACACAAAGTATAGTTGTTCACTACCAGATTGTTATTTCATATACTTGATTTAGAATAGTAGATTTCAGAATTTGTGAAAACAGAACAACCACCAAAGCTAAAAAAAAAAAAAAACCCAACAAAAAAAAACCAAACCAAAACAAACAAAAAAAACAACCCACCAACCAAATAATAATAAACATCCTCTTCCCCAAATTTGTGCAAGTATAATGGCTAAGTTCAGTGTGCTATTGTTGCATTATTGTGAGGTTTTTTATTTTTCAGAATAAGAATATATAAGGTCTGAATTTCCAACTTAGTACAAGTTAGAGGGCTTATTCCTGCTCTTTTTCATCAGAGCTGTAATAAGTGATCCGGAACAATCCACACGAGGTGATGCTTCCAAGGAAGTTCATGGACATTTGGGGCTTGGGACTGCACCTATGCGTTTTAGAAAAAGAACATTGCATGAAACGAAGTAAGTTTTCTCTAGCGGTCATTTGTTAGAAATATTCTCTTTTCTTATTTTGGTATCTGCAGAGTCTCTCTTTGCCTTTCCAGGTGTTTTATTCCTGGCTTGGAACCAACGGCTTCATCTCTTTCTAGATTCCTCATTTGTATATTTGCCTAGTGGGACCTTATTTGTGGATTCTCTATGTATAATGTTTGATTCATAGTATTTATAAAGCATGAGAGAACCAACTTAATCTTACATTGATATTGTTCATCACAGTTTTGCCAATCTTTTTTGAATGCTTGAAATCCTGTCATATCCTTTTAGAGACTCTCATCCTGAAGTTGATAAAATTGCATAAAAATACATCCATAAATGCTAATGTGGATCTTCAGAGCGTAATCATACTTTTCTTCCGTGTTTTGATTTCTTTTGCAGTAATTAACTGTACTGACATTTAAATTTTATTCCTGGCCTGTAAGTATTAAAATTGCAATTCCAATGGCTTAAGAAAAATTGGGAAAACATTTTGATTTTCAGCATTTCATGTTGAGATGTGATTCTGCAGTTCCTGGTTTTACTGTTAATCTTTCTCAGCATGCAGGCAAACATGATGGGTGGTAGAGTTTTAATTCTTGACAAGTGTTCATAAACAAAATATCCCATTCATATCTATGCTTTCTGTAGATGTACTCTCATATGATGTAATTACAAAGTGCCTTCCACATCGCAGCTTTGAGTTGCTTCCTGATTCAACTACTAGCATCATCTCTTCAGCCAGTTGCCACAGATACCATGTTTCACTTTCTTTTTTCTGTTTTGAAACAAGTGAATTTCATATAACATTGCTCTGTGACCACATAGATAGTACTAATATACTGCATTATATTTTACAGAATAAGGACCAAATCGGGATTAACTGAAAACATGCTCTCTAAAAAGCTATGCTTTGATAGTAGAATTATATCCAGGTAATTTTTTAAAGCTTTTCAATTCTGTGAATGTATGAATAATGATTGTAATTCTTTTGCAACTAATTGTAATTACCTTTCTTTGTTGCATGTGTAGGAAAAAAAAAAGAAAGTGCAGTGTAGTGATATACGTGTGTGTGGACTTACAGTACAAAATTTGACCTGGCTCATAGTGGCATTGTACGGAATTAAGATGCATAAGTTGTGTCTGTCATAGGACAATGAGGTGTCTGTGCAGGACAGTTGACATACATGTATAAAACAGTGCTCTTAACCACTGCACATCAGTTAACTGAAAATTCTATGGTATTGTCTTAGCATGTGGCAACCACTGTGAATGGAAAGGATGGGTTTGAGTCTTGTTTGTGGCTTCTTGTGTACTAAACTTGTAGGTTTAGGGCAGCTTTGAAACTGATCTGAATTGAGTAGTGGTGGCATAAAGATATTCTTTAGCTCTGAAGCAGTTAACTGTATGCATATCTAAGGATAGAATAGCTTCATATACCATAATAATTACAGTAGTCTAGGTTTAGGTAATTCTTTAGCTAATAAAAATTGCATTGGTTTACTCAAGCAGGGAGCTTTGAAAGATGTTCCTAACATGATGAAGGACAGAATGTCGCATATAGATTTGTTCACAAATTCAGAAAAGGAATTCCACAGTGGTTTAGAGAAAATAGATCACTTTTGAGAGAGAAAAAAGATTGTGCAATATGCAAGAATAGATACAAAATAGATATTTCAAAGAAGTGGTATTATTTGTGTTTGGATTGAATTTAATTTATATATATGTAAAAATGTAGATATACTTTTCAATTTTCCTTATAGAAATGGTCGTGATGCTTGTAGAGACTTGATTGGAATCTTTTTTGCATGTGACAGATCCCTTACTGTATATGAATTCCGACAGTTTGGAAAAAATAGGTAGGTTAAGTTTCTTTTTAAAAGGTTTTAGAAAATGTCTTCAATTATACTTAACAAACTTAACTAAATGTAATTGTTTTAAGGTTGGTTCTGAATTATTTCACAGAACAAATGCCTTGCCTTTCATTCAGAAAGGATTTTATCAACATCAGCGAGGGCAAAAGAAGGGGAAAGCTTATGACCTTAGTGACTTCTACATCGTAAGTATTTTTCTATTGAACACGATGCAATGATGTTAATGATTTTGAAATAATATTTAAATTTTTGAATTTAAAATAGTGATATATCATTTAGGGAAATATTTTAGGTATCATTTAGGTCTTCCCTTTAGTAGCATTTTCGAATTATGCATTTTTCAGAAGTCTGAACTTCGTCATGTTTTAGAGATTCCTCTTGGCTTCAGTTTGTAATATTCCCAGTCGAGGGCAGAAGACTGTAGATGGTGTAGACCTACTTGTAGACAAAATGAACGATTTAGGAAGTAGTCCTGAAGATGAAATGGAAGACCAAAGTACTCTTTAAAAAAGTAACAGTCTTTCCAAGATTTTCTGGAATTTTTGATGAGAGTCAATGACTAAATATTTTTAAGCATGAGGGAATTGTACGTTAATTCGTTTTAACCGAGAAGTTTGAAATTTGAAAATACTGACCACCAACTGTTTAAGAAGAGCTTTTGTTACTCTTTTTTTTTTGTCAAAAAGTGATTGAAATATCATTTGAATAAGTAGCATGTATAATCAAGTTTATACCTCTTTGAGCCTTTGAAATTTCATCTGCCAGCTAATTTGATCAGTGACTACAAATCATATTGGGTTAAAAGTTCCTGATTAGTAAATACTAGCATATTTTTTTTAAATACAGTATGTCTTGTCTGTATCCTCCTGAAAATGTTAAATATAGAGGAAACAACATATTTGAGCGAAGTATTGAAACATTACTCAGGGAGGATGTGGACCCTCTCTGGAAGGAAACTGGAGACCTGGTCATGAGGGATACGAAGAAAACTGAGGTGCTTAATGACTTCTTTGCCTCAGTCTTCACCAGCAAAGGCTCTAGCCACCCCAACTAAATTGCAAATAGCAATAGTAAGAACTTGGAGAAAGTAAATCTACCTGCTGTAAGTGATGGTGAGGTTCGAGACTATCTAAAGAACTTGAAGTTGCAGAAGTCCATGGACCCAATGAGATCCATCCATGGGTTCTGAGGGAACTGGTGGATGAAGTTGCCAAGCTGCTATTCATCGTATTTGAAAGGTCATGCAAGTCTGGTGAAGTTTACACTCTTCGGAAAAGGGGAAACATAACTGCCATTTTCAAGAAGGTAAAAAAAAGAAGATCCAGAGAAATACAGGCCAGTCAGTCTCACCTCTGTGCCTGAAAAGATCATGAAAGAGACCCTCCTGAAGGCCCTACTAAGGCACATGGAAAAATCAAGATGAAGTGATTGGTAGTAGCCAAAATGGCTTCACCAAGGTTAAGTCATTCTGACAAATATGGTGCCCTTTAAGGTTAGAGATATGGTGCACAGTGGATAAGGGAAGAGCAACTACTGTCATCCACCTGGAGTTGTGCAGAGCATTTAACGCTGTCCTGCATGACATCCAAGCCAACAAATAGGAGAAAAATGGATTTGATGTATGGACCACTTGCTGGATATGGAATTGACTGGATGATTGCACTCAGATTTGCTGTCGGTGGCTCAGTGTCCAAGTGGAGACCAGTGATGAGTGGCATTCCCCAGATTTTGGTGTTGGGACCAGTGTTATTTAACATCTTTGTAGGTGACATGGATGGTGGGATTGAGTGTACCATCAGCAAGTTTACAGTTGGCACCAAGCTGAGTGGTGGAGTTGACACGCTAGGGTGAAGGGATGCTACAAGAGGGAGCTGGATAGGCTTGAGAGGTGGGCCCATGCCAACCTCATGAAATTCAACAAGACCAAGTGCAAGATTCTGCGTCTGGGTTGGGACAATCTCAAGCACAGATAGAGGCTGGGTGGAGAATGGCTTGAGAGCAGCTCTGAGGAGAAGGATATGGGAGTGTTGATTGATGATTGAATTCAACATGAGCTGTCAATGTGTGCTTGGAACCCAGAACACCAACTGTATCCTGGGCTGCGCTGAGAGAAGCGTGAGCAGCAGGTTGAGGGAGGTGATTCTACCTCTCTACTCTGCTCTCACGAGACCCCAGCTGGAGTACTGTGCCCAGTTCTGGAGGTCCCAACACAAGAAGGACATGGAGTTTTTGGAGCAGGTCCAGAGGAGAGAAACAAAGATCACCAGAGGGCTGGAGCACCTCTCCTATGAGGACAGACAAAGGAAGCTGGGGCTCTTCATCCTGGAGAACAGAAGACTCCAAGGAGACATTATAGCAGCCTTCCAGTACTTGAAGGGGCCTACAGGAAGTCTGGGTNATTGACTGGATGATTGCACTCAGATTTGCTGTCGGTGGCTCAGTGTCCAAGTGGAGACCAGTGATGAGTGGCATTCCCCAGATTTTGGTGTTGGGACCAGTGTTATTTAACATCTTTGTAGGTGACATGGATGGTGGGATTGAGTGTACCATCAGCAAGTTTACAGTTGGCACCAAGCTGAGTGGGGGAGTTGACATGCTAGGGTGGAGGGATGCTACAAGAGGGAGCTGGATAGGCTTGAGAGGTGGGCCCATGCCAACCTCATGAAATNGCTAGGGTGAAGGGATGCTACAAGAGGGAGCTGGATAGGCTTGAGAGGTGGGCCCATGCCAACCTCATGAAATTCAACAAGACCAAGTGCAAGATTCTGCGTCTGGGTTGGGACAATCTCAAGCACAGATAGAGGCTGGGTGGAGAATGGCTTGAGAGCAGCTCTGAGGAGAAGGATATGGGAGTGTTGATTGATGATTGAATTCAACATGAGCTGTCAATGTGTGCTTGGAACCCAGAACACCAACTGTATCCTGGGCTGCGCTGAGAGAAGCGTGAGCAGCAGGTTGAGGGAGGTGATTCTACCTCTCTACTCTGCTCTCACGAGACCCCAGCTGGAGTACTGTGCCCAGTTCTGGAGGTCCCAACACAAGAAGGACATGGAGTTTTTGGAGCAGGTCCAGAGGAGAGAAACAAAGATCACCAGAGGGCTGGAGCACCTCTCCTATGAGGACAGACAAAGGAAGCTGGGGCTCTTCATCCTGGAGAACAGAAGACTCCAAGGAGACATTATAGCAGCCTTCCAGTACTTGAAGGGGCCTACAGGAAGTCTGGGTAGGGACTTTTTAGAAGGACATGTAGTGACAAGATGAGGGGAAATGATTTTAAATTGGAAGAGGGTAGATTTAGACTAGATATCAGGAAGGAATTCTTCACTTTGAGAGTGGTGAGACACTGGAACAGGTTGCCTGGTGAGGTTTTTTGCCTGGAAGCATTCAAGGCCAGGCTGGATGAGGCTTTGAGCAACCAAAGGTTGAGGGGAGAGATGTCCCTGCCTATAGCAGGGGGATTGGAACTAGGTCATCTTTAAGGTCCCTTCCAACCCTAACCATTCTATGATTCTATGTTTCATTGTGGTATGAAGGATGAAGCTTTTTTTTTTTCTTTTAATTGGTGTTTGTATCTTTGCAACCCTCAGATGTAGTGATGGGAATGTCTTCTAAGAAAAGATCTGCCTTAAAGCCACCCACAAAATGTACTGCCTCCGCGTTTGATAGCTCTTTGATATGATTTCAGATGTGTGAATCTCCGTATCTCTAAATTCAGTTTCTGAGCTGGTGTTCAGATACACAAATTTCTCACAAAATCCAAGTGATTGACACTTGCACAATACAGCATCTCTACTTCCTATTTTATGGGTATGGGAGAACGCATGAACATTGCAGTTAGAGCTAGTGCTTTCTTAGTTTTCCCTGTTTCTATTTTACTACTTCCCTTTCGGTCCCCTTTCCTTTTCTCTAAGTCCAAATAGATTCTTTAACTTAGGAAAATACATGAGGCTTGTTCTCTGTCCCCAGCATGGAGAGAAGAGAGATGGGTAGTACTCAGAAAGTACTCAGAAGTATTCAGTAGAAGAACTTTTTATTAATGTTAGTGTTTTAATTCAATATTTATTAGGGAAATCTAGTAATTCTGAAGAACAACTGTAGTTAAGCCTTGCAGGATTTAGTTGAACTTTGAGATGGCCACCTTTTCATTGTTTGTTTATCTGAATTATGATTGTAATTTATTGAGTGTAACTGTGGAGGTTTTTTATGTGGTTTCTGTGACCTTTTCTGTGGTCCATTGAGTTTTGGATTCCATAAGGATGAAAGAAGAAGGAAAAACAGAAAAGTAGAGCCAGGCTGAGGGAACAACAATCTGTAGTCTCACATTTTTGAACTGTGAATTAGGCCACAGTGGACCCTCTTACTAGACAAACCTCTACACAGAGGATAATGTTTCATCTTGAAGCCTGTAGCTGTTTGTATTTACTACCAGAAAAGCCACTTAGAAGGTTAACTGGCCTTAGCTACAGTTTTCTTGACGTGACATACCTAATTGTAGATAGTCATACTTCTTGAAAGTCTTGTAAAACATATTTCTCAAATTACATGACCTGTTTGTAAGTAATTACACACTTTTTGAACAGGGAGCTAACCTAACTTTCCGAAGTGTCGATCATAATCTTCCGAAAAGCGTCAAGCAGAATCCTATTCTCACCCTTCGTGTAATAAGTATTGATGAAGCAGCTATGGATTTTCTAAAGTAAGTGCCACTAACTGTTTTCAAAGTAGTCTTCCCTGCTTCAGGAAGAAATTTTTATTTACAAGAACTTCTGTCTTATTTATACTGTTAAAAAAAAAATCTATATTTAGGAGAAATTGGTAATAAATATGAGAGGGTATTATGTAATTCATTTATAGAAAGATAAGGAGTAATATGAAAAATAAAATTAGATATGAAGTTATGTTATTTGCTTTTAAGTTTTTTTTTTTCCAATACAAAACGTTACAAACATTTTTCAATGTAATAAACTAATAATATACTGTGTTCAGGAGAAAAAAATACTTTTTTGTGATTAATGTTATAATAGAAACTTCTGTGAAGCCTATATTAAAAGGTTATATTAGTCATAATGATACAAGTGTTTGAACACAGTCAATGGAAGTATAGAAGGTTTCTTTTTTTCTTTAGCATTTTCCTATCTCTTCTTTCTTCCAGGTATTGCTACAAGTATTGTACCCTGCAAGCACTGAGGCAACTCATTTATTTTCTGTAATGAACCTCATGTTCCAACAGAATCTTTTATCACATGCTCTTTCCCTCAGACTCTTCAATTGTGTACATCGTGAATCTGCTTTACCCTTTTGGTGTAGAGGGGAATGTTCTGTTCTGCACCAGAAGGTGGTGCTTGCCTCTTAGTAGCACTTCTGAATTACTGCTAAGGAACATGAATCCTGATAGCATTCTCTTTGCTACTATATATCATACAGTCCATCAATTTTAGAACAGATAGCACTAGCTAGTATCAGCACATAATAATTTGATATTGTATGATACTGGATGCAGAAGTAAACTTGTTAGGCATTTGTCTTTCTCTGATGTTTCTGGTTTCTATTATGAATACACAGTTTCCTACCTCCCAAAAAACATAGTGGTATGAAAGTCTATTGTCCTGTTGTGTTACCTGAATATGGAAGTTACTTAATTGAGTTTGAAATGCCATCAGTTTGATTATTCAGATTTTGGTGAGGAGTTCATACCTGTTACCTCTTGTCCTGTCACTGGGCTGCATTGAGCAGATCCTGGCTCTGTCTTCTTTACTCTCTCCCATCAGGTATTTGTACACATTGGTAAGATACTCCTGAGCCTTGCTTTCTCAAGTCTAAACAATGTCAGATCTCTCAGCCTCTTGGCTTGGATCAACAATAACAAAGCCTCAAATACATTCAGTATGTAAAGACTACTTTCATCAGAACAATTTAACTGACAATTATTTTTCTTTCTGGAACTGTTTAGATATGTGAAACTTGTTCTCAGTTACGGTAATATTCACTTTAATATCTCTTTTCAGTGTAGAAAGCTCTGCAAAGGGACCTTAGTGAGCCAACAGTCCATAAAACAGTAAATTCAAATTTAATTGGTTGAAGAAGGGTGTATCTGTATGATACTTACTGCTAATTGCTCCTTCTCTGTGGAATTTTCATGAAACAATATAGTTTAATTTTGGATAGCTTATGTAGGATATTTTACATCTCAGAAGCATATCAGCTTGGTTAATATCTTGTATTTGTTGCTGATTTTCTACCTGTGAAACTTGGAGCTGATCCAGCGTTATTTCTGAAGGCTCACTCTTCAGGTTATAGTTTCATATTTTCTGCTACTTGTGATGGAACAAATTGTTTCTTTCTTCTTTGTTCTGTCTAACTGAAGTGTTGTAGGTTGTTGGCCTTTTTTTTTTTTTTTTCAGATAGTTGACTGAATTTCTAGTTGTGAAATCAGTCTTTTTTTCTGAAGACTGTGTTTGAAGGGGATGGTATTGAAGTGTAACTTGTTCTCTGGCAGAGAACTCTTTTACTCTCATTGCTATACTTAGGGTCTTGGAGGTCTATTGAAGACTTACAAGAGTAGCTATGCCCTGCTGTTGTGAGCTATAAATCTTCTGTGTTTTACATTTATTTTAGAGTACATTATCCTCTGCAGGTGGCTGTTGATGGTAATGTACATTTTAGGTGGTTTGATATGAACAAGTTCAAGGGACTTCATTATGAAAGGTACACAAACTGGAGAGATGTATATTCTTAGTAGACAGGAGAGAAGTTAAGTCATCCTCTGAAGGAAGAAGTGCTCCTTCATGGCAAAGCACTGGTGAGCAAGCAGTTCCAAATTGGCTGTAGTGCCAATTTGCATCTGCCTTCTTATTCTGATTAAAGTAGCTACAGGAGTAGGAGCGGGTTTTCTATTGTTTTGTTTGTTTTCTTGTATAGATCATTCAACAGTATTTTTTCTATCAACCTTTTTAATGATTTCTGATGGGGAACTCTGGGAAGCCCTTTTGAGAACATAGTCACTTGCCAGGAAAAAAAAAATACACAATTTCACTACAATTCCTAGTTCATGCCTACAGTGTACAAATCCAGCTTTTGATCTATTCCCGTGCTATTGTTTGTACCCTTACCAGATGAACTCAGAAAACGAAATTCCTCAAAACACTGAGTTTGCATTCATTTGTTTTGTCAGAAATACAGTTAGCATGTGTGAATGAAAATATAAACAAATGGGGTGAGAAATTCAGTCTTTGTTGCATCAGATTCAAGGTCAGATATGCATAGCTAATCTTGCTTTCTACAGAAAAAAGATGCAAATCGACATGCCATGGAATGATGCTTTCTTTTTCATGGAAGGTTGCTTGTCTTTCTTCTATTTATTAGTGGTTGGCTTGTATTTGAAATGAGAAGGCTCATGCTTTTCCAATCAGGCTCTAAACAAACCCAAAGTCCCTCCATTTAATCTCCAATGTAAGAGAAAATTTCTGTTCTTTACTGGCACTTTAAAGTATACATTTTTTTCTGGGAGATTTCAACTTCACTGAAGTTCCTTTAAGATGGCTGATTAACACTGAAACAAGCAGGAAAGTATATGACATTTTGTTACCCTGTTATTCATGCTTTTAATACTCAGTGCCTCATCTTTCTGAGTGTCATCAGATGTTAAAAGTAATTGGAATCTGGACAGTCTATTTGTAACATTAAGGTTATTAAAAGAATAGGTCTATTCAGATCTTTCTGTCTCCAGTGTCTCCCAAGACTGCTAACAATAAAGCCACATGAGTGTAGAACCCTTGTAGTTAATTCTTTTCTTGGAAGATCACCTTGCCACTAGTTTTTTCTAGTCAATAAATAAAAAGACTGTGAGGGGAAAAAACATGCTCCTTAAGAACATATGTGGAAAATACAAATTACATGGGATATTCTGTAAGCACATACAGGAATTTTCACCTCTTGAGATTTCTCTGAGCTATCTCATGAGATTCTTTGGATGTGACCCCCATCTTTCACAGTGTCATGTTCATTAGCTCTTTTTTTCTTTAGCATGTTTTTAGAAATCCATTGTTCATTTATTAGAACCTCATAAAAAAGTATTACATTGTGTAGTGTTGTGATGATCAAGGAAAGAAAGCAGATTTTTAACCAGTAATTAGCATACAGGCATGTTTGCCTTCCTTGAGGTCTTGGACTTAATGATCTCGAGGTCCCTTTCAACCCCTATGATTTTGTGATTCTATGACAGAAAAATCCTTAGGTCCTTCAGTCTTATGCCAATCCAATGGCTGTTTCTTTTCTGAACATCTAAACAGCATCTCTCCTTCAGCTTGTAGTGTTTTCATATCTCCTTGTTCAGTGGATTCCTGACCATTGGTTTTTGGAACTGCTTGTAAGTTGCCTAGAGAATGCACAGTCACCACAGTTACGAGGTTTGGAATTCTCTCGTGCTGCTCTGAGGTGTCTGATGGACTGGGTCCTCTTTGGTTCAGGTCAGACCTCAGCCAGTGGAATAAGTACAGTCATATGGAGCTCACTCTTGTTGATAGTGTGTGAAATATCTGAATAATGACATGGACATTTTAAAATAATTCTGCTCTTCTGCTGAGGCGTTCTTTCATGGAGTATGTTGGTCATAGTGCCCCTGTGAAGTGATCATGTTCTCAATCTTCATCATAAAAGATAATCTGCCCTTTTTCTGATAAGTTAACAACAGCGCTGGCTTTTTTATCCTTTTATCCCATTGTTCGTGAATGAGAAGGTAAAGACATAGAATAGGTACAAAAAATTGTTACTAGTTTTCCTTTAACTTCTACTCTTCTCACTTAGACATGTTGCCAGGAAAGGAAAGATTCAAGATACAACTTCTATAGTTTCAGAATTTCTCTTCTGAAGAGATATTTGTAGCCAGTTCATATTATTTTCCTGGTGGTAACTAATGGAACTTTGTCAGACAGGAGTTTCTGTGTATCTGCAACTATTCTGTGTAACACTTTAGCAGTTCATCGCCACGCTGAAAAGGGCAGTTTAAGAATCAAATGTAAAGTTAAAAAATGCTTTTTACTACAGTTATTTTCCATTCAGTAACATTACATGTGATTTTAACCAATTGACATTAAATTTTTATTATCATAGGGGTTCCGTTTTGGAGTTCAAGCAAGAATATTCTGAGCAAATGATTGATGACAGCAGAGTTTTCAAGAAGATTCAAGGTTTGTGTATACCAGAACCTCCTTTAGTTTAATTTCTGTATTTCTAACTGTACAGTTCAACACAAGAAACAGTGATGACAGTTCAAAGATTATATTTGAATAAATGACATTAATCAAGAGCTATATAGCTATCAGAATATTACTGGAATCTGATACTGGAATAAACCTATCATAAGAATACTTTTTACTCTCCTTTTCCTTCTTTAAATAAATGGTCTGCTTAAAGATTTTTGAAAGAGTATCGAATAATTGTGCATGTAATCAATATGGTATTACTCTCTGTGATGACAAAATCTTTATAATGCTGCAATATAACACTAATCCTTTGTTAAACTGGCATTAAATTAAAAAAACACTGATGAAATTTAAAAACATATTCTCATTTCATCAGCTAATTCTGTGCTAGGTAGTTCTTGGACCGTTATTTCTTTAAAGTAAGAAGTTGTTTTTTCATACTCTTCAACAGTATGCGTACCAAATATGTGACTACAGTTTAGTATCTACAATATGCAATTGAATTTTACCAGGTTTCTACCTATCATGTTTTGGACAAGCACATAGCTTTGTGTTTAAAGTTATGACAAAATGAACATCTTACCTTTCTCTTTATGTGTAAGTGATAGTCAACAAAAACAGTTGAATTGAACAGCTCCAAGTTCACAGAATCTTGAGTGTTACTTTCATGAGCTAAACCTGCTATCAGTAGGTGCTCCTCAGTCACTACAAATCTTCTTGGACATTTACTTTTAGAATAATGGTAGGAATAATAGATTAGAGAGGGTTTTAACCTTCTAACTCTTCCTTTGTTGTCGTTATTATTTCCTTAGCATAATATAGGCAAATTGTTTTCTCAGTTATCTGAACGTATCTCAGGTTTAAAAGACGTATTTTAATGTATGTCTGAGTTTGATCTTTGCTGGAAAAAATTCATTCCCCTCTCCTCTGTTTTGCTTTTTAATAGTTGGTGGCAGTAATTTGAAAATGTAATGAGATAATGGATGACTTCTGCTAATAGAGTATGCTGAGAAATTCAGGCATCCCTGAAGTAGAACAGATTTTGATAATGCTGTCATTGTTAGCATATAAATTTTGGGATGATTTTGCAGAGTTACATGTGGAACCAACAACAAGTATCAGTATTAGCATGTTTGTACAGCAAAGGAGACACTGTATTTAGTAATGGAATGTTTGTTTTTACAAAATTACAGCATTTATAAATTGTTTTGTTTGTTGAATTATGTTATGCATGTAATCAATTCCAGTGGAAGTTAGCAGTTTTATCATATGAGCACATGTAAGGTGATAGACACCCTTTCTTTCCTTCTGCGATCTTTTTAATGTTGTGTTAGATGTTTCTGCCACTTCACAGTTACATTTTGAACTCATATTTGATCATTAAAGAGAACCTGGATGTATGGATTGGCTGTTTTAACCAGCAGCATCACAGGCTTTTGTGGTTTTGTTTACTTTTATAACAGCTATGTAGGATGTTATAAAAGTAAACTATGCATATCTATGTGGTCAGCTTTGGGTGAATATTACACTTCTTTTTCTCTGAATCCTCAGGTATGCTCAGAGAGACATTAAGTAAAAGAGGAGTTAGAGTTGTAACAGGCTTAGGAAAGTATTTCCGGCACATTGACAAGACTGGAAGTGGTTTTCTTTCTCAGGAAGACTTCAAAGAAGCTCTAAAACTATTCCATTTGGAAGTGCCTGAACAGGTAAACCTGACCAAAATCATAATAATGGGTAGTATCTCACTTTATTTTACTGAAATGATTATTTTCTTTGCTTAAATCTATGGTTTAATAGCTATTTTTTGCAAGTCTTTTTTCTTTTCTGGTGCTACCTTGTCATTTCTGCAAAATTCTGAAATAAAAAAACAAAAAAAAAAAAAAAAAGAGCTGTCTTACAGTATAGTGAAGAGAGGTGGGTGGGATTCCTGTTATTTTTCTTTTGGGACCTTTTGAAGATATTATATATGATGAGTCTTTGTTTT